>BMAW01032621.1:125632-218090 GCA_019974015.1 Nephila pilipes | reverse complement strand
TATATATATATATATATATATATATATATATATATATGGCAAACTTTTTCAATCGATTCTTCAGAAAGCTGTTGATAATCTTGAACAAACTGCTATAATTAAAAACAACTTTGAAATTGTCAAGATCATAAGAGACCAGGAGGTATTTTCTATACATGATTACACGATTTTGAAGATCTTTTAACTAAATAGATATTGAAGGTTTAATTCGGGTTCTTTTAATTTTATACAATAAATATCATTTTAATCAAAAAAATAAAACAAGAAAAATTCAGTGCTCTTTTTTAATATTATATTACAATAGAATTTCATAGTTTTTCATCAAAATATTTACAAGAAAATTAAGGGTCTACCTCAGAAAGATCCTGCTGATAATTGCCTAGCTAACCTTTTCTTACATTTTTATGAAATACAACACATTGATAATGATTTTTTCTCTTTTTTTTTATTGTTACATAGATAAATTAATTATTTTTGGTAAGGCTAAAGAATTTAAACCAAATGTTTCATTTCACCCCGATTACTTCAAATGATTTAAAACTAATTTTAATTCTAATAGTGTAGAATTTCTCGATCTTGATTTGCAAATTGTTGATAATAGACTAATTAGTAATATATATGATAAAAGTGAGGGATTCAAATTCCGCGTAGTTAAAATTCCTTTTTGGGGAACAGCAATTTACACATATCTAATAATAGGAATATTTTATTAAACATTTTACTACGTAAGAGCAATCTAACCACACATAAAACTGACAAGTTTAACTATATTAAAAAAAATTCTTCAGTAATTGCTTAGAATATGTTTATCCCATAAATTTCTTAAACTCGTATATACATCGCAAATATACTAAACATCTTTGTGAATTGTGATTCATTTTCAAATGCACCAGTCGGCTTGTTAATTATCTTGCCATGAAAAATTCATTTACTTTTTCACAGTTCTTTACAGTTTCATTTACAAATTACACTTTTTACACATTCCTTGAACCATTTTACTCTTTTACCAACCAAATAATAACCTACCAACAATTTGCATCTTTTTACACTTTTTTTACCTACCAAACCTGCAATTATTTTGAATTTATACAGAAATGACATTTTGTTCTTTGCATTTCGAGTATTTGATATCTATCTTGAAGCCCTATCTGAAAATTGTTTTATATACTTCGGCTTTTATCTATTCATCTTTTTGAATCTTCATTTCATTGAATTTCTTATAAGTAATTTTTATATTATTGATTTCTTGCTAATTTTTAGAATGATAAATTTTATTTTTACATTTTTGTATCATCGAGACTTTTGTACTTTGTATTTTTCCAATTCAGGCTACCAAGTCGCAAAGGGGGAAGGTTGGTACCATCAAACTTGTTTAACACCGCTTATTCTGTTTATTCTGTTCTCAGCCCGAATTTGCTTCATGACTTGCTGGGTTCAATTTTTTCATTAATTTTTTTATTTTATTTCAGCATTTCTTTTTGACATTTCAAATATTTTATAAATTATTTTTTCATAATTTCTACAGTATATATATATATATATATAATTGTATGGTCTGATATTTTTAAAAAATAATGTGTTAAAATGACTTTCTTTTATCTTAGAATTTGGAAAAAAGTAAATTTTTTCCCGTTCTGTTATATCTGTGTATTTTTTTATGAGTGGAATGCATTTTTGTGACTCAAATATTAATTTCCTTTTTATTATTCGAACAACATTTACTTGCAGTTTCGGGGGAACCTCCCATAACTTATTTGCTTTTTTAAAATACATTGGCCTTTTACACCAAGTATGAATTTTTCTTTTAATCTGTATTATTACCTTAAGTACGTTTCATGTTTTGAAACTCATATATTTTATTCCATTTTAACAAATATTTGGCGCAACATAGCCTGCTTTGGCTCTTGCGCCTTAAAACTCTACTGTCACTCACTCACTTACCTGCAGTTTCAAGATTTCATTTTTCTTCCTGTTCGAGAAGTTTACTGACCTTTATGTCATTTGGAACACATTTGCTAGCCACTTAGCAAATATGTATCACGGTTTTATTTGTTTTATTAGGTGGATGCCATTTTAACTTTTATGGAATTTCTAAAAAGTTAGTTCACTTTATGAGACTCACTTATTTTCCTGCACGTGGCTACAAAAGATTAGTGTCGTTATTTTCCTCGAGTTGAGGGTTCAAACCCTGATGCCACTAAGGACCTGCCGTGTAGCGGCGCCGATACACGTAAAATGTGATCAGGGTCCTTAGGCATTGTATGGAAGTTTGGAAGGGACGTCCGTGTTTACCAAAAGACTGTAAACCCCATGGAAAAGAAAAATATCACTGAGAGTACACCGAGTGAGTGATGCCCGTACTTACCTGAAGAAGACAAGCCCCTGAGGTCGTGAAAATTTGGAGAGGGTGGGATCAGCTCAGGTGTCATCCTTGTCACTCGATCGAGTTTCAAAATTAGGAGGTTCGGCGCCAATAGCTGTGTTACTTCTCTGTGTGGTATCAATACTAATCAATTCAAAATCACAAATTCCTTCCTGTAATTCTTAAAGTTGCTATTCTATTGTGGTAGCTTAAATGTTAGGAGAAAATGGAAAATAATTATTTAAAAAGGTTTACTTCAAGAGAAACAAAAGAAAAAAAAAATCATAGGAAGAGAAACAAATGCTGATCGGATTTTTTTTTCCGAAAGATTTTTTTTTGTGTTGGATCCTTTTTTAAGAACCTCACCACAACAGAATTTGTGAAGTAATAACACATAAATAACAAAGCAGGTAGAATATCTTAAAAGATATTGATGAATTTTTTTTTTTCAAAAGTTGCCCATATTCTTAAACATCGTATATTTCTTGACATATGCAGAAAAGAACGAATTAAAAATAAATCTCATATCTGCTTGTATTCCGAAATATTTTCTTGCAATATGGTTAATTCACTTCTTTTCCATAATAAATTTTGATTAAATAACCATTAAAAAGAAAAATGGATTTTCATAAATGCCTTTAAGGATGTAATACTCTTCTAATATATTGTTGAAAAAACTTAATTGTGATGAATAACTTCGGTATTACTTCTATGAAACCATTTCGTGAAATATCTAATGATGAATTTTTGTCATTAAATTAAAAAAGTAATCCAAAAAGTCATTCAGATTTTCCACAATAATAGCATTAAATATTACTTTATTGTCTATATCTGTTTTTTCAGTTTTAGGTAAAATAAACAGTTAAGGGTCTCATTAAATAATGTATTGACATTCAAATACTCTTTGCAAAAAATATTGGATCCGGAATCAATTTATTTGCAACCTATGAAAGTTAGTAAAGTTCGATGTTTTCTTTTTGTTCTTGAAGAATTTGAAATTTAATATATTTTTATGTATTGCATATGTTATAATATATTGGTATGTATACAAGTGACATTTCTCTGAACGTTTTTTCATGAAAATTTTGCATATCAATACATAATTTTATAATATACTTTTGAGGTATCGAATTTTTTGGCAGTTCAAACTTAATATTCAATAAAACATGCCGTTAGTATACAATTCTTAAATTTGAACCAGAAATACTTTTTAGTATATAAGCTTCATAAACTGTTTCACTGGTTATATCTCCTAATATCTGTAAAAATATAATTGACACCTCTATACAGGATTTTATTTAGAGAATTGTTACTACTCCAGAATTGAAAGGAAAGAAAACTTCCTTTCTAAGAGAAAAACAGTAAGAACAAGGCAATGTATAATTTACTGTTCTCTCTCTTTCAGAAAAAAAAAGTTTACCTTTCTTTTAACTTTAAATTAGAATCAGTTCTCTAAATAAAATCATATATTAATATATTTATATATTATTTTCTCCACAATTTCGTAAACACACACACAACATTTTCCCTCTGAACAACTAATTAATCCAGTTGTCTGAACAGAAGCAAATCCAATCAAATTGGAGTCAATCATCCTCCGCTGCCAATCCAAATATACCAATGAAGTCCACAAAATTTGTACAACTCAAATGGTCCGTCAAATTCAACTAGGATCTCTCTGTCAACTACAGCAATCCGGCGGTGTCATCCTGTGCAGAGCAGGAAACTAAAATCACTAGCCTTACTCCAGTCATAGAGAGACCTTTTCATATCTCCCAATTTACCACAATTAAATTTTAGTCCTCGCTCACAAAATTATCTTTTTCTTAAGTGAACCCTATTCCCACTGTTGATATTGTACACCACCGTCTCTGTGATATATTGCTCGAAGACGAAAAATTTATTTTTAAGGATTCACAGAATAAAGAAAGAATAATTGGCAAATTAAAAATAAAAGAAAAGAAATTTACTGCATTATTTGGTATTTAAGTTTCAAAGAGCTCAACATTTTTTTTTCAAAGAGCTCTAAGTTTTTTAAGAGCTCAAAATTTTGCTTATTTTTAACCGAAACGCATGTAATGATATAGTGATTGAACTTATTAATTGGTGTAAAAACTCAGTGCGTGATTTCGCTAATATTACGTACTTGAGCCATCGCAACGCAATAAAGTTAAATAAGTTAAAATTCAACTAATATTTATTACATGCTGCAAATGATTCAGAATTCCGTTATTACGAATGTACCCTTCACGCGTCCTCAACAATAGATTACCAAAAATAATTACTCAGAAACGAATTCGATTAAATATCCTTATTCAGATGATCACTTTATGCTAAACGTCAAGTGTTATCGTTTCTTTCTTCTCAGCATAAGTACACATCTCTCTCTCTCTCTGTATATATATATATATATAATATGTTATTAGTATTGACGTGTGATGATAGCATATTGTATATAAAAATGTTAATGTATATATATATGGTAGTATTATGATATGTTTGTGGTATGTGTAGCATTGGCAATGTACATATATGCTAGCATATATGTGTAATGTGTAATAATGTTTGTAGTATGTACACATATATATATATATATATATGCTCTCTTATATATATATATATATGTATACTTTCTGTCTCTCTTCTGCTCATAACTATATATATATACTCATTTAGTGCATTCTTTACAATTTCCGTCCGCTGATCTCTCTCCTCTCCTTCTTCTACTGCTGCTGATTCTTTCAACCTCCTCTAACCTCTAATCTTCTATTCACTGCATTTAAATTTTATAAAGCAAAATTGATTCACATAATTGACATGTCGAATCAAACAATGTCATAGAAATGCTCAAAAAGTCAATTAAGGAGAAATATTTTTAAAAAAGGAGTATTGTATAGTGCTTTCGTCGGTTCAGTTTGACTCCCTTGTATGAAATAATGATAAGTTGCTTAGGAATCAAATTGACAAATATCATTCTAGAAGTCTCTGAACTCCTATATAGATTCCTTGAGTATATTTATAATGCATTTGGAAATGTAAATTTCTGATATAATTTATTTAAAGTATGTATAAATATTTTGAAGTAAATGACTCAGGATTATTCAAATTTTCCAGAGATTCGACCATCTCTATAACTTACAGTTTATAGACAGACAACTTTATGTGTATTGGTATGCTTTCAAAATGTGTAATTTTGAGGTCGTGATCATTATTCTTTTTTAAATTAATCCTCTAGAAATAATTTATTCATCGAATACTAATTTTTATTAAAATGTGGTGTAAATTTGCTTTTAATTACAAAAGTAATCAATTGCCTCTCAAATTTTCGTGGCAAATAAATGTTAACACACACACAAATAAAATATTTTTTTGGATTATATTTGTTTTTGTGAGAAAGTTTTTCACGTAACAATTGTCATGAATGAAAAAGTTGGTCGTTTGTAAGGAATATAATGATTCATTTTTTATGACGCATTTTGGATTATTTGTTGAAATTTGTATTAATTTCATGAGTAGAAGTAAATATTATCTTTGCAAAAATTGCTTCTATTTGCCCAGCAATTGTATAAGGTAATGAGTAAATAAAATTAAATTTTCATTTTGTTTGTTGATTAATTACTGATCGTTTACTAGAATAAATACTTATTTGAATAGGTGTTTTATTTTTCTTTTGTTTTTGCAAGTTGTCTATCTTTTCACTGGTAATTTGCTTGATAATGAGCTTTTGCACACTCCCCCCGGGGTCAATAATAAAGCAAACAATTTGAATGGTATTTAGAAGTTTGAAATGATACTTGGTAATTAAAATATAATGCACTTTTAGTTATTATCTTTTTAAGCAAATGATTTTAAATTAGTCTAGTTTAATTCATAATTGTTATTTTCTTCTTTGAAAGAATTCATTTTAAAAATATCATTAATTTCTACTTTAGTTCCTTTTTTTTATATGATTGAGAAATAAATTTCTTTAATTTTAATTGATACAATTCGCACACTTTTTTAGATGAAATGCAGGTAAAACAATACACGGCCTCTTGCTACATAAACCTCTCATGTCACTCATGAGACAAATAAAATATGCACCACTTTATTTTTTAAATATGTCTGTAAATCAATATTATGGATCATTTGATGTAGTATCATTGGATAATGAATAATGATTCCGATGTTTTTTAAATGCTTAAGAAACTCTTTTTCAATCGTAACTGAATTATTATATCTGATTTCTAATTTTTAAGCCTAATCTAATTTAGAAATGTCTTTCGTGATCTTACTTATTATTAAAAAATTCAAAAACCAATCGAGTCTATATAGACGAAATTGAATACAAGTACTTTTACCCAGCCTTTTAAATGCTCTTTGCGATTATACGTCCAGCTCGAACTCTTTTATTTTCCTTTTCCCGCCTAAGTCCTAAACAAACCCTTTTGTAATCCTTAACAAAAACCTCAGAAAAGTTTTCGGTACGTTTTTATCGACGTCTACCTCCCGATTCCAAGCGAGAGCCAGCAGCGACCACCAAATGTCCCCGCGTTTGTTTCTCAACATTTGTCCGAGAGGGAATCGGAATACTTTTTCCGCACATTCAGTGAAATTTTTTTTTACAAATATTCTGCTTTGGAATGTGCAAGAAAACTTTCATTTTTTAAAGCCTTTAGTAGAAATTCGACTAAGTGGCGTAGTCATTTGCAATCGATCCGATGCAGCCGTTGTAACGTACCGATCGATAAATGTGAAACGACCATGGTTTCCCTAACAAAAGGAAACACTTGTTAGGGTGATTAAGGGTCTTTTAGTGTTGTCTAACGGCACGCCCTTATTTCCCATTTCTGAATATACCTTAAGATTCTAACAACTGGATTAACAGGTTACTCTTTCTGACGTCACTGAAACACGCAAAAGAAACATTTTTATTTCAAGCGCATACTCATCGCTTTCATTTCAGACCATTCACACACAGAATACTGTTGAGAGTTCACACGAGTAATTTTTCTTTATTGATACAACGAACACTCGCGGAGGAAAGAGAAGAATTTTAAACCTTAAGCGAGAACATTTTTTGTACTGATTGTCAAACACAAGAATCCGTAATTGACAGTAATGAGCTGAAAAAGACAAACATCATTGCGATCCGTGTTTTTGATTTTTCTTTGTTTGAATTCAACACAGTTTCAAACAATGGGTTCGCCCGAGGAATTTTCAAGGAGAAAGGATTAGAGATAATCTGAAACTGAAAATCAATTATCGTCGAGACAAATGGTTCTGAAAAGACCTTTTCATGCGTAGATTATTTTATGCGATAAATAGAGAGACTATTAGAATTTTAAATACTTAATTTATTCTGTAACATTTCACTGTTAAATTGTTCAGAGGGAAATATATCACAAAAGATGTTAGGTGTTTAGAAATATTTTGCCGCTTTAGATGCTGTTATTGAAATGCAAATTTGTTAAAAAGTGTTTGCAAGAAAAGTTTTTTCGTTGAGTGCTTAAATGAATTGGTGTTTAATTTCATTTAAAATAATTAATATATAAACAAATATTTTAATAAATTAAATCATCGAAAGTTTTCAGAAGGATCTAACAAATAACGAATCAATGCTATTATTCAGAAGAAAAAATAATTGCGAGTCCAATTTAATAATAACTCAAGTGAATTAACTCATTGTTTGTGAGAGAGAAAGATAAAAGGAAATTTTTTGTTGTATTTACTTTGTCTGTATTTAATGATGTATGACTTCATAAATTGTTATTTCGAAAAGTATTTACTAAATATTTCTTATCTCCGGTTGAATTGATTATGAATAATTAATTTCTAAGCAATAGCATATCTCTTAGTGTAGTATGATAGTTTATAATTATTTTTTTACTGAGTAAAACAGAACTTTTTACAGACACAACACGTAGTTTCCTTTCAAAGTTGTATGTATCTAATGGTAATTAGATACCTACAGCTACAGTAATTAGATATATACTGACAATAATATCATTAGTTTTATATTGTCGTGAATAATAACAATTACAATGAAGACTAAGTCTGTAAAGAATTCGAAGGTATAAAAACGTATTGCAACTTCCTCAGAAAATCTTTTTAACTTTGTTTCAATTTGAACTCATAGCACACATCTGACATACAAAACCGCAAAACAGCTGCTAAAAACGATTAATGCCCTTTAATCATACAATGAAAATGTAGTTAAAATTGACATCTGGAAGAGAAAGTCCTGTTAACTACAGAAATTCCCCAGAAATTTTTACGCTGCTCGCGAATACTCTATAGAAAACACTGTCGTACAATTTCAGGATTAAAGAATAGGTGATTTAATTAATTATTTTCCTTCAAATATGTAAGGTTGTTTGTCGGTTTAAAACATGTTTGTCTGATTTTTTTTTTATTTAAAAAAGGAAGAACTGCATTATTTGAGTGGTTTATTGAAAGAAACGAAACAATTTAACCGAATGCCTAAAAAGACAGAAACAAAGTTTTCGAACAAAGGTGTTGACTGACATTCATTGCCAAATATTTCAAAGGTATAATAATTCGAGATAAAAACCTACGTTTTTGAAAACAACGTTTTTATATGGTGGAAAAGTTTATTAAAAAAAGATTATTGAAATGTTAGTTAAAACTTGTCACAAATGTCTAAATATTGCATTGTTAGGCGAGTAAGAACGATTCCCAATGTTTCAGAGCTCTAGCTTGATGAAAAAATGTTTAAAATAACGATCGAAAATTTGATGACACACACACACCAAGTGAAATACACAAAAACGTTTTAAAAACGTTGTAAAAAACCTTCATCTCTCTCTCTCTCGTCTTTAAGATCACTCTCTCTGCGTAATTCAATATATCTTCTATTGATAGCGCCACTTTACTACACAAACTACGTTATTAAAATAATTATTGAAATATTAGTTAAAACTTGCCACAAATATCTAAATATTGCATTCTTAGGCGAGTAAGAACGATTCCCAAAGTTTCAGAGCTCTAGCTTGATTGGGAAGTTGGTTAAATTAACAATCGAAAATTTGATGACACACACACACATACACACACCAAGTGAAATACAGAAAAACGTTGTAAGAAATTGAGACGGCTCGTTTTACAATAGCTGACTTCATACACGTAGAACAAAACATAAATCTTTTAATAATATTAGACCTATTGTTTGTCACGGATTTCTAATCTTCAACATTATAAAAATAATAAGATACTTTTAATTTCTTTATTACAAGCAATGACTTTTCGACGACTTTACTCAATGAAAACTTTATATAAGTATAACGTACTTTACACTCACGAGTCAAAAATTATTATGACATCAAATTTACACAGGAAACATCTTTTTAAATAGTATTTCACTCAAACAGTCTAATGAAAAATGTATTCTTAATTTGTGTAACTTAACAAATGATATTAAGAAAGCAAATATATTTGGAGAAATAAAAATGTAATAATTTACAAAACTATATCTAAATAGATTTAAATTTTCTCGCGTAGAACTTAACAAATTAAGAACAGAATTGTTTTAACTAATTTTCATTGACTCATTTTTTGTATCCACATGCAATTTTTTCAACATAACTGCAATAAAACATCAAAACAAACCTTCAGAAACAACCAAATGCTTCCTGAAAACTTAATGAATTGTTGTAAGTAAACTCACTTTAGAATATAATATAACCTTCGGTAAATTAACTTCCTTTGATGTCTGCAACTGTACGAATCTCTCTTGTTCGGATTTCCTTTTTCTTCACTAGCTAGGACATAATGATAAACTCACTTGGAATCTGAAACTCCGCTGAGTGGTCAAATCCATTCCGGGAGAAAAAAATTGATAATAAATGGCTGTATTTTTTAACGTCCAATTCATTTTACCACTATTCGGCTCCAATGGATAAATTGCTTTGTTGGTATCTTCAAAAGTCAACGATACAAAAAGAGAATCGCACCAACCATTCTTGAAGAAATCTATCTTAATTAGGTTGTTAAAGTAGGCCGAAGTGCATTCTTGCAGCATTTTTTTTTTTTTTTTTTGCTGAGAAATGAAAAAAAAAAAATATTTATTTCAGACCTAGAGTCCTTGTTCCTAACTGCATACAAAAGAAATTAAAGATTTCCAAAAAAATGTTTTAATCTCGTTTACAGATTTTATAGATTTATAAATCTTATTCATTCTTAACCCTTTGACTATCAACGGGATTTATGTGTTCCTTGAAGGAGAATATCGGTACTAAAGGGACAAAAGTAAATCTAGAACTCACATTGCCCCAACGGTCCCACACTGTCCTAGTGGTACAGAAATCAACTCACAAGTTTAGTTTGAAAAATTATTGAAATATCCAAACCAACAAAAATTGTTTGTAAAATGTTCCATGATAATAAATGGCTGTAGTTTTAAACGTCCAAATCATTTTCCCACTATTCGGCTCCAATAGTGAAATTGCTTTTTTAATATCTTCAAAACTCAACGATACAAAAAGAGAATCGCACCAACCGTTCTTGAAAAAAAATCTATCTTAATTAGGTTGTTAAAGAGACCGAAGTGCATTCTTGCAGCACTTTTTTTTTTTGCTGAGAAATGAAAAAAAAAATATTTATTTCAGACCTAAAGTCCCTGTTCCTAACTGCGCACAAAAGAAATTAAAGATTTCCAAAAAATTGTTTTAATCTCTTTTACAGATTCTATAGATTTATAAATCTTATTCATTCTTAACCCTTTGACTACTTAACGGGATTTATGTGATCGGTACTAAAGTGACAAAAGTGAATCTAGAACTCACATTGCCCCAACGGTCCCACACTGTTCTAGTGGTTCAGAAATCAACTTACAAGTTTAGCTTGAAAAATTATTCAAATATCCAAACCAATAAAAATTGTTTGTAAAATGTTCCATGTATCACTGTGCAAAGGACTTTTCACGCTCTGTCACATGTGATCATGATGAACTTTCCCTTTACATATATAGCGTTTTTTGTCAATTTTTCAAAATAAAGTATTTTATGTACTACTGGTTGTTTTCTTTCTTCTGTTATCTAAAATACTACTAGAACGTATGGTTCCAACCAGTAAAACCTTTGAGAAATATGTGTCCACAACCCGAAATTATCCTCTCCCGTTTTCATATGCATGACTAAGCATGATCATGCATGGCTAACCTCCTACAAAGCCTACCCATTGTGTAAGCGATGAAAAAAAACCGCTACTCCTAACTTTAAAAAAATAAAAATGGTAGTCTAAGGTTTAAATGAACAATGGCATAACTAGAGAAACCATAAACATTTTACTTCCGAAATAAATATGCTCTATCAAAAAACATAAATTTAAAACCAAATATAATAAGTAACGTTTATTAGAAAAAGTAAGATTTTATATGCATTTCGTACTAGTTTAATTACTGTCCTGAGTTCTAAAATGCAATCAATGAAGTACAAATGCATTACAGAACCTGCCAAAGAATTAAATATGTAAAATTAGAATATTCAGCAATTTAAATTAAAGTAATTTTTTTAAAGAAACCGTTTCATTTTTGTTAATTAAAAACGTCTTAATGAAGTGCTGAAACTGAAGAGATATAGCATATACTAATAACATCAAAAATCTATTTAAATAATTATTAATATGGAAATATTTTTATTGGGAATGAAAAATCAGTAGATAAACATGTATACCAGTTTATTTGTTATCAATCCGAATGAAAGCATACGTTTGTGAAATGTATTAAATAAATAGGTATACTACATCAGTGAGTCGTTATTCAACATGAAAAGAAAATCAATTTTTTTCATAGTATTGATTTTGGAACGCACTTTTATCACAAGTGCAGGAAAAAAATATCAAGGCGAAACTTTCCAAGTCAAAAGTAAGGATATAACCCCCGCCTCCCCTTCCGAAAAACAAAATCCGGTTTTCAGATCTAATATATCGCATTAAACGGTATAGTCACGTTCGGATGTTTACTGAGAGTGGCCTTTGCGATATATCCTCCAACTACCCATCTGCGACTTCAAATGAACAACTAATGATATGACAAAGCAAGTAAAAGAGAGAGAGAGAAAAAAAAAAGAATCTTTTGTAGTGTCAGTTATAATCCAATCAATCTAGGGATTCTTGCCTGCAGCTAGTGAATAATTATCGAACCAAGGTTGAGAGTGAATCGATTAGAACCTTCATCCCCCCCTTAATTTCTTCCTTTGCTTTTTGAAATTACGCTTCTTTAATTGACAGATAGAATTGGAACTCTAGAATTTCTTATTTGTTGCTAAACGTCGAAGTAATTTCATTTGTTCCTCGTTTCCTGTTTAAATCATCGCAATCTGTCTCAAAAAGGATGTAAGAAGCACTCATTAGAACTCCATATTAAAAAAAAAATGGTAATAAGAGTAAATGAGATATTATTTTCGCAAATAGGAAATAAAGTTTTAATTCTTTTTCAGTTAATTTGGATATGTCAGTTGATTTATTCGTAAAATAATGATTTTGTTATTTGTAATGATTTATAGATGATATACAGTATGTCAAGAAAGTGATAGTTCTAATTTTGTATCTGTTACATTCGCGAGTATGTAATAAATTATTTTTTTGTAGAGTAATATATTTAGTGTAGTTTCTTTTTTGTTGTGTTGTGGTTAAATTCAATTCACACACACATTTTACTATGGACGCTGTTCGAGAATTCTACACGATCCAAAAATTTAGTTAGAGAATATTAAATTATACTTCGTAATCTTTAGATCTTTTACAAAACAAATGAGAATGCTTATGACTTCAAGACTTACGTCATGCCAAACAGATAAGAGAGAGCTGTATATCATTAAAGTAAATATGATGAAATTATATTTTTAAAGCTGCAATTATTAAAATGTTTCAATAACAAGCTTAACATTCATGAATGATTT
Organism: Nephila pilipes; assembly: GCA_019974015.1. Lineage (NCBI taxonomy): Eukaryota > Metazoa > Arthropoda > Arachnida > Araneae > Nephilidae > Nephila > Nephila pilipes. The sequence continues at coordinate 204,830 of BMAW01032621.1, read as the reverse complement.
CTTAAAGATGCATCTGTGCTAAGATGAATAGATATCTTTTATAAAAATGTCACTCACAAATTCATTAGGAAATAATTTTTAATTTAAAATGGGATTAAATTGTTACAATAGCAGTTTCTGAATGAAATGTTTAATTCGCATTCATTAATAATGAAGAAATTCTTTGATTTAATAAAGTATGTTTATTCTACGAGTCTTCATCGGTTTGTTTATTTTTATTTAAAAAAAATGAGTGATAAGCGAGTAGGGATTTATTTAATCAAAATCGAAAATCTCTTTTCTCGATTTATACATTTAGTAAATATATTGAAGTCTTCACAAAACTGATGTTTTACTTCACATGTATCAAGTGGTTAATTCCATATGTACTGATTACTGATTTTTAATATATTTTAAATTATTTTGTCGATTTCAACTGCATTCTGACGCGCAGATTTTCTGTAATGATTTTTAATTTTCAATTGTTGCTGGAAGGGGAAATTTTATAAATGACGATGATAATAAAAGTTCGAAGATAAGAGAAATCCTGAAAAAAGTAAAATAAAAACACGAATGAATTGCCTTTTATTGGAAATGAAATATTTCAGATTCTATAAAAGTTATTACCGCGCAGGAGTGTTCTGCAAGCTATTTTATCATTCAGTTCAGTTTGATTGGATTCTTTTCGTGATGCTATTTTTTTTCCATGAATTCATTAAATGCGATGAATCAAATTAATTATGACAATGAGATACATGACTTCATTTCCTGTTAAAAGAATTTGTTTGTATGTAATATAATAAGATTTAAATTAATAAGGAAAGGAAATTTATATTTTATTTTATAGTTTCTGATAACATATCCTTTTTTATAACACTCTCCAAGAGTAAAATTAAGAATCGCTGTTAAAATACAAAAATAAAGTTGAGAGAAGTAAATGCTATTGTATTTAAATATCCAGAGACTTATTAAAATTAGAGAGGGAATTTAATTACTTGTCCTTTTTCTTTTGTTTTAATTTCCTATGATATTTTTATTAATACAGTATTAGTGAAATGTAATGCCTATTAAAAACACCAGCTTAAAACTCCTTTAGCATTCTTTACGATGGTCTTTTTTTATTTACCTAATCCGCGAAATAATTGCCAATTCTAATGATTTATTAAGGCGTTCCATCTGAAGAGAGATATTTAATTGATCCCGTAATTTTGAACTGCAGTTAATCGACGAGAATAAAACTTGAGCTTATGTCTCATTCTCCTAACTTCTACAATAATCTCGCCCTAGGGGGCTTACCGTTTTCAGGTAAGTAAAAACATCATGATGCCGAGGCCCCTGTAATGATTTTCTTTCCAAATTGGGCTTACTGTTTTTGGTAAACTCAGGTGATGCGCCCCCGGGATATCCCAACGATCCTTCTCTATTTTCGACCTTTCTCATCAATGCAGTTTTCTTTTTTTTTCCAGTTTTTCAAACGTCTATAAAACATAGTTACCATACTATCAAAAACCATAGTTAACATATATATCAAACATAAATCATACATATCAAAACATACTATCAAAACCATAGTTACATCTTGTTTGACGCGGCATAGCCGCATCTGGCTCTTGTGGCATTCAATTCTACCATCATTCATTCATTCATCTCACTTCATCTCGCTGATTTCACCATTCACATTAAGGGACAGTTATATTTGATTTGCGGAAATTTCCATTAAATATTCTATGATGAGAGAAAGTTATAATATCTATCAACATTGTTTTGTTGCAAATGTTGTCTAGTCGATATTTGAAGCAAGTTTAAGGATGAAATTATTTTCCGAAAAACGCGAATACTTTGTTAAATTGAAACAATGGTTTATTCTCTGACGCGATTATGCACTTTAATTAGTGGACACATTTTTATCAACGATCTGATGAAAATTTGTACTGGATTTTTTTTTCATTTTCATGAATTTAATAAATGAAGTTATTTAACTGGCGATAAATATTCTGAAAGTGTACTTTTTTTTTAATTCGTGTCATTTTCAATTCATTCTTTTTTACACCGTTAGAACGCGAGTTGCTTTGCTGTTAATATGAACAGTCTTTATAGAAAATGAAAAAAAAATCGATGTGATCAAAATGTTTTTAATAGTCAGATCCTAAATTAAACAGCTTTCCTTTCCTTTTACATACTGATTCCATTTCTTCTATCAACTGATTCATCATTCAAGGTTGAAAAGCAAATTTAAATCTTCCCTCTCTAGAGTCATAATTGCAGCTGGAGTTGAAAAGAGCTGCTTTTTATCTATTTTTTTCTTTTCAATGTGAGATTAGTTCAGTAGGAGCATTTCCTGCCGGTTGATGAGTCAGTGAAAAGAATCGTGGAAAACCACAGCATAAAAGTGAGCTCTTTGAGTTGGGATTAAAAAAACCTGAATCAAAAAATGGTTATTTCTTTCGCTCTTTTTCGAGACATATGCATGCAAAACTAGAATTAATTTACTAAAGAGTTTTTTTTTTTTGCAAAGATGTTAAATATGGATTTATTAACGGTGGAAATCTTTTCCGTTTTAGTTTATGGTTAAACTTTATTAATGCGGAGCTATAAAATTAATTTTATACGCGAATTTCAAATTTCTTTGAATATAATTTTAAAATTCTATTTATTTGATATTGGATGGATTTTGTCATTTCCGATTAAAATTTACATAGATCAGGGCTGTAGCCATATTTTTAAGGGTAATCCTTATACAGGAAATATCTGTGAGAGGGATTCGAAAAGTATCTATATTTGAAGACAAATAGAGTACCTGAAATAGGGTGGGAGTGTCATCGTGTTCTGCCATCTGTTGAACTGTTCCAAATCAAAATTATCTCTGATTCATGGATTAGTTTTGATTGTTTATTCGTTTAGCTGTGTTTGTTATTTTGCACCGGAATTGCCACTGGCGATGAAACCTGGATTCAACATCAGACACCGGAAATGAAGCAACAATTAAAATGATGTATTGCTTCCTGTGAATCTGTTCCAAGGAAGGTGAAGATAGTCTCATCGACCGGGAGAGTTAAGGGGACGACTTTCTGGAATGTGAAGATCGTCACATTTTTGAACTTCTTTGAAAAATGATTAGCAATTAATGGCCAGTACTACATTGAATTACCCCATTCCTAACATGGATACTTTATGAGCTGCCCTCGTTTGGCCTCTATAGCCGCCTCTGTTTACTTTTCATCTAAAAATTGTTTTTGTCCTAGCTTTGTGATGACATGTGCATCAGTCAGTCATTTATAAATGATCAATTTTTTGAAAAGATTTGTACGTCGTAACATATTTCTTGTCAAATTCCATGTCATTTCAAACCAAACTGAGTGTATTATGAGATACCTGTTTACGAAAAGTTATTAAAGTGGGCTTAAGTCCATGAAGAATTTAAAGAACTGTATATTCTAAAGGAATTGAATTTTTGAGAATTTTTATAATAAGAAAGAAAAAAATGAAGGGGAATGCATTGTTGTTACATAACTCTAGAAAAGAATCGTAACGAGTATTGGATATCATAAACATTCATTTAGGAATAGTTCCTGGACTGTAGTTCAAAAACTAAGAGGGAATCTGAAGGTATTGAAATGTAAAGTGTTTCTTTTTTCTTTCTTTAAATTGTTTTTATTGATTTATTGAATATATTTAGGTGAATCAACTTGGTTAAATTGAATAAATTTCTCTTACATATTACACTAACATGAAATATCTCCCTTTGTTTATTTCTTCTATTGAAAATACAGTTAATGATTAATTGTAATTCAAAATTGAATGCAAAATTATCGTATGTAGTGTCCCATTAAAAATATTGAAATTAGTGGTAATTTTTATAACATCTTTTTGGGAAAAATTTAAATATTTAATTTCTGAAGTTATTGGTAAATCATATGCAAAAAATTTGCGTGTATTTTTGCTCAAGCTGCATTGTTTATTTTAAAGGATAACTAGTATGAATTAAAATTAATTAATTACTTTCCTATGAATGCAAAATAATAGGAAAAAAAACTGCTCTTCATTCTCTCAGCATTCTTTTTTAACTCTTAAAAGAGGAAAAAAATAGGAACAAAGAACGGGTTTATTTTTCTTAAAATTTTATGCAACAGTGTAAGATGAATATTCCATTAAAATAAAGATTAAGTGCCTGAATAATTAATAACATGTTTAAGAAATATGAAAATGTACCTCAGTCTAAAAGATGTTAATCTCCCAAAAATCAAAGAATGAATATAACAATTTTTTCTCTCAACTTAAAAAAGTACTTATTTTACACAAACTAATGATACACGATACACAAGTTATTCAGCTCTTTTGTCGTAATGCATTTTTATAAAGGGAAACTTTTTTTATGACTGAATATTTTATAATGCTGCTTTTTATCCTGCCCAGAGAGAAAATAACCGAATAATACTCACACATGAGTTAAACATTTTATGAAATTTAGTGTTCTTCGTTTTTTAAAAAAAATGTTAAATCAGGCAGGCTTATTACATGAATGTTTGTATTAATTATCAATGCGTTTTAATTATCTTTGACTGTTATTCAACCTTGAAATTTCTTTTCGTCAGCAATGTTTTAAAAGATTAGTTTTTGTCCCAGAATTTCGAAAAAACAATACGAAAGTTTGTTCTTGTACATTCATTGTAGTAGTTACTAATTCAAAATTATCTTTATTTTGAAGGATTAAATATTATGTTTCAGAATGGAAAAAAAAAAACATTTGTCCGTAGTATCCAGTTTTGTTTGAGTACTTCCAACAAAATAAGACATTTTCTCTTATCTGAATAACATGCATCAATTAATATTCTGTATTTTGAATTAATCAAAAGAAAAATAAAATAAATTCTGTGTTGGGAAAAAAATTCTACTGACTTTCAACACTTCCTTGAAAAATCTTTGAAAATTAAGAGCACAACTTATTTCATATAAATTCTTTCAAGTATTATAATTTTTAACCAAATAATTTTGTTTTAAAAATCTATATCTTAAAAACATGTTTTCCGTTAAATAAAATCAAAAGCTTAGAAAATTTTACTGAAAGGAAATATTTTTAATCGATATTAAAGATTGTATTTATTTTTAGAGCTGATATATTCCAATTTTTTTTAATGATTTCAAACTCTGAAAGTTCCAAATAACGATACTGACAAGGAATAATTTCCGTTTGTTTCCTCACATTGATAATCAATAATGCATTATTCAAGGTGTCAAGGAGAACGATTGACTATAGGGGAAGACTAAGAGATGTTCTAGAATAATTTTTCATATCTATACTCGTAAATGGAAACTCCCAAGGCGTTACACAAAGAGATAATTTGTTAAAAAGAGTTTAAGATAAATATTCATTTTCAGAGTTTTGCAGGTCAGGAAAATTAGTGCTTTTGGAAAAACGGAAGGCAACATCGGAAAACTTGCTTGTAATATCAAATCTTTCTTTAGCAAAGTAAGTTGAACACTTTTAACTGATTACTAAGAAAAGGAATGTGGTTTCTTCAAATTTAAAAATGCATATTTAGGCTTCAATCCTTTGGTTTTCAACTACCCTTAACTTTTACTTAACTGACACACATTTTCTCGAGGATTCTTTTGAAGAGAACAGGGATCTCGATGTGTCTTAAATTGTTTAATTTTAGAGAGAAGTGGAGAAAAAAAAATTCATTTTGAGCATTTAGCAACTAAAATATTTAAAACAGCACTTTTTGGATTTATTTTAATTTTAGCTTACATATTTTGAAAATATAGGATTCTACTTATTATGATTTTCAAATCTGAACAAGTAAATTTGGATTAAATGTAAATTTTGATTTATATTTATATAAACTTCATTTAATTTAATTTGAATTAATAAGGTCCTCTTAATGCATTTCAGCAGTTCCGTACCTATTCGCGAATACTTTTTTGACTTTAATAAATTATTCTTAAGCATATATCTACTAATTTTTGATTGGCTGTTATAAAGTAATTTTATATATAGAAAACGTCTTAAAATGTAGGTAAATTAGCGCTGTCCATTGATTTAATGATATATATATATATATATATATATATATATATATATATATATATATATACTATACATACATATATATAAAGATATAAAAGAAAAACGCTTTATATACTACAGAAATCTTGAAAAGACAGTAAATCAACCGAAAAATTAAATTGACTTGACAGTTACTAAAATTATCAAAAAAGATATAAATATCGAAAACTTGAAAAAAAATCAAAATAATGGACTATAATATATTTAAAGTTGTAAGAGTTTTAGACTGTTTAGCTGAGTTATTCCAGTGTTATTGTCCAAATTATATCAATTCAACAAAATATGCTATTAAAAAATGGCTGTAAAACCATAGTTACATTTGAACAGAGATAAAAAGAAATTTATTATAAAAGCACGTATGAAAAGAAAATTCAAAATATCAAAAAATAATGTAACTAATAGAACCAAAAATATTATTAACACAAAATGTACAGCAATTTAAGAAAAAAACTTACTTGATCATATCACCACTTGAAGAAGCTCATCATAGTTACATAGAGGACTAACTACAAGACTAAACTAAACTAACAAAAAATATAATTAAGGGAAGTTACTAAAGTGATTGTCTGTTCAAGAACTTACAAATAGACGTTAATCTAAATTCTGTAATTTATTTATTCTCTTACTTAACGAAAACTTGCGTAGGAAAATGTTGCACATTAAACATAGACCATATTATACATAAAATATACACAACTATTAGCGAGCAAAGCTAGAATGACGCTATTCAATTGAAAACGATTTCGCATAACAAGTACTTGCTGTTGCCAATATGCAATAATAAATTCTAGAAACTAACAGTTAAAATTCTAAGGCTTATACACAGCCTACTTTGGATATTGAATAGTAACAAAACTTACTATTGAGTAAATAAATGAACCAAAAATATTAATAACATAAAATATGAACCAATATAAGAAAAAACTTACATGATCATGTCACCATTTGATGAAATCCAGCAAACATGGTGAACTAAATACTATCTAGATGTATGAATTGAAAAAAGCAGGAGATAGAACGCCGTCTCTCGAACTACGTCAGAACTAAACAAAATCAGGCCATATATATATATATATATATATATATATATATGTATTGATTAAACTTAATTCCTATTAATTTCTCGCCATAATAATTTAATTTCCTAAATTTTCCCATTCTCTCCTTTAAAAGATAGTGTTCATTCTTATTTCCTGATACGATTCCTTTTTCTTTTTAATTTATTCAATCACGTGCTCTTAAAATCAGCATTCTCCTACGGTACAGACTTATAGGGATGATCCCTACCAGACTTTAAGTCTACACAGATTCCCTTGAAGTCCCTCCTTCCAGACCATGCGGTCTCTGACGTTTATGGTGAAATTGCCCTGATATATAAACAATAACGCTCTCTTCTTGCTCTCTTGCTGTTATACTCATGCTGTCGTAATCTATATCCAATGGCGGAGTTGTGTAATTCTCGCCATGAGGAAATGGTCTCTCTCTCCCCTAAAATAAAATAGTTTTGTGAAACTGAAATTGGCTTCGAGTGTTGTTTTATATAAGAATGAATTAAATTGTAATAGTTAGAAGTAAATTACTTTTATATGTTTACATATATATACATGGAGTGATGATTATCTAAGCAACTTCTAAGCTTTTATTCTGCAATTTTTACATTTAATTAATGTATTAACTTAATCTGAATAGATCACGTCAAACATATATATAATGTAAATTTGTACGAATATTAGCTTACTATCCAAAGCCTAAAGTATTCATTATTATGATTAATATAATCATTAATAGTAGTTTTTTTTAACTAAAATACATTTAAAAAAATGTTTCAAATTCAATAGACCTAGTTTGAAAACTCTACTTGATTCAGTTATCTGTATTTTATTATATTTGGTACACACGTAACGTTGAGAGAAAAAAATAATAATTTAACTCGAAAGCACTCAAAAATAGTTCCATTCAAATTTAATCTCCATATAAGCTCAAAGCCATCAACTGTATTAAATATATGTTATCATTTCTATGGCAACTCAATTTTATAAAAATGTCGTAGCCTTTTGAAATTATTCTTCAGCTCACACCTCTTTCTAAAGCTCTGGCTTATTCTTCAATTACATTTATCTATGCTCACTGTACTTGATTTATTTAACTAAGTTCAATTCAGTTATTAAAGTTTTAAATCGATTCACCTTTTAGAAGATGTTCGAGGCTCGTAATGATACGTAAAAGATTAAAATCCCATCTATACGAAAGATTAATTAACCTTCTGTATTTAACAACATCTCTGTAATTCTGAATACCCATTGGGATAAAATAATTTGCGAAGATTAAGTAATTTAAGATTCATTACTAAGAATATTAATCCTCTATTTTAATTCCTCGAGTGATTTTGCAATAATGTTCTGTAAAAGATTCAAATAGTACATTTAATACAAAAATTCACCGATTAATGAATCTTATTTCATCCAGATGCCAAGAATATTAATCTAGGCAGCAAATTAAACAATTAATTAATGATTTCAATAATATGTCATTATTCTTGTCAATATTGTAAAAATAGGTCTGCTGCATCGTAATCAATTTCTTGTTATTGCAGAAATGTCGCTTGGCTTTTGGTAAATGATGTTAAAGGTTTTTTCGCTTCGTATTTTTTGACTTCCTACAGAAATATTTTAAGTCATTTAATATATTTCTCTTACAATTGTCTATGTTTTTCAGATTGGTTAAGTTATTTGAAAAATATGGTTAAATCAAAACTGTGCTTAAATATCCTCAGTAATAAATAGTAAAAAATATACTAACTCTTACTTTCTTATAATGTTTTAAAAGCTCAATATATATATATATATATATATATATATTAAAGGCTCAGGAACAGAACAGAAATAAAGTGTCATCATACAGAAGAATTCATTTACAGATAGTGAACTTTTTTGAAATTCCTTTCACTGATAAAATTTTATTGGACATTCAAATTTCTTATGTCTTAATTTTATAGAGTATTTAGCATTTTATAAGGTTTTATGCGACTGTTTGCTATAATAATAAAGTTTAGCTCAGCTTAATTAAATAGAAGTGGTGTTGAAAGTGGACAAAAGGTAATTGGCTAAACATATATTTATTTTACGACATGATATTATTAAACATGATAAAATTACAAATGGGATACTTAAATGGATATTTTATGTTCCAAACATTCACTATAAGCTTCGTATAAAAATTAAAATTATGAGATTTATGAGAAATTATGAGTTCCAACAATGGTTCAGATTTCGACCATGCTTTCCTTCAAAATCTTCCCTCACAGCTTTTAGAAGAGTGTTACAGGGATACCTAAGAATGTTAGAAGAAATAATAGAAGGAATATACCTAAGAATGCAAGAATGTTACAGGAATACCTAAGACTGCCTATCTACATAATTCTTAAAAATTTAACTTGGTTTGCCTGGAATTTTTCTAAACTTACTGAATTCTAATAAAATCTTTTGGTGTTAAGTAAATATATCTTAACATACTTTTGGTTTTATATATTTTTAAAACATATTGTGCATTACTATAATATTTTTTCTAGACAGCTTCAGCTAGTTTTACTTGCTCTTCGGATCTTAAGTTAAAGAGTTCTGTGCATCTTAATTTTTATCCATACAATAGATGTTCATTATATATTGATGGATAGGTTTTTCACAGTTTAAAATCGAAAAATATCTGTATGCATACTATTTCTTGTTGAGAAAAATAACTTTTTTTGAGATAATGTGCTTTTCTTCCATAGTTTTTTTTTTAATCCCTTTGCCTTTTTCCACACTTTTGCGTTTTTTCGGATTTAGAAAGATCGTTGTGCTACGTTTAAGAAAGTTTCTTAAATGTAGTTCAAACTTTTTGACATAGACAGTAAAGAAGTTTTTTTAATTCCTTTCTAACATCTGTGTCTTGTTTGATTTTTGACGTATAAGATATAAGCAACTGATAACTGGAATTGGACCTCTTCAATTTTAATCTCGACTCTTAAATTGCCATTTATACATCACACCTGAGAAAAACTAAGTAAAACTTTTGAGATTAAACATTAATCATCATCACCAGCGTTATTTTTCTGTCCTGTACTTAGAATCACAATCTCTTTACCTATTGGCTTAGGTGGAGATAATCAAACATCACGATTCTGAATTATGGCTGAGAGACTATGCTGAATTTTAATCGGATATCTCATTTTCTACACTTCCACACTTGCCCACTTTACATATTGATACTTCCTGATTTACCACGTAGGAACTAATAAGTTTTCATACATACCCATTTGCGGGATCGAGACTAGAAACTATGTTCCACCAGTCACGAATCCCGAGTCAATTCCATCAGACTATCATGGGTCCGATTTATAAGATGGTAGCCTCATTAGCCTATCAGCGCAATGGTCATTTTTTGAATTGAGACTCATACCCATGATTTGCAACCAACTTCGTTGCGAGGCTACCGTGTGTGGTCTCATATTTTAATAACATTTCATCGAACTAAGAATATGATGAGAAAATCTTATAACAGTGAAAGGAAGTTGGTTTGTAATAAGGCTCCAGTCTACTATTCATTTCAAATTCGTGAATTTAGTATTAAAATTATGGAACATTTTCTTTCCTTCTCAATTTTAAACTTTTGTATATATTTCAATGTAATAAAATGTTTCCAAATTAACCCAAAATAATAAATAATAATAATTATTATTATTATAATGATGGTGTTTTTCGCGGAATTATATTTTATTTCTGAATTTAGGAAATATTTTTAAATAAATTTTTTTAAAAATCTAAAAAACTTGCAAATGAATCATTAAAATAGACATTAAAATATTTTCAAAAATTGGAGGAAAAACATAATTGTTCAAAAACTATTGTTATTTCTCTTTTGGATGTATTTTAATTTATTCTAATCCAAAAATTAGTTTAAATTTAAGTTACAAAGTGGAAATTCCCCTGAATTAATATTACGGTTAAGAATTCAAAATGGTTGGCAACTTTATAAATTGATGCTAAAGTTGAGCTGCAGGATGAGCCTTTGGCAACGGACCTCGCTATTTAGAGACATGTTGAAGTGACATCTAATATATTGCATCTACACCTTTTGAGGTCCATCTGAATTTGACATGTAACAGCCTTATTTTACTTTATGGAGAAATTGAGATTCAAACACAGGCCGATGTTTAACCAATACGTCCACAGCGGCTGTCTCCGAAGGAAGATTGAGGCAGGCGTCACAGTGGCGGAATCTTTTCATATGAGAGCCACTGAGTCTATTAAATGTGGGAGATGGTCTGGGAGAATTCAAATGCTCTCTTTTCGAAATCATTCCAAATCAGTCTGCAGTTAATTTTTTCCAACTGTTGTGATTTTTCTCAACTCTGGCATTTGTAGACAGTGGTGCAAACAAGAGCGAGGCAAGAAATCGATCGATCCAGTTCTGCTCTTCGAGAGAACTGGCTCCTCTCTTTTACACGCTTCAAGAGAGACGGCGACAATTGCCTATTCTTGAAAAGCGGAGGGAATCATAAAAACTCAGTGGTCGACCAGTCATGGCTTTATTGAATTTTCAATCATAAGAAAAACCGGTAAAGTCCTGCTTTGTGGAACAGAAAAAACAAAGCACCTGTGTTGTCAAACTTCCGGGAACCTTTTCTCTTTTTCAAGGGATAAATTGGAGAATATCGACCGGCTTATTATAAGAGACGTCGGGCTTTCTCACAGCATAGCTGCCTAAGGATGGCGTGCTTTCAATAAAACAGTTTTCTTTCGCTTTCCCCCCTTCCCCCTTTTCTTTTCTCCCTGGACGTTTTTTTTTTTTTTTTTTTTCTTACCTTTTTTTTTGGTATTCTTTCTATACGCAATTTTCTCATTCCCCAATGATTTCCCCTGGTTTCTTTTCATATTCGAATTTCCCGCAGTGTGTTACTTGGTTATTCATCACACGTTTAAGGACAGTAATGAGATTTTTTTGTGCGTTTGTTTGATATTTTAGTTGTGAGAGCGCGTATGTGTGTGGATTTCACTTTAGTGCTTTTTTACTTCTTTACTGCAAAAAATGAACGGAAATTTTCTTTTCTGAAGACTCGAAACGGTTAACATTAGGAAAAAAAAGACTTAATAAGTTATGTTACATAGTTGAAGACTAAGCGTTGTGATTAATTCTGTTGCTGATAAATTTCGATGGAAAATGAAACAAAATAAAAGAAAAACGTTTAATTTACTCGCTTATGTAATGAAAAAATGCATTGTTCTTATCGAATTTTCGACAATTTTTAATTTGGTAATGAGAAATTTGGATTCTATGAACCGATGATAAATTACACTTGGTGTTCGGTAATTATCAAATAAGCTTTCGATGCTGGATATTGATTTTGCTGGCCGAATTTGTACTCAGTGTTAATCTGCGTGCTTAAGATGTCTTCGACAAAGGAAAAAATAACATATTTTATTCCGAATTCAAATAATCCTCACATTTTATTATTAAAAGTAGTTGAAGTCAAAATTGAACATTAAGATGCCTGTATATTTATGTTTCTATTTATGTAGAGAAAATCATATATATATATATATATATATATATATATATATATGAGCCAATAATAATCAATAGCTTCATATTGCATATATTTATAAGTCGATTACTTACCTTTAGGTACATATTGCATATATTCCCCTGCATTTATAATTTTAAATGTCTGTAGAGTGATTATAAACATAACATGCTGTTCACTGAACATAACTGTAATTTCAGAATTCAAATTTTACAAAATTGAAAAGTATATATTATATGATTTAAAATATCCTTAATGTTAGTACAAACATTGTACAATACTTAAATTTTCTGAGTGTTCAATAGGGAAAAAAATTACGTTCAGTCTTCAACATATCTCTAATTGCTATTTTTGTTCATTTATTTATTAGTAATTCTTCCTCTATCAATAAAATTAATTCTTGCATTCTCGTTTATTAATATTTCATTCATTAATATTTTTTAAATTAATAAATTAAGTTAATCAAGTGCTTAATTACCTTCAAATTCTTCAGTTCACGTAACTAATTTTATTGACCATGCTGATTTGAATAATTTTTGTTCACTCACTTGATAATACATCATGCACTTTCGTTTTTAATAAATTATTCATTAATAAATAATTTTTGTATATCCTTCCTTAGTTTAAAATATAAAACAAGTTAACACGCGTTTAATTACTGTAGCACCTTCAAATTCTCCAGTCCACGTGCATTGAATAACTAATTTTAACTAAGTTTTGCACTCTCATTTGTTAATAATTCTTGTATTCTCGTTTATTAATAGTTCATTCATTAATAAAAAAAATTTGTACTCTTAGTTTAAAATATATAATAACTTGACTCGCCCAAAGGAAAACGAACTCATGCAACAGAGGTTCGGAGCTATAAAAAAATGCTATTCTCCCGTTATGCATCAAATGATATACTCGTATCGTTCCTATAACACACATACAAATTCTTTTTCCACACTAGCCGCGAGACTAATTTCCCGCTATGCTTGCTGAAATTACTACAGAAATCAATGGTTGCATTTTCTTTGTCTTCCCTTAATTGCACCTTGAAGATAAGTTTTTATCCTGTGCAAAGTCGCTGCGATGTCCCAACAATACTCATGGGGATCACTTGGCCTTCACCCGCAGTTGTCTCCACGATCGCAACAAAGGCTTTGTGGAACCTACAATCTTTAGGGAAGACCTGCTCCCACGTTCTTCAGAGATACGCCCGATAACGTGAAAGAAAAAAAGTGTATTCCTACTTTTTTGTGCGCCAGTACAATAAACGGTGTCCATGATCCAACCGAGTTCTCAACATAGGTTGGAGAGGAAGTTTTTGTTAAACGGTTGTATATTGGACTCGTTCTTTTTATGCGAACTATAAATCTTCATATTTATTTCTTCACGTAAATATTTGATGACGAATTTTTATCCTCGTGACAAAATCTCTCATCTGTCGTGTTGTTCCTGGTGATTCAGTCGTGTGGCTTTATGCGTCTCTTCTATTTCTATGAGTATTATTTTTTTGTACATGTGTCGGTGAATTTTTTTTAAACTTATGTTTTCTGACTGAAGACAATGGAATTTTCTCCTGTGTCTGTATGAAGTACTTGTTGCTGACTCAGAATTGAAATTTAATTAGAGGAAAATGTAACACTTGAATCTGTAAAACGGGTAATTAAACAAGAATAAAGTCTCAAAGTATTTAAGTCAAATGTATGTATGTATATATATATATATATATATATATATATATATATATATATATATATTGTGTTTCCGGTTCGTGAATATAATATGACAAATTTTTTTTATCAGACGAAATTCTTGATGTGCCTTTTAATTTCTAGTAATTCAGTTGGGGAACTCTTTGATATTTTACGCTCTTTTGGCTACCGAATCGGTAAATCTTTCAACATTTATTATCTCGTGGATTAAAAGCGTAGCATTCTTCCTTTTGCATGGTGTTCTGTTTGAAACAGCATACTTTATGTAATTAATTTATTGGAACAACTACACACTATGCGCGAGAGATATAGTATTGTGTGTTACACGCACTATTAGTTAGTTTATTTAGTTTAGTTTCTTTTTAAATTTTGAGTCGTACGAATCAGATGTTATATTTTTATGTGGATAAGTATTTTTCTTGTGAATATACTTATAATAAGCCTAAAGGTTTCTGGTGATTCATTCTTGCGGTTAAATGATTCAGGTTTACATTTTTTATCTGTACAAAAATTTCAAATTTGCATTTTAAATTAAGTAAAATCTTTAAAGATGACGATTACAGTTTTTATGATGTGTGTATTATGGAAAACTTTATACTCTAATTTAAAGTGATCTTTTTCTCATGGGAAATTAAATATCATTTTACAGTTACGACAAAATTTGTAAATTTATTTTAACATAAGCATGTCAACTCCCATATAAATCTTGTATTCCAACATTAGTAATTTTTCGAAACTTAATAAAATGTAAATCATATTCTATGTGATATACACTCAGAGAAAGAAACACGTACAGTAAATTGACAAATGTATTTTATGTACTAATATTTAAATATTTTTCTTAAATACATTTATTTATCATTAATTTTAATAAACAGTAATAAAAATGGAATTTAACTAATTATATGCAATGATATTTAGTTATGGGTTATTCTGTATGATAGTGTTCGCCAGAGCAATTAGCCATTTTTTTGTAATATTTTGGAATATAAGTAAATATTATACGTTTTATTATTGAACGAGTCATAAAAATTTAATAATCTGGAACTTTTTTTAAAGCACAAAGTTGAAAAATTTCTTGAAAAATACATTATTATTTATAATACTTCACCATATGCAGAAATGAAAAAGGATTGAGTGATTGATTCATTCAAGCATCATAATTTTTATAAGCTACTTTAAATACATTCTGAATGCGTTATTTAGGTGGTTTTAGGTAAGCTATAAATTCGAGCTTTAAGGAGTGAAAAAGTTGAACCACGGAGTTGTAAGACCTATTGCTAAACCGGCACAAGCGAGATATACAACCTTTAAATTTCCACAGATATCCTCTTTTTCAAAATAGGATCAATCCTCATCCAAAGCATTTTGTGTAATTCGTATGTTAAGAAAATGGAAGCCAGAAATAAAATGATATCTCTGAATTAGCATAAACATTCGATGTAATTCTTTGAACATCGAAAGATGAAAAAAAAATTAAGAGGTTTTTAAGGCATGTCAGGTGAACTAAAGCCTAATCGATACACAATTTTAAAGTTTGAAATGAAGATTTCTTTTTGGAATACTATTAAATGTTTTCAGAAATTTGATAATTAGATAGTAAAGAAATGTGGATGAAATGTTAAGCGATTTCAAAGTTTTTTTGTGTATTCATTAAAGGTAGAAGACACAACGTTTTAATAAAGGGTTTAGTTTTCTAGAATCAGTTTATAAGAATTCTGAGATTTTGCGAAGTTCAAACAATTTTGAAGGATGGTTAAGGCGATTTAAAACTCCGTTATCAAATCTATATAACCGCTACTGTAAAATATTCGAAGTTTGAAGAAAAGGTTTTTTAAAGATATTTAGGTTTAGGTGTTATTGAAGTTTATTCCTGGTACTTATTCATTCATATTTTGAGAAGGAATCAGACCATTTTAAAGCTCTTACCACTTATCAGATAAGATTATTAGATATGAATTTAAATCTTTTAGCACAAAATTAGTAAAAAAGAAACCAATATGTTTTTGAAACTAATTGAAAATTAGCTGACAGGATATACTTTGAGTCAACGAATAATATTGTTACGGAGGTAATGTATTTTTATTTTTAGTTTCATTAATTCGTGTTCCTGTTTTTATCTCGAAAACGTAAAGAACATAAAATAATTATCAAATCATATGTAGCATGGCTTGATAAGCTATTAAAATATCATAAATGTATCCTTTTTTTTTTTTCTTAATGAACACGTTTCGGGATATATCAGGTTAAATACATGTTTTCTTGCATTAAGTCGGAATGCTTTGTAGAAAAAAAATTATTGCAAGTTCTTGAAAAATTTTTAATGTAATATTTACCACATGATCGAATTATCAGTATGTTATAAGCAGTATTTAAATAAACATAAAGTTCACATAGTTTAAATTTTATTAGGGCGTCGTACTTCTTCTGTGTTGCTGCAGTTTATCGATTTGTGCTATAATTTGAAGTGTAGTGCAAAACATATATATTTCCCTCTGGCATATACTTACTACTGAACGTTTTTTACATTTCATTAGACTTGTTATATTTATTACGTGTTATCCCCTTGATTATCAACTATGAACTTAGATAATACATTTTACAATGAGTATTGTGACTAATTGTCACGTATATTTTTAATGCAACATTAAAATGCATTTTGAATATCGGCTTCATTATCCTAATTCTTTTGAAAAAAATAAGTTAATTCAAATATCTTAATTATTTTTTTAAAAAATTAGCTTTTCGAATATTTACTTTAATATTTTCTAAAAGCATTTAAATAATTTTTTTTTCCAACTAGATCTATACAGTTTCTTTCCACGAAATAATTATTCATATACATTTTAGGTGCTACTCAAATTAAAATTTCTTTATAATTATTAAAAAAAATTAATTACATTTTACTGACTACCTGACTTCTCGTCTAACAAGAATATTACATACTCTTATTTCATTTAAGAAAAATAAATTAGAATTAATGGCAGAAAGAAATATTGAGTTAGATTTCGAGGAAATTAAATATTAAGAATATACTATTAAATCATGTAGTTCTTCAAGCTAAGGTGTTTATGTTGAAGGAGCGGGGGATTTGTCGAAATTTTTTGAAACTATTCAAAATATTATAATGATTGTAAAAAATTAAATTCTTCATAAATATTAATCTATTTAAACTTCATAAGAATAATAGTAAGGAGAGGGGAAGGTTTTTTCAAAGCATGAAATAAAAGAGATATGCATACTTTTATACTTCTCTCTATTATGAAAATGACAAAATGAGATAAATTTTATTGAAATATGACACATTTGCATAATTTTATTTCTTTTAAAAATCTTAGCGATGGCATAAGACTCTTTGGTCACAATCTATTCGTGAAAAAAACGTAATGAAAAATAGGCTTATTCAAATGACAAGTGAAGTATAGTTAGACGGAGAGTAGGAATTTCTTATTATTTGAAAATTTAATAAGGTATCATTATTAGGATTAATACTAATTTCTTCTTCTTATTAGTTATGATGATTCCCCTTATATAAGTCCTGAATTAAATTATAATTAATAATTGATTTCAGGGGATTGTTAGAAATAATCATTGTTTTTGTTGAGATTATTAAGAATCGAAAAGTTTTGTTTGTAAAGAAAAATGCTAATTAAATTAAAGATTTTATACTATGTATATCATATAAATTTCTTTAATTTAACGTAGTATCATGAGTTAATTTAAAAATAACAATGGTGTGTGTTGATTATTTGCGAGTAATTTTGGAAGTTTATTAAAGAAAAACTTATAACTTAATTATTGTATCTTTAACAGGATTTCATTTGATCTTAATCCAATTCTGTGAAATAACGATTCATTTGTATGAAAAATGATTAAAATTAATATTATAAATGGTTAATTTTTCTTTCCGTTTCGATCTAGAATTGCGAGTGTTCTCGAGGTACTTAATTTATGTCATCTAAATACTTAAATCTTTAAATTGTGATTCAGTATCTTTATCCCCTGATTTTAAAAGTTTACTTTCCTTAAAATAAGTTTGGAAACGGAGGTTGATGAAAGAAAAAGGGGAAAAAATTGCTGATTGACTAACTTGCTTTGGAGTTAATACTGTTCAAGCGTAAAAACCTTTTACAGGATCTGTGAGAAATTTCTACGAAGGAAAATACTCCATGCAAAAGATGTTACAAGTTAGTCGATAGACATTATTCAGGCAAACAGCTCCTGAATTTGCTATTTTTGAATAAGTGTTGTTTTAGTGCTGAAAAACTATCGAATATCTTTTCTTAAGCACAGTGTAAAAGCCTTTTCTTTCTGCTTAAAGTGAACTCTTTAGTTTAACTTATGAAATTTTCGGAATAAACTTTTATTTAAATACGTTAAAATAAACAATTTTTTAATCATTAAGATATTTAGATACTTTTATGGTTTTATATAAGTTCTAAGAATTGAAAAAAAAAAATTCCAATGGCTTAAATTATAATTGCTTATTTTTAGATGATTATTTAACCTCTTTATATATTTAAATTCATCAATGATATTTATATTATTTTCATTATGAAATATATTCTTAATGATGTGAATAGGAACTTAATTATTTTTTTGAAAAGTTTTATATGTTTGTTTAATGTATCTCAAACATGTTAGTTTTCCTTTTTTAAATTCATGCAATTATAATTGAAATATTATTCAATTCTTATGAATTTGTTTAAATCATTTAATGATGTTCTTAAGAATAAATTTAAATACTTGAGTAGGAATTATTAATCAATTTAAAGCAAATTATTTGTGCTTAGTTCTTGTTCCACTAAGTTAAATTTGGAAGTTATTAAATGTTTTTAATGTTAAATCATTTCAGTCCTGTTCGTTTTATTCAGCTTTTGATAAAAAGTTTATTTTAATGAACTCAATTTTTAACATTTTGAAGTCTATGTATGTATTGATTACGATATCAAATAAGATAAATGATTTTTATTATTTAATTATATTCCAATTTTTATTTTTAAATTCCATGAATTTATTTAATCATATTTTTTTTAAGATTTAAAAAAGGAAAGAGCTAAATCCAGGCATTTTTGTAGTGTAAAAAGTACACGTTTTGTTAAATGAGAAACGAGCTTGAAATAGAAAAAAAAAAAAGGCTTCACATGTAAAATATATGTTTTTTACTTTATAAAATAACATTTTCAGTCATTTTTAAATGTGAAAAAAAGAATCAATCTGTAATTAATAACAATTGCATGCAAAAGCAAAATGCTGTCGAGGTTTCTAAATTGCAACCAGGTTGAGCCGCGAAATAAATATTTTTAGAATGATTATTTATTTAATTATTTGAAATTGGTTAGTAATTTCTGAGTAATCTGAATTAGAATTCACTTCCCTTTTTTCATATTTTACATTATGATTATTATAAAACGTCTACAAAAAGTTGTATATTTATTTGAGATCTCTTAAAATAACGTTTAATGACAATTTATGACAAAATATTTCTTAGGTGTTCTTTTTATTGAAATTTAAAGTTTAATAAGGAACTTTTAAATGTTCTTTTATCTATCCAATATGATATTTTGTATAATTTTCCCACTTTCACAAATATTTCGTAAGTTTATTCATGCATATTGAATTTTCCTTTCTAGTAAGTAAAAAGGAAAGATCCTTTAATAGCTTTAGAAGCTGAAATATTTCTGAAATGTTCGTTTCGAAACAGTTTTTGAAAATGAGAAAGAATTAGGAATCAAACCGAAATAAAGAGCAAAGTTGTTTTCGTTTCAAGGGGTCCAACTGGAAAGAGGAACGGAAAATAATTTACTTAACGAGACTAAAACTTTTAATTTAAAATGTTCTTAAATTTAAAGACAACCAAGCAAATAGACACAAATTAGTAAAATATATTTAATCCTGACGTAAATTAGCATAATATTTTAAATACTGAGGTGAAACTTCTAAGCAATTTTGTTCTTCTTTAGCATCTTACATTTATTTAAATTGTTTGTTGCTTAAGATAGAAACAGAAATTGCCTTGAAACATATATTGACTTCTAGAATTAGAGGCTTAATATGGTTTGTAAATACAAGTATTTTACATCAATGATAATTAAAAATATACTTGATTACCTGACCTTGCATGTTAACATTTTGTTTGAGTCTTACGACTAAACTTCGTAAAAATTATATTAAAACCCATCTTCTTTTTCGACTAATAAATTTATTGTTAAAAACCTAGAGCATAGAACATTTCCTGTATTTTATTATTCGTTTTACTAGACTCAGCGAGTGTTTTAGAATTCCAAAAGGTGAGCCTAAATTTTTGGTTTTATTTTGTAACTCGAATAACATTTATTTACATTCTTATTCTCTTCAATTTTTATATTACAAAAAAATGTTAAAGAATTCTTTATTTCCCCCCTCTCTTGCAACTCATTCCTTTGTTTCACTCGTAATTCATTTTACGATACTGAATTGAATTTTATTGTGAACACTCAAAATATGTTATGGAAACATCATTCTTTACTCTTACATTGTATATCCCCAAGGTAACATTTTCTAATAGGCCAACTTTTATTGAGACAAACAGTCTTTTGTTCGAAATTTACTCTTCTGGATCTAGATTCAAAATCAAAAGTTGTAGTCACATATTAAAAATTTTCTTTTGGTGAAGGAGATTGTTTTTAGCAAAGACATTTTGCGTTAAATTATTTTAAGAATGCAAGCGTATAATAAAACATAACGCATAACAATACGTGTATTTTAATTGTAATATAAACATTTTAAGTAATTTTTATTTAAAATTTTTTTTTTTTGCATGAAGGATCTCAAGAGAATTGTTTTGGACAGTTGTGAGATTTCAAAATGTTTTCGTTCACAGAGAAAATTTCCTTCATAATAATTAAACTTATTTAAATTCATTTTTTCTTTTGCACTTGTGATTTTAACATTGAGCTGTCTTTTCTTTTCTCTTTGTATCTAATTATTCTGAGTTTTCGTCTTCGTTTTTTATGCTGTAACAAGCTATTCTTTTTTTAATTAATTTCTTTTAATGCGCTTTCATATTTCTAAGGTTCTACAGTTTAATGTGTTTTAGGATGTCAGTTTTGCCATTTAAAAATATCATCTTTTAAATTTTATGAAATTAGCTCTGTTTTGCTTTATAGCGTCTACCACACACAAATATATCCTGGAAAAATAGTTTTTTTATCCATGATATCATTACATAGTTTTCTAACTTTTATCGGTTTAATTTTGTAGTTAGATCCAGGAAAAAAATATTCACACTAATCATACAATTAATCTTTGTTTATGCGGTAATGGAAATAGGAAATAATGTATTCGAAATTTTTTTGTTAAATTAGGTTGTTCTTATTGAATGATGATTAATCCATGCCTTGCATGACTATGAATATCCTCAAAAAAAGCCCTTCTGAAAATTAATTACTTAGGCAAATGCTTACCAATACAAAAATGGTTAAGTGAACTCATGGAAAACTGTGTTGGACTGTAGTTATACAAGCAGTCATCATATTATCTGAAATAACTGAAAAAAAGTCACCGTTTATTATATCTGATACCCGATTACAAAATGTTGATAAAAATATTAATACTTGTTTCCTTGACTACTTTAAGATACTTTATGTGAGTTTGTTGCTTTAAATCCTTGCGGAATATATTTTATTTGTAAATTTAAAATTTTGTATAAAAAAACGCTTAATGCAATTTTACTTGCAAATTGATATTGATTTTTAGAGTTTCAGATATGTTATAATTTCTTATTATCCAAATTTTTATTGTGCTGAAAAGGAAAAGATGAATGGATAAGAAAATAAGCGTACATGAACAATTAACAATCATAATTTTTATTTAAGGTAAGCTGCGTTCTTTACGAGTTTTTTTTTATTCTTTTTTTTACTACTTTCGATGAATTGCAGTACATTCTCAGTTACATGCATCCAACACAGTTACGTCAATGCTTGCCGCGGCATCTGGCGTAATACATTTGCAATAACGAACAGACGTTTAGAATAATTTTATATCTATACAATTTTTAATTGATGAGTTTCACACTCCACAGCCATATTTACTTATTGGTTTATCTGTTAACATTATCTCATCAATCCATTATTAAGTGTGCGTTTGTACGAATTGCAGCTAGTTTCCATCTATTAGCAAGGGCTTACGCTTATTTTCCTATTCTGTACATTACAATTATTACCTTAGAATCATTGATACAGTTAATGAATATTTCCGAACAGAACTCTCGACTATGTAATCTGAAGTCTGTTAATCGGCTTTGTTCCTTTAAGTGTAAGTTGTTAGGCATTAAATCCTTCACTCTGCGTGTGACTTGTCGGTTTCTACTCAAAGAAATGCTCCTATTGGTTTAGTCCAGATCTGTTTGTAAGGTTAACGTTTTGTATCTTCTGAACGTATCTAAGTAAGACTGGCTTTCATCAAACCTTCTTTATAACCTAGAACTTACTTAGTCTTGTGTTGATATGTTTTTAAGTGAACCTTTCGAAAAGTAGTTTGCTTTTTAATTGTATTTCCTGAAATATTAAATGCCTGAAACAGAAAGGCTTTTAAGATCGATTACGCGTATTTGACAGAGAAATTGTGTAGCTAAAATCTGAGGGAGAAATGAGTATTTGAAATAACTTCTCCTAATCATTATTCTTTGAAAAATGTGCTTTACGTTTTATGAAAAGTATTTGTAAAATTAAAAAGGAATTCTTTTTAAAAAACGAATTAATAGAAAAGAAAAATTTTTTAACGGTAATTAATACAGTTATTTTGAAATTTATTGAATATGCGTGTGTCTCTAGTCAAACAACAGACTTTCGCAATTATAGTCATTGATTAGGTGATTAGATTTCGTAGAATTGAATCGTTTTCTAATTTGTGAATTTATTTATTCTGTATTCTCAGGTTATTTTGTCCTTTATTCGGAATATTTAACAAATCTGTTGTCAGGGCTCAGACATTGGGATGGTGTTGAAGTTAGGAAAGTGGAATGCCAGCTCAGATATCGTTCTCGAAACTTCACCGAGGATCCTAATTACGAGGCCCGGCGCCAATAGTCTTGTTTTTATTTTCTTAGTCGACGTTAATAAGAAATCAATCTGAATGTTTAATATTTGATCTCTCTCGCATATGTATACATAAACACACATTGTTTTTGTTCTGATAACAAGAGAAATATCTTAACTCTAAATATAGAAACAAAACCAGAAAAAACTATTTTGGAGAAAGGAAATGTGAAATAATAGCGTAAATCTGAAAGTTAAGGTGGAATTAGTTGCGCTGAAGCCTATAATTTTGTTATAGCTTTAATATTTGATTAAAAATTCAGCAAAATAATGTAGATAGTTTTGAATAAACATTACGCTTAAGTTAGTCACTGATAAAAAGATACTCAGTCTCAAGCACATATGTGGAAAATATTTTCAAAAAATAGTTTCCCTTCAATCCATACTTCATCTATTTCATATCAAATAATTCAAAAACATAAATGCAAAATAACTTTAAATTGATTGGTTTGTAAATAAGATCAATGAATTTCAATGCTATATCTGTCTAATGATAAAAAAAATAAATTCATCAAATATTAAGTAAAAAATGCATATAGAGATATATACCTAGAAGATTCGATTGGGAAACATATTTTGGCACCTTTTAGCTGTTTTATTTAAAATTTATTTTTTCCAGAGCACTTACATCTTCCTGTATTTCCAGCATTCGAAACTTTTACATCTATATTCTCTCAGCATATGAAACTTCAAATACATGCTAACTGAATATACATAACTGCTTTTCTTAGTGGGATTCCCATGTTTTTTTCCTTCGAAAATAAAATTAATTTAAAACTTATTCCAATTGCTTAGAACTGTTAGACCCATGTCTCTTCTATCTATCTATATCTGAGAGGAAAAAAAAGTAATAAAAAAGATTGAGATAAATGATGGAAAGAGATGGGTGAATGAAGCAGGAGAGGCTGTCAACATCAAAATATATTTTTCATGAGATCAAAATTTCTGCGTTATGATATATCAGAAAGAGCCATGAAACATTTACTCGACACTCTTTTTTAAAAATAATCCAAGTATTTTGATCTTTAATTTTATGTGGTTATCTTACAATAACTTGATATTTTTCTTTTAAGATGCTAAAAGTAGGAAAATATTATTTCTGATTATTTTTTGAATCGTTCGTTTTATTTTTGATAACCTGAATAATTAAAATATTAATTTTTAGATTAGACTATGCACTCATTTATTAGTGAGTGAATTTTTTTTTCTTATCACTCAAAAAATTGTGGTGAAATCTACGTTTTTCTGAAGTTTAAACTTCAGCCTTTTTGTCATCAAAAAAGAACCGCGAAGCACGTATTATAAATTACTTTTAATTTTCTTTTTCAAAAAAAGAGTATTTTATTTTTTCTTATTAATGGTCATCTTAAAAAACTTGCTACTTTTCTGGAAAAGTTGATAAAAATTAAAATATCTATTTAATTTCTGAAGTATCATTTCTGTTTTTTTAAATGTGGTTAGTTCGATTGAATCAAGTCAAATTAGAGAGAGAGAGAGAGTACGATTGTGAAAACTTTATGTATACACGTGTATATTGACGACTAATTACATAGTTTTGAATCATAATCTGATGAGAAGGATTTATCATGAGATGGTACCTCATTTTTCATCTTTGGTGCAGTCAAACCATGATCAAACTTGCATACCACCAGATGTCAACTCGTTGATCTATTAACTAACTCGTACAATATATTTTATGATGCGATTAGAAAATTCAGGAAATCTCACCAAGATCAACAAATAAAAATCAAAACCTACAGGTACTTTGCTGAACTGCATGGCTCAAACGCATTTTAAACAATATTAATATTATATATATATATATATATAATATTAATATTATATTATATATATATATAATATTAATATTATATTATATATATATATAATATAATATTAATATATATATATATATATATATATATATATATATATATATATATATATAAAAAAATATAAGGCACATTTTTCTCAAAACATCAAACTAAACCCTTTCAGCAATGGTTTCTTTTATATTATTGTAATGCTACATTTTAATTAAAATGTCAATTGCTCAGTGAATATAGCTGCTCAATGCCTATAACAACAAAAGACCGAACTAACTTGCAATACTTAGTTATTACTAAATGACCGAAATCAGAACGCAATATCAACTGATCACAGTAATGACTTGATACACCTATATAGAGGGACCAATCAATACTTGAGAATATATGTCGTTATATAGATGGTATCGGTACAACATTGCTTATTATTTGAATGATGTCAATACTGACGAGAATTATACCAAGATGGATCAACTACATTTCCTCTCCTGTGTTCATATTTTGCCCATTATATCCTATCGTTTGGAGCTAGATAATTGATTATGCAATTAAAAGCAGCTTTATATAGTTAATGCTTGTCAATTATGTTTTTATCATACGTTTTGATGATTAATTAGTTTATTCATCTGTACGTTTAATTAAAGGATTTATTCTTTTCAGGAAATACATTTCAATTTTGGTGAATATATATTTTGTAAAAGTAAATAATATCACTGCAGGGAGTTTAAATGTAGAATATAATATATTGTGATAATATATAAAGTAAACCAGATTTATATTTTTGTGAAAACACTAATTCACTCGTTTGACTTTTAACTAGAAACTAAAATGATGCCAGTATTTTATAGCCTGCCGTCTTTAATAATTCATACCTAGTGATTTATTATACTTAATTATATATAGTACGTGAAGACTGCAGTAGCCAAATGCTCAATGGCATGAAATTCGTGGCTTACGACATTCACATCTAGTAGGGTGTCTTCTCAATGATTAATTATATATGATACGTGAAGCCTGTAGCCGCCCAGAGCTTAATATTATGAAATACATGGCTTGTGACATTCATGCCGAGTACGATGTCTTTCCAATGATTAATTATATGTGGTGAAATCTGTAGTAGCCCAGTGCTTAAAGTAGAAATTCACTCGCCATTCATGTCGAATCGTGGTTTCGAAACCTCGTTCCTCCAAACAAACATCGAGTTCTCGATTTACATTATTTTGAGAGATAATTGAAAGTTTTAGATTGACAACTGTTCAAAATAGTTTTTCCAGTGCAGTAATACATTTCTAATTTAATTTCAGTTTTTCAGACCTCAACTAAGGGTTATTTTTTGAAGCAAAATTATATATTTTTAGATATTTATTAAGATCAGTTCTTATCTACTTGAATTTATGCTTAGGATTCTAATAATAAAATATATAATGGCAAATCATTTTATATATAATCGGTTTTAATATTTAGTGCATTAATTCCATTTTTATTAATCAATATGAGTCTCTAATCCAGGTTTTTTTTTTCAACATTTTTGCTCCATAAACCCTTTTTTTAGTAAATGAAAGAGACCAATTCCTTTTTAAATGAGTATCATCATACTGACATACCTGTTCTCTTATACACATATATAATACATATAAATGAGTAACGTTAACCTATAGTAAAAATTAATTAGTTATACTGTAAATAATGAATATGCATACAATTTAAGAAAAAGGAAATTTTAGTGCATATAATAAACGATAATGTATTTATAATTAATTTAATAAATTATAATAATAAACAATATTTAAAGTTAGTAGCACTTGTTAAAAACACTGAGCACTGTTTTGGTTACCTTAAATGATAACATTAAGCTATATTGTAGTTTTTTAACTGTACTACAATGTAATGTAAACATTTACAAGATAATGAAATATGAGATTTAATTAGTTGTTTTTAGTTAGTAAAAAAATACAGTGAGTTGACATTTTCTCTTGAAAACTCACAGATTCCCAAGAGGTTGCGATGTAATTTATGAATTCGCTAGAGTTAAGAAGAATCACGTTTATAAACATACTTATAAAAATGAAAAAGCTTTAAAACTTTTATGTGTGTAATTTGTAGCAAAGTAGCAAGCCAACAATTAATAAAAATGTGTAAATTTATCTATTGGAGCTAAAATTTATCCAGTTAGTATAGGAATAACAATATAATTTGCAAAAGGCTTATAAATCTAAAATTGTTTTTAAAATGCTTTGTCAGGCAATTGATTTTATTTTTAATTCGTGTCATCATTATCATTAGTTTAATTAATGAGAAATATGTGGTTGCTTTAATTATGTTTGCTGTTATTACCCACCTCTGCGAAAGAAAAAGAGAGAGATTTCTGCAACCCACACCACACACACAGGTTTCCAATTTTTACGAAAATTAAGCTTTTACTCTTTGCGTTCGAAGCAATTAAAGAAAGTTCAAAGCATCTCATGAAAAACTTTTCGAATATGCAAGTTGGCATATTGTTGAACATTTTTGTCAAAACGTTCCCTGACAATTTCTTTCTTTTATATAGAACTGTGCATAATTGAATTAATTAGCCTGTGAGTTGACATAGCCCAGTGAATATTTCAGTAATAGCTGAGTTCACATAGTTTATCAATTAACCATACATAGCTGAATTAATTAGCATGCAAGTTTACATAGTTCAATGATTACGTTAGTTAATTGCTTATCATCCTGCTGTTATAACGATGCAATGCGGGAGATCATTTTCAAAACTCAAGTGCATTTGCGAGAGCTTATAATACATTCTGCATGCTTTACAAAATAATACTTATTGCAGTTATTTGTAATTTTAGAAGCATTTCACATAAGCGAATATTACCAGGAAATGGTAAAATTACAATTGATTTTTTTTTTGTAAATTATCTGAATTGCATTATTTTTTATTAAAGTAAGATAAATTTAATATATGTCCCCGGTGTAATTTTTAAAGAACAATTTGGTTTTTATAAGTACCCTTACTTCAGTATGAATTTATGTGTTAAGAAAGCATCCGAAACTTCCACTACACAATTTTTTTTAGTGAAATACAGGTGTTTTCATTATAAATATAATTAAAATTTATGCACCCTTTTATATATATTATATTTAAAGTTAACTAAGTATTTCAGTTTAATTAATATGCAGGTGATAGAATATTTATCTTTACTTAATTTAATTTGCTACGTGCTTTATGTAAACAAAAATGTCAGAAAGAAAAATTATACGAATTAACATATCTGAATCATTATTTGTTGTAATATGTGATTTTGCCCGTTTCTAAATATGAGAAATTTTGCTCTCTCTCCCCAGAAGGGGTTTCTAAATTCAACCGCTTCAGAGAGAGAGAGAGAGAGGGAGAGTGAAATAGAGAGATTAATATGATAAAATACACACACACATTCAATCGCGAGTACGTGCATTGGGTAGAATCTTGATTTAAAGACCAGAGGTTTATGAGTTCGTGAGAGTGCTTGTACTCCAACCAAGACCATTTTGTGGAATAAAATGCACGTTAAATCGATTCGGTCTACAAAGTACGTTTTTAGTTTTGTGTCTTGTTGAGGAAATTTGAAGAAGGATGCATTTAGTTGGGTATCATCTTCGTCATCTGAAAATGGGTGCAAATCACGTTGGGTGCAACGATAATTCAAATTAATCAAGAAATAAAAAGTTTTATTTGAATTTTGTGAATTTGAACCAATAATTTTCTTTCTCAGATATGTAATACTGGTATAAACACCGTTCACAGGTTTTGAGTAACTTTAAAAAATGCTTCCCCAAAATATGCTGGCCGTAGCTGTAAGGAAAATTTTCAATCGGAAATGCTGATTTTATACTTTTATTAAATAATAACAGTATTTTACCCTGGAGTAGAATTTATGTTGCAGTTATATTCTTTGTAATTTTATTAATCGCCGTTTTTTTAGAATAGTTTCTGTTGAATTCTTCCCTATTATAATATATTTGATAATTTTTCCTAAACCGTGATTTTTATATAATATGTAAGTTCACTTATATATATTTAAGCTGATATTTAAATTTACAATAGTTTATAGTTGCTAAAAGGGAGTAGGAATTATAAAAATATTTGAACAAAAATGTGATGAGCTTGATTTCCATCAAAATTGACAATACTAACCAACTAAATCAAGCTTGTGGTAATTTTGCTGGTTTAAATAATATTTAATTTAATTCTTACATTTTTTTAAGCTTTACTCCTTAGGGGGAAAGTTTTCCTTGAAATATTGATTTTCTAAAAAAATTATGTATTAACTCATTGTTCTCTTAGTAAAATGACTTTGTATTATGATTTTCTCTCTCTCACACACACACCTGTGTGAAAATAAATATATATGAAATAAAATTCAAATCAACGCAACAATTCAACAACGAAGACTCTACAAGGTTAGTTAAAAATACCTGTGTTTGCAGATAGATAACATTTTTTAGGCAAGTTGGTGAGGCCATTGTTTGATGCCATCTGTTAAACGGTGTAAAAACAAATATTATATTGATGTATAGGTTAGTTTTGATTTGGTAGCCATTTGTTTTAATCCAACATTTTGTTAATACATCGATGAGTTGTCTCCATTTTGCGTCGAGTTGTCACCATCGATGAGATCTGGATTCATTATTAAACACCCGAAACAAAAACAAAAATAATAAAAAATAGGATGCTACAGAGGAATCTGCTCCAAAGAAGGCTGAGAGGGTCTGATCGGCTGAAATAGTTATGGTGATTATTTTTTGGGGTGCGAAGGTAGTTATTGGTCATGGACTTGCCAGAGAAAGAAAAACGATCGATGGATTTATATGCAATGAGTTACTCCATTTCCTATTCCTAACACGGTTGTTTTTTGAAACGCTTTCTTAGAAATATAAATAATCGCATAAAGAAAATTAAAAGGTAAATGGATACCTAGCAAAACAAGAAGATAATGTAGAGCAATAATATATAATAATGATGAATGTTATTGATTATGATTGTGTTTAAAATATCATTTACTCATTTCTTTCCAAGATTTATAAATGCGTACTTGGTTGTATATATAATAATGGGAGGGAAACATTTGGTATTAAAAACGGATTTATGTAATACTAGAAAAGTTAAATCGATCAATAAACGTCGTGAGAATTTTTAGATTCAAGAAAGTTTTCGAATAAGAATAGGAAATTGCTTGCTTGAAAGAAACAACTCGTATAAGTAAAAATCTTGACTTGAGAACACGCATGAATACAGAGAAAAAGAATTATAACATATAATTTTTCGCTATAATTCTTACATGATGGCGCTGTTAAAAATGCATTCAAATATAAAATGATAATACATTAACTAAAATAAGCTTGAGTGTTCCGAATTTTTGAAGCCTGATTAGATGCCCTTAAATTTATTGTGTTGTTAAATTTGACCACGATGAGATCAACGCTGTCTTTCACCGAAGAAGGCCTGGTGTTTCATCTGATTCACACTTCATCATAACAATTGGACGGAATTAATCGTATGAATTCTCAGCCGGATACCATGATATCCCCATTTCTTTCCAACTACCGTCAAGTATGTACAAAAATTGATAGAAACAATTCTTTTTTTTTTTTTTTTTATCGTTCATTCTATCTGAAGGCTTACAAATGTTATAACATCTTAAATAAAATCTGTCCTCGAATGAGGATTTATGGGACTTTTTTTTTTCCCCCTTTGTTTCTCTACTGAAAGTTTTTATATGTTGGAAGATTGTTCCTGAAAAAAGATAGTCGTGTAACTGTTAACCTTTTTTTAAGACAGTTCTATGAATCAGTGATATGCTTCCTCTCTTTATAGATATGATCTTGATGATATCTTAAGTGATGGACCTGAGTGCAAAAAATGAATACTCGGAGCATCTTGATTGAGCAGATTTGCTTGGATACGGTTGCAATTAAAAACTTGATTACATGAACATGAAACTTTCTAACATGTGCTATCTCTACAGTTTGTTGTGATGTTTAATAACCGAAATCTCAATATTTTGGTAATCTACTTTACTTCAAAACAACAGAAAATGTATTATTTTAAGGTAACACGATGCACAAAACAGTTTAATATTATTTTTCATTATTTAAATTTTTGTTTTTCAGAACTCAAAAAGGGTCACAAAAGTTCAGCTTCGATCGAATAATATTTTTAAACACTGATCCAGAAAAAAATTTCATTGCTTAAAAAAATTCAGTGTCATTCTTATATTTATAATTCAGGTCATTTTCATCATGTATATTTATAAATTTAAAATTATATATCATTAGTTCAAAATACTTTGTCACTATTATTAATTTCAGAATACTTGCTTACCACTGAATGTTCTATTTTGTTATTTGATGATGGTTTTGTTAATTTTCATATCGTTGCTTATAAAGAAAATAAATAAATATTAATGAATGAAAGATAATTGAAGTT
The DNA here is from genome assembly GCA_019974015.1 of Nephila pilipes. Lineage (NCBI taxonomy): Eukaryota > Metazoa > Arthropoda > Arachnida > Araneae > Nephilidae > Nephila > Nephila pilipes. The sequence continues at coordinate 173,168 of BMAW01032621.1, read as the reverse complement.
ACCATTAGATATGGGTACCGAGGAGGCAGAAAATTATTGAGATACAAGCTAGTAATAGCAATTAATTTTTAAAGATTCCAAATATTCGTTTGTAAGTAATAATTGTTCTTATATTATAATCTTATTACTTCTCTCACAATTCTCAAATTCAAACCTTAATTAGATTCGGATATCAATATAAAAAAATCGTTGTCGATTTGTTATTCAAAAGATGCGGATTGTAAGAACAGCGTACAGTGTTTCTCTCTTACTAAAGACTCACTCATTTCTATTATTTTTGTGATCACAAGTTTTACATTTTTACTATTTTTCCTATGAAGAAATAAAACGTTTCATTAATATCAAGAAAACTGTAAGCATTTCCTAAACTAAAATTACTGTACCTAAGCATTAAATTTTTTTTTTTTTTTGTAATATTTGCTATGTCAACAAATGCGGTGTTCTTTTATTATTTTTCACTCCCCAAGAGGGAAAAATAAATATTTCAGGCAATTATTTTAATGTTTCGATTTAACTTTTTGTCAAGATTCAATTTTCGGTTAGTAAATTCTGAGCACGCTGTTCTAATCTAGGATATTCCTTACATTTATGCGGCGAGAAAACGTGTACTACGTGTACTCGAATACGAGAGCTTCAATCAGTGCTGTTCTGTTCTGGAACAGAAAAGTAGAGTGGTTTTTTCAATAGCTTTAGCGAATACCTGGAGCAAGTATTTTGACAAGTATATTATTCCTATCATTCCCCCCGTTTTCTACTATTCATGCGAAACATATATGTCCTAGATATGAGATCACACTTTCTTTATATTTCCCGGATTTATGGGTTACTTTTGTTATATTATTTTCACACACACACACATATTTTCTATTTCTTCAATGCAATGTACAATACAATAGGGAATAGAATAGATATGTACTATATCCTCACCGACTTCAAACTCCTTCACTGATATTGAACATTTTTTATATTAAAATTACTATACTTTCGCCCTTAAAAACACTTAAACAATTTTTTTGTTTCATCGTCGCCATGTCAATGGAGTTCTTTAATGTATTTTATAATTTTTCAACCCTCGCAAGAACGACAAAAAATATGGGCAATTTTTGAATGTTTCATTGCCTAACATTTCGTCAAGGTTCAATTTTCAGTTAATAAATTCCGTACGCGTAGTACTATTCTGGGGTATTCGTTATAGCTATGTGACAGGAAAACGTGTACAGTATGAGAGCATCAATCAGTGCTGATTTTTTTGAAAAAAAATAAAATGTAGAGATATTTTTTATAGCTCAGCGAATATCGGAAGCAAGTGTTTTGGCTAGTATATTATTATTCGTATTATTTCCACTTTTTCACTATTCACATGTTATGGAAACATATCTATATATTCTGAATATAAATCACATTATTTTCATTTCTTTTGGGTTACTGTTGCGGTATTATTTTTATCATTGTTTTTAAGATATACAATATAGTATGTCATTACTTACTTCCAAATATATACACTTATTTTTAAAAATAATTGAATGTCCTAATATTCTGGATGTAATTGTGTTAAAATAGTTTTAGGTAAGAACCGAATGTTAACAAAGATGTTTTTAAGACAGATTATTGATGATTATAATTTTAAAAGTGCATAGTTTATTTAATCCATGTAATAAATTTTCTCCAAACTAAAAAATGTATTAGAAGAAGAAAAAAGTTTTAAAACCCTAGATAATTATCTTCCCTTCGAAAAAATATTGAAAAAAGTATGTCATATATTACTTTTAAAACACATTTATAATTTAAAACTGGATTCATTGATCCCAGAAAAGTTAAATCATTATTTCTTTAAAAAATCTTCAAATTTATGTCTCAATTTTTCATTCAGAACGATACAGATAATTTTCAGGTTGTTCGTGTTTTTGTTGATGAAATAAAGAAAATATAGACATCTTAATAAAACAGCATAACGAATATAAAAAACAATGCGGCAATATAGCGTTTAATGTAAATCCAGAAGGAAATATAAACATTATAGTACTTAGAGGTTTTCATGTCAGAAAGAATGTTTAATCATATACTATTACTGTATTTAATTTCGTTATATCGTGTCAAAAGCATTAAAAAACAGGAAAAATGAAAATGCTTTTAATATTGAACTTGAGTTTATACGAAAAAAGCAACGACGATTCTTTGTAAATAAACTAAGCTATTTTTAAGATTGACAACAAATAATCAGGTCCCTCAGATTAAAGGATATAAGATCCTTACAATGAATTTTCTGAAACCAGGTACATGAAATAAAGGTATTAATTGGCTTAAAAGAAATGAATATTGATGTTTTTTTATTAACTTAGAATTTTAAGAAAATTCCTAAACATTTAAAATATGAAAATATTAATTTTTGGATGTTTAAATTAAACTAGTTTTTCAGTTGTATCATCACACTTTTTTAGAAGCCAATATATTTCCATTTTAGTTCATTTGTTAAATATTTAATTCTTTTCATTTCAGGATTTTTTTTAAAAATTATGACTTAAACCTTTTATTGCCTTTTTTTTTTTTTTTTTTTTTTTTTTGCAAATTATATCTTAATACATATATCAACAGATAGTCATATTTTAATACATAGTTTAACGCATTCAGAATTTTTCGTCCAATGTTTGATGTTGATTTAGTCTAAAATAAAAATTAATTAATTTAATTTAAAATACACAAATAGCTGTCACACCTTAGTTCTTTACGATAAAAAAAGACTTAAAAGTAAACACGAAGAACACCAGATCATAGCTTTTTATTCCGTCCCCATACCATGTACTTGGATTTTACATTTATTAATCTTTATCTTTTAAAATACATCATTCGTTAACCTTCTTTTTTTAAAAACATTAAACATAGCCCTTTCTCATAAATGAATTAAAATATTAACAAATTTTAAAAAAGTCCATTGTTTTTTTAAAATAGTATTATTTTAAATTTAGCATTATTTTAGAAGTATTATTTTAATTAGCAGTATCATAAATTTAGGTGATAAGTACAAATATATTTTTCGTCCAAAATTTAAAAACATTGAGTGAAAAACATTCTGCTGTTTTTACTATAACAATCCATAAATTTAGGTGTATTTATTACCTAAATTTATGGAAATAATGTTTTTATTTTAAGAAAATAGTGAATTATATATATATATATACCATACATTCACCATTATCATATATATATAGTCAAGGAAATTTCCATTTCCTTTTTAATGACTCAATTCAGAATCGAACGAACCGTCACGAGGAAATATTTTCCATTTAAAAGACCTTGTAGTAATTATAAAATATGTATGTTTTTTTTTTAAAATTAATATCGGCCATGGGGAATGAGACACTTCTGAATAACTATAATACATGGCATATAAATGAACCGTCACTTCCTTCTACATTATTTAAAAAGAATGTATATTTTTCTCTACCGAGGGAATATATCTTAATTCAACGCAAGCACGAGTTCTGATTTATCATAAAGAATATCATTGGATGTTTCAGTCTCCACAGCAGAAAAAAAAAAAAGCACATTTCTAAAAATTGAGGTTCAGATAGCGTGGAAAAGATTTGTGACATGAAAAACAACAAATAAAATGTATTTGTTACAGGAAAAACAAGTGGTTTTGCGTTTTCCATAAGAAACTTTAAGTAGACGGACTAAATTTTCTGAGATTGCGTGTCTGAGATACATAAATAACGATTCTATAGTACATTCATGACAAAGATCGAATATTTACATTACTTTTTCATTTTTTTTTTTTTTTTTGAAAACTAAATTAAGATATAATAAAAACTTTTTCTGCGAAAGAATATAATAACGCCACACGTGGCGCCATCTTTGTTATAAGTTTAGAAAACACAACTGAATCTCAAATTGTATCATAGTTGTTATAATAATGGGGTTTTCTGGTTTCGTTTTAAATTGATGGTTTAAATCTGGTTTACGTTAGAGATGTATTTTTTGAAAATTGGAATAATCTTGAAGAAGAACCATATGTAAAAACTCAAAAAAATATTTAAAAAAATAGAGCTGTTATTCTGTCTTCCATTTTAACAGTAATTGTACATTTTTCAAAGAAAACCAGGATAGGGATATAAAATACATTTCTAAGAATAATTTTACCAAAAGCAAACATAATTATTTTCACGCATTGCCTTGGATTTCTTCAAATTACATTTCATCATTCCTTTCCTTTCATTTTTTTTCAATAAAAATTACATTTTATGAAATACGTAGTTTTATCAGAATTCGTGTTCTAATGCAAAGGGTACGAATAGCGCATCAAATACGGCATTATTTTACAATTAGTTAATTTAAAATAATTCAACAAAAGACAAATAAGAACTCTTTTTATCCTTTGCAGAATGGCTCAATTGCATGGAATATAAAATCTTAAGATTAATTGGATAGCATACATAAGCAATTAATGGAAAGCCTTTTTCTCTTTGAAATATTCCCACATTTAAACATGTCTGCTTTTTTTTTTTATTTTTTTTTTTTTTACAAATACAAAACTCAATTCTATTCTTACTACGGATAGTTTGGCAACATTAAAGCCTTTTTCTCTTTTTCATATTGAAAAGTAAATCGAAAATTAATTTCTTATGTTTGCTTATGACTTTGATTCAGTATTGCTGAACGAAAATATATGATCTTATTAAGATTTCTATTACAAAGTAAACATTTTTAATAGTATTCCATTTTGAAAATATATATTAAATCCTTAGGAATGAATATTTTACTCAATAGAGAAAGTTTGTTCATGCATAGGAAGGGAAACATTGCGAAACAGTTGTTGTAATGTAATAGAATTTTTTTTTAAAAAAAGGATTCGTTTGTTTCATTCATTTCCACTTAAACAAATATTTTCTCATCTATTCATATGTTTTTTTTTCTTTATATCATTCATCCGAAAAGGAAACATAAGATATTATATAATAAATTATCCATGTGATCATTTTTAACTGGGTTTGAAAGATTTGTACGAAAATATAACAGTTCATGAAATTGAGAGAAAATTTATTAAGCAATCTGTGTGAAGAATTGTTCTGATATAGTTCATTATATCGAAGTACAAACTTTAAAACATAATTCAGTTTTTTTTTTTTTTTTTTTTTTTGTAAAATGAATAGTAATATGCGAATGGAGAGTATCTAAAACTGAAAAAAAAAAGGAATAAAATTGTGTAAAGAAAGATTAATTTGAGAAAGGAGAAGGTTTTTAATTTCTGTAAAAATTATTTTCGATTACATGCATCATTGATTCTTTTTTCTGAAAGCCACCTTCAGTAAAGTGTCTTTTTAAATCATTTTAAATATTCTCAATGTAAGGCTTAGATTTCAGAAATTTAGAAGACGGTTCAAGTTATCTTGATATTCTCTAATTTCCTCATTTTTAATGATATTGTAACGTATAATGCTGAGAAAAGAACGTTATTATTTATTCTTTCAAACAGGTCTTGCAAAAGCACCAAGAAAGAGATTTTTTCTTTCTTAAAAAAAAGTCTTCCTTTCAATAACGTTAAGTAAATATTGACCTTTGTTCCAGCTTTAAGATCTCAATGTGTACTCGAATCACAATACCTTTCCAGGCCATTACTTCAGAAATCCAGACATGATCGAGTTTTATAGTGTTTACCGCAAGATTTCCCGACAGATTATAGCCAAATATATGAGAGAGCTAAATATATGATCTGTCACTAATACAATCTTTCTCCATTGTTTTTCTTTTAATTTTTATCATTTTAACATTATTAATAGTTTGTTTTATGTACCTAAATGATAAACAAGTGCAATGAAGGTTTCTAGTGCTCTTGATAAGGAATTACTCACGTTTTGCTTCAAAGTTGTTTGGCTGATCACAACTTACTCAGTGGTAAATTCACAAAGTAATAATTAGAGATCTTATTATTATAACCATGGACATCTTCGCTCACCATCTAGAGTTTCCAAATCTCTGGGAAAAGACTTACAGATGGGAACTCTTTTTAGTTACTTAGTCTAATCAAAATTCATCTCTGTACAATTTGAAGTTGGACTATGGCCTTTTATTCTCACTACATCCCACTCTTCATGTAATTTTTATTGAAGCTGTCACTCTATAAATATAGGTTCTACTATTTATAACATTTGCAATCCATTGTTCTTTATTGGTAATGCTGATATTTGCACGATGAATGTCTGAGACAGTAAAAATGTAGCGGTCAGAATCTCCAACATCACCACAAGGACAGCAGGGATGATTTGAGAATAATAAAAAGGTCCATGGTTGGTCATTAAATGTATTATGTAATTGTATGTTAGTGACACTTGCGGCTTATCGTTAATTGTAGGTAGAAATGGTTTAGCATTTCATTTCCAGTGTTAGTTGTTCCAATTTACGTTCTAGACACCAAGATATTGTTTTTGAAGTACCCATTTCGGGAAAGAGTAGCAGGACATGAGCTTCTACATACTTTTCATTGTAAGTTGACATTTTGCCGAAATGGTGATCTGTCGTTTCATTTTGTGCCTTAAGCCCGTAAATAAAACAAAAAGCTACTATTTTTAGACACAGTTCTTTTAATTTTATTCTTTATTCGCTGTAATAGTCAGAGGTTCTACGTTAGATGAGCTGTTTGAATAGGGAATAATTTTCTTATTGTAATTAAATGAACATTTGACACAGAAGTCAGTAGCTGAAATATTTGCCTCAAAAATGGCGTTATAAATATTTATTTTAAAGCTGTGAGTTGTAAAATATTTTTGTAAGAAAATCACATTAAAAATCAATATTGTTTCCAACCCTGGATCCATCAGTTTACAACTCCTACTGGAGCCAGTAATAAGTTTTGTATACGTAAGGAGAAATCATTTTTCGTGACATTTTTGCTTTTCTCCTTGTTGTCTTATAATTTGAGATAATCATTTATTTTCTTCTTCCATTTTAGATAATTCCTCAATTTTTTTCTTATTTTCTTCCTTAACTTTGATAAGTTAATTTAGAGTAGTTTCACTGCTTTCGATTCAATACACGACATCACTTCATGGCACTTTAAATTTAAAAATGGGTAATTCTTCCCATATCCAATGTATAATTCTTCACCTACCCTTGCGTAAGAAATATGTGGTAGGTCTAAAAACAGTCGTCCAACCAATAAATCAACTGTTTGAGTTGAGTGGTGGTGTGGCTAAAAAATGAATATTATTTCCTAAAATTTCTTCGATCTCAAGATCTATTATTGTCACATCTAAACTTTGAGTGACAGGGCTTAGCTGATTGCCAAATGAATAGAGATTCTTTCTACAAGGTAAAATGTTCAGTCCTATGTTTCATGATACTGATTCTTTAAATAAACAACTTGAAGATACGGTATCCAGTACAGCAGGGACCCTATGGTCATTTATAAATATAGGTTTTAAGTATCTATTATGTGTGGATGATTCTTGTACTCAAACATTAAAAACAATCATTCTGGTCTCACTTTCATTTCCTGCGCAATATATTTTTGCAGTGTCCTAACTTTCCACATAATATGCAAGAGAAGGGGCAATCTCTTACGACGTGACCGAAATTATTGCAAGAAAAACATTCAGGTTCTCCTCTGAGCTTTCGTCTTAAATTTTCTAGTATGACTTCTCCCTTATCTCTTTGCTTTTGCCTTTCTTTCCATTGCCTATCCCTTTATTTTCCTTGTTCTTGTTCAATTCTGTCTTTAATTTTCCTCTCTAGACATCATTTCGTGAATTTTCTTCGTTATACTCACTATTAATTATACTTGCTATTATTTTTTTCATTTTCAGCTTCAGGAGGAAATTTTACACTAAACTCTTCGGCCAATTCTACTTTAGAACACTTTTCAATACCCTTGAGAGGAACGACACTTTTAATTCTATCTTACTACACTTTATTATTCAAAACTAATAATTTCCAGTCACATAAAGAAAAACGAAAACATTTACCTTCTTTTTCAGTTTCAGTTGCGTAAGTCTCACAATGTATACTTTTTGTTTCTTTCACAGTTCTGGTAGGTCAATATCCCGCAATGCACATCTTTTTTTCATTCACAGTTCTGGTTTGTGAGTTAATATCTCGCAAAGCACATCTTTTTTTGTTTTATTCACAGTTCTCTTGGGTCAATATCCCACTTCTGAAATATTATCTCTTGACTTTTTAACTTGAACTTTTAGTGCTTATCACTTTTTTCACTAAACTATTTTTTTCACTTTCACTAGTAAACTTCTGCCACTTCTAATTTATTAAAGACTCTCACTTTCTTTACGTTGCTTAGTAATAGTGAGCTCCTAATTTATAACAACAGTTCCTTTCATTCTTTTAACTATTGTCGCATTTCCTTGGTGATCTATGCAATTTATTGTTAACATAACTGGGCACCTTGTGATTGTCTTAGGTTAACTGTCATCTTAAATTCTAGGACAAAATTATAGAACTTGTTGTAAAACTACATTATTTATTGAGTACTATCTTTACCGCATGACAGTGCGATCCCTACTCACGAGCCCTGCTCGATCACTTATACACTGAAACTTTCCCAGTCTGATTTGCTCCACTCGGAGTATGGTTCTGATCTGAGGGGTTTCTGCAATTCACATCTTCAACTCGTCCCTTTCCAAAAACGCCCTCTGCGGGCGGGCTTTAAGCACTGTATATATATGGTTGGGTGGGTGTGGATGCGTGCGTGTGTGTGTAAAATAAACACGAAAGAAACCTGTTAGTTATACTGAAAAATATTAAACATAATCAAATATGGTTCATTACTTTTGCACTCTTCTTTCTTACATTAAATAACAGTACACAAGTAATAACTGATATCATAAACAACGGTGAATCAATATATTTATAATGTGTTAATAAATTCAAGCATATATTTATTTTTTAAAAGAGTGTTAAATGTGAAAATTTTTCTTGCTTTTCTTTAATAAAATCATTAAACTGTGATGTAATATTTTTGATTACAGTCATAATTCATGGTACTATAGTTTAAAGCACGCATTTATAAAAAGAAAAAAAATGGAAGATACATTTTGTTTCTACAGAAAACGGAAATAACACGTTGATTTTTTTTTAAAAACAATATGCACTGACTTTTTGAATCGTTTCCATGGATCCTTGTTTTTAAGAACCCCTACTTCAATACAAAATTAATTAAACAGAATCGAATTAACTATTTATGAATTACCATATTTTTTTCGGGCTTATGCTTGATTCTAATTTATTTTGTATTCCTTCCTGCTATTAATTTGCACAGTATTATTTTTGTTATCACAAAATACACACAGTATTACCTAAATGTAACGTATTAGGAACTTGCCATAAAACAATACTTAAACCCAGGCAATTTTACCTTGTTTGAAAGTAGGCCTCGAGAGCTATCCGTGGTAGTGGATATTCGTTCTCTCTGTGTTTCTTCATCTCCTATTCGAGATCATGAGCTTAATACAACCATCTTCCGTCCTAAAATAATAAAAAAAAGAGACTTTTGAAACTTTAAATATGTGAAAGGTTCTAAAAGCTGGAATACTAAGGAAATCGATGTTTTTATGTCAATGTAATAGAAATGTCAAATCAAGGCGTATTCAGAAAGTGTTATATGCATATCTCTTAACTATCTCTTTATCTACAGAAAGTATTAAAATCTGTTTCTATGGTTTGAGTGTTAGGATTTGCGTAATGCATCACATTTTAGTTTTTGGCTCTTAGATTCTCAGTTTCTTCACACTCATGCTTCTCAGCTTTTATCATCGATCGGCAGAAAATGGCTGTTACGTGATTGCTCTAAATTTGCATAAAACGAAAAGATCTCACTCAAGTTGAGTGCTGTAGAACTTTTTTTTTAGTTAGCTTGGGAGTACTGAAGAATTTCATGTGTTTTAGATTGCGAAAGAATATTTTTCTGTCCTCAATCAATGGCCAGAGTGTTGAGGAAAAAAATGTTTTTGTTGTTGATCCTTAATTGGCTTTTATTAATGTATGTATTTGAAAGAGAAATTGTTTAAGAAAATTGTACACAAGTTTTTTGCTTCGTTTTTCAACGAACATTTATTTATGTAGTTAAATTTTTAAGCACGAACAACTCGAAACAAAATACGAAAATTTGTGCATGAAAATTTATTTACAAGAGAATTTTTAAGGAAAAAAAATATTAATTTTTTTGTTCCATTTTTAGCACAAACATTTTTTTATGATATATGTCCTATGACAGTGTCTCTTTTTAGTTCATTTCCTTTTACCGTCGGTTATGGTCGAGTCGTGGGTTCGAGCTTTGATGCCGCTAAAGATCCACCATGTAGCCGGGTCTGATGCACGTTCAATCTGTTCCATTTTTAAGTCCTTCCGTTGGCAACGAGTGGAAGTTAGGTGAGAGGGATGCAAGTTCAGGTGTCGTCCTCGTCCGAGGTGATGGACCTCGTAATTTTAGCTGAGGTTCAAAATTACGATGTCCACCACCAATAGCTATCGTGTTGCTTCAAGTACGAATTTAATAATTCCAATCTAATCCTTTTTCTTGTACTGAAAGTAAAAGAATAAAATATTTAAGTTTTTTTCCGCACTAATCATTGAATTTTTTGCTCTAATGATTGAATTATGAATTTTTTTCATCGTCATTCATTTAGATTAAAATTACTCTGATGGAAAGATATATATATATATATATAAGTATTGAGAATTTTTTTAATCTTGTTCTATCAACACATTCTTTAGATTTTTTTATGAATTAGTTAGTTTTCCAAATGACATTTTTGTCCAATATTAGAATTTCCTGCATAAAACATTTTAAAAGTTTCCTTCCAAATGGAATTGCTTAGTTCCGTGTACATTTCTCTAATTTGAAAATAAACACTTTTTTAAATTTATTTCAGCAAAAGTTCTGAGCTGTCTTTTTTTAATTAGTAAAAATTCAATACTGTCTATAATAAATTTCAACAACTGTTAGGGTAATGAATAATTTTTTTACATTATAATTACTTCCATCGTTAGTGTGTCGGCATCAGAATATTTATGGTTTTCTTTATATTTAAAACTAATGCAACTAATATTTCGAAACGTGTCTTTCAAGATGTCGTTATTGAGTCTTTTCTTCGGGACTACTCTCTGATAGTCTCCTATTGTCCAGAAGAGATTCTCTAGTATGAAGTAAGAATGAAGGAAAAAATTCATAGAAACAAATATGTTTTTATGTGAAACATGAAAAAAATGAACAAAATGAAAAGTTTTAATCATGAGCAATCCTTAATACTCCAGCAACTCTATTAAAGAAAATGATAATCATTCCTGAATAATTTTTCGACATATTATTTCCATCATTGATTAATATGCCTGATTTAAGATTTTTCTGGGTTTTTTTACATACGTGTATAACACAATTCAAACAATATAACTAATTAATTCTGAATCTGCAAGAGAAAACAAATCTTATTCTTGATTGGAGATTTTTTTCTAATTATGAATTTTTGCCATCATTGGTTTGTCTGTACGTTGTTTTTTACCCTCATGTTTGTACTAATCCAGTCAATATTTCGAAAAGAATCTTTCAAGATGTTCTCATTTTTGTCACTGAGTCTTTTATTCTGGATTAATGTCTGATGGTCTCCGATAGACTAAAAGAGTAAGATAATTAATAAAAAAACAAAGAATCAAACATATCCTTACATAAATGAGTTTTTTATAATGAAATCGCTTTTTAGTATTTTTCCCAAATAATCTTTGAAATAATTGTGGTAAATATCTCTCTACGAAACATTAATAAATTTATGACATTTAATTAACATAAATATTAATTTAGAAAGAAAATATTAATATTAACTTTTAATCTTCAATTGAATAAACGATACGAGTAAATTAATTCTGTATTCAAAATTAAATTAAATGTGAACACTTTTTTTACAACAATGTACAACTTACTTGTGAACAATTTACAGCTTAATTGATTTAAAATGCGTAAAAGTAATTAGAAACAATTTAATGGATAAAACTTTATTTTTGTAACATAAACCACATTTTTTTTACCTTTATACTCCAAGAAGCAGGAGATAGGATTAATTAAATACTTTTAAACATTTGTTTTGGGATTAGCTTGAAAGTTTATTCATTAATTAAAATTTAATTAAATGCTATCTAGCATTAAAATAAATTCAAGTTATATTAAACATTAAATTACACTCTTTAAGGTTGTATTTGTACGTATTATGTCTAAATCCTTTACCAAATCAAAATAGAAGTTCTTAGACTTCTGTTAATGGTTATCCTTAAATTTTCTTTAAATGTTTTAGATTTAGCCTTATATTTATTCCCATTTGAAACATTTTTCAACTCAATGCTTATTAAAATGTTATTAAAGAGAATGCAACTTATTAATATAAATTTTAAGACTTATTTACACAAATATTTCTGTATATTAAAAATAAATACAGTTTCGATTAAATATTCTAACTTATCTAAACATACATTTTCATTGTTTAGAAGAAAATACCTAACTTTAAATTCATGAGTCAGTGTTTGTTTGAGCAATCCTAGTTTTATCTAGCGCTTTCATTTTATTTTTCTTTCAAAATTAATATAGTTTTTGTATCGGTTTACTAAAAGTTTTTAGTCATAATTTTACCAATCCATTCTTTTATAATCATTTTTAAGGTAAGAGAGAGAAAAACATGCGGAGGTTAGTGGTAGTTTCTTATGAATGAAATAAAAACTCGAATCCTTTACGTAATAAATACTCTCAAGATATTCATCTGCGGTTTTTATTATAAATTTATTAGAAAGGGAAGTAAGTAATTGAGCGGTATGCTTCGCTCTCTATGAATGACCAAATCTGAATTCTTTATTTGAAGTCTTGCATCTTTTATGATGAAAGGAATTTAGTAAGAAATTTGATCAAAAACATTGAATCCACTTTCACATTAAATAGTTTTCTTATGAAATTGGTTTTTGAAAACTTTTAGCAAAATGGAACAAATTAAAATAATTTCTCTGAAAATTTCTTTATCTTCAAAGTAATTAAAAAGAAGAATGTGACCATCAATGTTTTTAATTTTCTAATGTAAAGTATTTTGTTGGAGTTTTCTCTAATTGAGCGTCGAGAGAGTTGCATTTAATTCGATAAACTATATTTTTATTATTCAAGTTCTTCGATATTTTTTAATTAATGAATAAATAATTCAAATTGGAGTAATCATTCAGAGTTATATGAACAACCAATAACGATCCAGTATTCTAAAATAGAAAGAATGAAAGAATGTTTTCAATTATGTTTTCAGTAATTAATAATTTTTATGTAAATTTTTTTTTAAAAAAAAACCTTAGTAAAATCAGGTAATTGATAACAATTATTTCTTTGCTGTTAGTTCATGAGTAAAATACTTGTCTTATGTTATTAAAGTTAATATTTTGTACATGAAATTTTATTTCATGTTATTTCGCTTACATTTGAGCTTTCTATTTTTGTTTGTAAAGTCTGCTAACTATAAAGCACTTTTAAAGTTAATTTGTAGAATTAATTCAGTAAATTTCTGAAGGAATTTTGAATTTAATAAAAATGTCCCGTTTAAAAAGGTAGTATTTTTTCTTGCTTCCAAAATTTCCCTTCCTCTTAATTGAATCAATAATTAACTAGTTGGAAACTTCAACTAATTTTAAATGTACATTTGAACTTTCAGTGAACAATAGGCAAAACATAATGTACAGTCATTGAAAAAAGGAACACCCTTAATAATTATCATGGCAGCAGGACAAAATTAGTATGAGTTTAAAAAAAATTCCATTATGGAATCCAATCGTTTTTCGCATTTTTAATTTTGCATTTTAAAATTAGCTTACACTTCAATTTTCACAAACTTCTGCTCGTAATGTTTCGAGTTTGACTCTTTTTAAAACTTTTCGCACTAGACGATAGATATTTTTTCCATTTCGAGAAAATATTAAGTAATTTTAAAAAGTAATATTATTATAAAATGTATGAATTATTAAATACAATTATTAAAAAAGAATATCGTGCGACAACATTTTCGGATTCTTCACGTCGTTAAACTCTTAAATTCAAAATTTCTGGCAAATCTCTTCAGTAGTTCAAGTTCAAGAAATATTCAATTTTGAATTTATGATCAGAGATTGGGGAGACTTAAAAGGTCGTTTAACAGTTTATGTTTCGTAATTACTCAGATGAAATGTAGTACATGCCCCCCCCCTTATCAGTTTTTGCGAATATCTCTGGAATTGATGAGATGATTCATTTGAATTGGATTGATTGGATTGATTTGACACTGATGGGGATTGATTTGACATAAGTTATTCAGAACATTTTCTACCTAATTTTGTGGAAAACAAGTCCTATTTTCTAAAGGAAAATTATTTTTTAGACGTTGATCAACTATATTAATGAAGTTAATTAAGTCAACAGTACCATAACTTACAGTAGGTCCTTTTGGGCCGTTATATTAGTGAGATCAACTTTATTCAGCTGTTATGAAATTTGAGAAATTTATTAAGGAAATTCCACCTCTTTTTTTTACTATACAGTAGTGATTATACTTAATCAAAAATAATTTCTTTCTCTAGACTAAAGGGAAGTAAGAAAAATTTCAGTTATTCTTGAGAAATTTACACGAGAGAGTTTCATTATGATTTATGTCACTGCAAATTAAAAAAAGAATTTTGTATTTTTTGTCCTATTGTATGACCTTAGCGTCTACAGCATCGCTTCACTTGTGATATGTTATAAATTGAGGCTCCAAAACTAATTACAGGTAGAATTCCTGTGACCCCCAAATGGTTTTCGTGTGTTCTTAAATATTGAAATTAAAAGAAAAACTAACGGTCTGATGATTATTATTTTCATATTACAAAATTATTTTAATAAGTCATATAACACATGTTAATACTTGCTTGAAATAGAGTTCCTTTATACTTTATTGCTTAAGCTAAATTTTATCATGTAAATGATTACGAATTTGGATAAAAAGGATTTTTATAATTCACATCACTTTTTAAGAGAGAGGAATGCTTTTTTTTCTCACAGTGTTATAATATCGGATTCCGTCTCTGTTAGTGTCCCTGAGGAAATAAAATACCCTTGTGTTACAAAACTTTAAATCGAAACTGAGAATAAACCTTTATACTTTTTAACCAAATTCTATCCACACATAAATAGGAAACGTCACTGCAGAGTTCTTTCAAGTAGTAATATTTTGTTGCTTCCAATCGAGACTTGTGACCGTGAAGTAAAGTTAAACTGACTAATAGTTTAAATTATTTCTACATTCGACACTGGTCATTATGATATATTCCTATTGATTCCTGGATTTCAAAAGGATTCTTGCTAACCTCTAGTTTAAAATAATAGATTATTGTGACTATTCATATGTAGATCAAATGGGCCGTAGTTTCCCTTAATAAACTATTTGTAATTCTCGACCACAGGAATGGGATGATTTGAGAGTATCTTTTGAACTATATTGATATTTTCCCGTGAATGAAACTCAGTTCATTTTCTCTGGCCTCATATTTGGTTGAAAATTTGTACTATAATCTTTAAAAGGAAATACGTTCATTCCGTCCTAATTTGTAACTTTACAGTGTAGGATTGGATATTAAACGAAATTTTAAGATACAAGATTCCATTTTCCCTTTAACTTTCCAAACTGGTATTTTCGATATAGGAGTAAATCAAGAGTCCATAGGTTGTTGTTTTTTTTGTATTATTATATTGTCGCTTAAAATATTATAAGTACAATATTTTCTTTCATTTGCCAAAAAATGCAATCATTCGCTTATTTTGTCTTTGTTTCTGAAATTTAATTTCGTTCCATATTGATTTAATTTTGATGAATTTTAACATTGTCAGATTAAATATTTTTTTAAAAATAACGCAAAACTTCGCTAATTTAAAATTTAATTGTGAATTAAATTTATCGTTAGAGTATAGATTTGTTAAGTTCAAGAAAATGTACGAAACTAATTATTAAATATAAGCTCTTAATTTCTCAGAAATCATTGAAGGAGTGCTTTTGCATTTTACTCAATGAAATGTTTATTAAAATTTCTTAAAGATTTTTAATAAACAGCGTTTAAAACTAAAGACTAAAATTCTGAATTACAGAATTACTGAAACATAACAACTTTACTGTTAGTTGCGCAAAGAAGCATTAAATTTTTATCCACATGAAACATTCAAAACTCACTTATATGAATTAAGAAATGCCTGTGGTTCCTCTCTATGCTCATTCACCGAGTTATCTCTTAACCACAGCACATTCTTAGGAAAAACTGTTGATTTACGAGGTTTTTACAACCTCTTTTGGATCGATGGAAATAGAGTTTCCTCTTTACGCCTTGAATTGGCCATGCATTCAAAAAGCCCCTCTCCTTTCTAGTATCTATTGTACTTGATGTGTGCAGTAAAAAAAAGAATCCCAGAAGTCCTATTTTTTCTTATAAAAGACGAGACAAGAGTATCCAAGACATGATCGATGGCGCACTTATACTGATGGATTCGTTAGCTGTAAGAAGGGTGCAGCTAGATTTGGATTCGATTGCAGAGCTTAATCTAAGGGTAAAATTACTATAAAAGAAGGCGGAATAAACTTGATACTAAACTAGCAGCTTTAAATGAGAGGAGTAAAGATCTATTTTCATTAAACCTTTCCATAAGGTCTGCCGCCTGATTGGATGACGATAAGGTCATCATGTAAGGTGGGAGCGGGGAGCTTCTACCATTCAAGCTGTCTTGGGTTAATGTTAAAAAATAGGGCTCAAATTTAGAATGATTTTTCAGATTGAAAAAATGTCACGAAATTAATTAATTGATTCATTGATGACGGATATAGACCAGTAAAGCCCGAAATTAATATTTGGTATTTATTCATTTATAATAATTTAAAAGTAATAAACAATAAGTATTTTTAAAATATTTTTTCATCTGGATAGGAATTGCTTCTGGTAGAGTTTGAGGTTCAGAAGTACGTTTACTTTATGTGAATAATAATTTTGAATGATTTTACTTTTTTTCCAAGAATTAAACATTTCTTATTTTTAGCAAAGATTTCGAAAATATCTCGGATTTCTCTGGCAATTAATATTATATTTTGACTACACTAGCATGTACAGAATAGAATATTTTATTTTGCTTCTTTTGTCTGAATTGATCTTTTTTTTTTCTTTTGCTTATATAAAATAGGTTTTCCATTTCGTCTCCTATGATTTAATGCCAAATGATCTTTTGACTTTCATGTTAAAAGAGGAAATTGCGTATGTACTGAGTATGTCCAAATTTTAAAAGCACATGTGCGATAACTACACGAGCTTCTGTTAATATTGGGATCTTTTTCTACCTGAAAATGTATTCTAAGTTTAGGCAAGGCTCAGTGAATTTAAGTGAAGACAACCTAAAGTGCGGTCTCCTGAACGGATTAAAAAATTATATTTTTTCTTGCCTTTGGTTCATCAACCAAATAATATTATATTACTGCATTTTAAGCATTTCTAAGTAGTAAGATTTTGTTTCAATGTTGCTTGTATAAAGTTTGTTTAGTAAGTGTCAGGACGGAAGTCATAAAAGGAAATTTGTGGAAGATATATGTACAGTGAGTGTGTTAATACTTTTTGAAACATGATCCACTTGCATCAATGCCCCGTTGCCAGCGTTTTTTCTAGTCTGCAAACATATTCTGGCAGTCGGCAACCACATGGCTGGTCACATCTCGTCGAAGCCGCTTGAACTGCCTCAATTATCTCGAAACGATGTTTTTTAATCCGAGGGAACAGAAAGAAGTCGACGTGAGCGAGATGTGACTGTAGAGTGGTTTTGGGAAACGTTGGGATAATGTGCTTAGCTGGCCCCTCCCTTATAATTAGCGATGTGTAACTGGGGGCATTGTCATGATGGAATATCAAAGTTTAGGCAAAAAGAACGCGGTGGACCCTAATTCTCATTTCTGCATAAAATTTACCTTTCATTATTTGTTCCGTAGGCACAAACTCCTTAAAGATTACTTCTTTAGCCCCAAAGAAGACACCAAATGTTGCTTTCTTTTTTAATTTGCTCTTGCGGGCATTTTTTTGTTTTTTGTGCCATTCAAAACAAGCGTTTTTGACATAATTTCATTCTTGTAAGCCTCACAGATCATTCAGAAAGTTTCGGTTGCTTATTATTTTTTAATTTAACGCAATGCTTAATGGCGTAATGCTGCAAGATGGTTTAGTGTATTTTTCCCTCTCGACTCAAGCATTAAAAATGCTGGATAAGATCTATGCACTCCAACAGTTCGGAGGTAACGGACACTGTTCTCTTAGCATACGTTCCATCCCCCGTTACCCATTATACCCATAGAGACCACACACCCCTTCCCATCGGCCGGCAAAAAAAAAAAAAATCTCAATTCTTGTTGGACAAATCTTGTATTAAAGTTTTATTTTAAAACCTACCACCCTCGTGATTTTGAATTAATAACTAATACGTAATATCTGAGTCTTAAGCAGGGTATTGATACGTAGTCACAAATTATGTATTATATAATGTTAGAAAAAGAATAGCTAAATTTTTCAAAATAAATTTATATTATGAAACATGGTTAATTATAATGTTTTTAATGAAACGTGGTTATGTTATAAAACGAGAACCTTTTTATTGGATTTCTTTCAAATCAATGCGATCTAAGGATCAACTAAGGTTTATGCCTTCTCGAAATTTCCGATAGATGGAGGATTATATATTTTATTTAGAACAAAAACGTATGTCATTGTTTTTTAGGGGCTGGGTGGAAATTTGCTTGTTGCTGACAGTGATAACAGAGGGCCCGTTGCAAATAAAGGAAGGAATATAGGGAAATTCAATATTAATAAGAGTCAAAACTTAAAGATATTCTACTTGACTGAAAAAACCACTTCTTGAGAAATTCAGACAATGTTAAAATTCAGTCATCATTCATTTCTTCAGAGAAAAAATACATAACATTCGTAATTTTTTAATAAATCTTTGAATACTGAAAGAGCATCTTCTCTGTGTTTAGTCGATCATTATTATTAAAGTAATTTACTCCTGCAATGGCGATTTTATGAAAAGGACTTAATGTAATGTCTTATAAAATTTATGCTGAACTTTCGTTACACCGACATGTGACTTCAATAAATTTTGATTTAAATGACATGCTCACCCTTTTGCCTAATTATTTTAAAGCTATATAACTGTAATAAAGCCAGAGAAGCATCATATAACAATTTTTTTGCGACGCTGTCAGGGAAAAATATCGAGGAAACTTGACACGTAGCTTTCATTAAAGATGTCTATTTCAATATCAATCCTAGAGTGCAAATGAAAGAAAATCTCTTCTTTATCCATCCACTAGTTTTTTTTATCTGCCTCTTAAATGTTAATGGTAGCATAAAAGAAAAATTGACAATTTATCACAAAGAGAAACAGAAAGCTTTTTGTACGGGTACTTAAATATGAATATAACAGCGTTTTGTTTCTCAAGTTTTCCCTATTTCTTTTTGTTTTTGTTCAAGTACTTTGCAAATTATGATTATAGGTATAGAAACGCTTTTACTCTGAAGATAAATTTGTAATTAAAAATATTTCTGGGAAGAAAAGTGTGGGAAGTGTCATTTTAAAGCATATGGGATAAAATTTATCTTCAGTGATATGCAAACCTTTTTTACTTAACTTTTTTTTTTATCTTACTTATTATTGTTCCGTATTAAATTTGTTTTGATGTTTAAATGACTGAAATATTTTTCTACTTTTGATATAAGTAAGCTATTTTTCCCAATAGTGGTAGAAGTGTCATTTTGTCAGATAATGGTTTAGAAATTCCCAAATTTGACTTCGGGCTATTAATATCGAGTAGAAATATGCAGTAATACTGAATCTCAATTTTCGTTTGTTCAAACTAAATTTCTTTTTTTAATGTTCTTAGGCCGCATGAATGAATTAAGTTTTTAAGATAATGCTTTATAAATGATTTCTTTCTTTTCTATTTTTTTTTTTTTTTTTTTTTTTTTGAATTTATAATCCATTACTCTCTTTGCCGTATGGATTACATTTTTTTTTTCTTTTTTTTTCAATATTTCAATGATAAAGTGATTTGAGCGGTTAAAGTGGTTTATGAAAATGGTTAAATCAGTGTCCTGACATTCAACACGAAAAACTTTATGCTTCTTTATCTAATTTCTAAACTAAATTATATCATTAATTAGAACTAGCTGCTTTTTTGTAATTAAATTATTTAAAACAATTCCTTAAGATTACGAGATAAACTTTAGTTTTTTTTGCTCTGTTTGTGCTTTAGTTTTCGAGAAGTAACCGGACTGAATTATCTTTCCTAAACCTACCGATTACTTTTATTTCGGGAAGATATATTTCTTAGAACGTTTTTCGCCTCTTATCACACATTTCTATATTTTTTATAGGCAAAAAAAATTAAACGCCTTTGCTTTTTTCGTTGCAAATTCAATTAAGTCTTCGTAATTTGCCTCTTTTTCCTGTTTGAATAGATAGACGTATGCTACTTAATTTTGAACTTTTATTAATGCATGATGCAAAAAAATTAAAATACTACGCTTTCTTCAAATTGATGATACAATTGTTATTCGATGTAATGAATCTAAGTAAGAACTTTCTATGTGGATACTAATGTTTAAGCGGGTTTTTGCTAGCATTTTGTGTAAATGAAGCTCTATTTTTTCTCCAAATTCTGCAGAGATAAATTTTATCGCATCATTAAGCCAATGGAGAGTTTCTCTTTCAGTACTTTCAACCTAATGAAGAGCAATTTTTTTTTATAAAAAAAATATGATATTAAGAGAACTGAAAATAATAATTTATTTCTGCTCAACTTATTTATGAAGTAAGATTATTTAACTAGTATTTCTAATGGTAAAAGTCAGGTTTTGTCAGTTGGTTCTTTTCTGAATTTTACTTCAATGATTATTTTAATAAATTGGCACTCATCAATTACTTTTATTACATTAGTATGATAATTTCTTAATAAATATTTTAATACTCCCATGACTATGTTATCTTAAATATCGAATTAATTTTGTTATAAAGAGAGATTCCTTACAGTTTGCTGAAGTTTCATTTCTGTTGTACGTAAAAGTAAGTTGTTTCAGATTTATTTAGATTTTTTTTTATTTTGGTTGTCATTTGATGAATTTATTGCCAATAAATTATTCACTAAGAAAAACGTTGCAACTGAAAAGATGTATATTTGAATGCTTTATATACATCTGCTTATTTTCTAATCTTCCGTAAATATTCATAAAGCTTATTTATTTCCATATGTTATTTAAAAACGGCGCATTACTAAACGGATTTCCTGTCTGAGTTCAAAACTGCTGAATTACTCAAACGTGTTATAGTTAAAAATAACTATTCTTTTCTTCAACCGGTAACTAAACTTCCTTTTCTACAAGATGAGATAGACTACAATGGAAAAAATCGATTTCAACTCTGTGCAGAAGTCGTAAATAACTTTTCGACCTTTATTAACTCAGACGCTTTTTCGATCTGTGTACATTAACTGAACACGATTCTTTTTTTAGCTACTTAGAAAAGAGTTTTGCCCAAGAATAAAAAGTGAAATATATACTTCATTTATTTCCTACAAAAAATAGTGGGCTGTGATTAAGATTTTTAATTTTTTTTCCTGAGGTGCTACTTCTCTCTTTTAACAAGACAAATGTCTGCATATTTTTGACTTTAAGGTGACAAAACCTGAGGCCCAAATATGTGACATTTCATATTGAAGTATAATATTTCATTATTTTAAATATAAGAAATGAATGGTTTGTTCCAAACAAAATTCCATAGCTTTTACGTTTGAAAAATATATTTGCTGCATTTCTTTGTAAGTTTGAAATAACAAAAGAAAATAAAGATTTTAGAGTTCAGTTGCAAAGCGATTTTAAAATTGATAATATTCAGTTGTGAAACTGAAATTGCAAAGGTTAAATGTTACCATGCGTTACATTTGTGTAATTTATTGTATATACTTTTGTAATTACTCATTTTTTTACTTTCACTAATTTTAATGCAGACAAATTTATAATTTTGAGCTTTCCAGCTATATGCTAAAAAACGCGCATTGATTTCTGTATGCCTAGCTACGTACAAAGTATTCTAATTGTTCTATATTTGACGTCATACTTCAATAGTACTGTAGTCCTACAAATGTCATCACGTTAATGGTTGACGGAGTCTTTGAGTGAATGATTCTGACGTGTAAATGAGATTTCTAGATATGTTATGCAACTTGAGATAGAATAATATTTGGTCAATTTACATATAATCAATTAAGCCCAGATTGAATGTTTGTGTTCGAAACCAATTTGTTCTAAATGCACATCGACAAGCTTGAGATCTATATTTGTTTGGACACAAAGTATAACTTTAATGTCCAGGTTTGCTAAGCAGGTAGAAAAAAATTAGATTAATAACTTTCCTAATACTTACGATAAATTTATGGTTGCGAAAATAATTAATACTTGTTTTTATCTCGAATCATAAATATTGAAACAGCAAGTGACGGCAAGTTCTCATACAGTGTTTTATATCTATTTGTTTGCATGAGAAAATCAAAAAATCCAAAATTGAATTTCTTGCTTTAATAAAAGAATTTTATTCTAAACTACTAAAACTGAAAGCATGAAAAATAAATACATAATTTCGGAGAAAAAAAAATTGAGCTGTCATAACAGGTTCGAGTGAACTTTTATAAATTATTTGTCCTTTTTCATCATGTATTACATCTGTGCGTGTTTTTTCATGAAATGTTCGGTTTCCACAAATAAAAGATATTCTAGAAGAATTCCTGCACGTCTTATACAATAACACATATTTAATTGTATTAGCGATAGTAAAATGAAATGAAATAAGCAACAATAACGAGAAAATAATTGCAAATCTAGCCGATATTAATTTTTTAAAAAAATCTTGATAATTTGTCATTGACGTCGTAAATTATGAATAAAGTTATATTTCCAAAACTGAGAAACTGTATATCTTTTACATGAAACTTTTGACGAAAATTATTAAATCTTAAGTTACACAGCTTACTGTTCAGTTAATTTTGTTGATGTTGCCAACAGTTAATATGGAACAGAGTTTATTTTTTATTGTTAGTTAATTTGTAATTAAATGCATATATCTCTCTCAGTCACATCTTTCTAATAAACTGATGCTATGAGTAG
The DNA here is from genome assembly GCA_019974015.1 of Nephila pilipes. Classification (NCBI taxonomy): domain Eukaryota; kingdom Metazoa; phylum Arthropoda; class Arachnida; order Araneae; family Nephilidae; genus Nephila; species Nephila pilipes. The sequence continues at coordinate 149,975 of BMAW01032621.1, read as the reverse complement.
GAATTTATTTTAAAGTAATATATGCGAACGAATATTTTAAAAATATTCAAATATATTCGAAAAGATGTCAGGTAAATCTGATTTTTCTAAGTACCATAAATTTTCATATAAGTTTCTGAATCTACAGTGAATGTGGCTATTTTATAACGTAATTGAATTTCGTTAATTTATTTAAAATTAATGTTTTTCATATTCTTAACATCGCTAAATAATTTGAAAATAAAAATGTTATTTGATCCAGTTCATTAAATATTAATTTTTGATCAGTCTTTTTGAAACAAATATATAAAAGAGAAAAAATGTGTGTATGAAATTCTAGAACAGTTTCTTTATTTCATTTTTTGAAAGATTTACAAAGGTATTCCTGAGCAACACTTCAAAAAAATCAATGATATACATCCTCTTTGACTTTTTCTTAATATCACTAACTTAATCCTCTTAGAAATACCTCTGTAGGGCTCAGAATCCAAATTTTAACCGGATTCTCAAGGGATAAAGAATTTTTTCCATAGTGCAAATTCTAGAACAATCTCCAGAATTTTCCTTCTTGATCCACCAGCCTATTTAAACGTATATATTTCACATTTTCTTCAATAAATAATTCTTTTAATAAAATAAAAGTAATTCTGAATTTATTTGAATAGAGAGTTAATTATTAACGTAGATCTCTGAAATATATATTTAACATGCGATTTGAATGTAAAATTACAAATTAAAAGTAGGAATAAAAAATAATAATTAATTATCATAATTTTGAAAACAATGTAACGTTATGATGTACAATTAAGGCAATTAATAGTTAATCTTACACTAAAGTTTACATAATTTATATTCTTATAAAATATATTTCATTCGTTTAAAAGATAACTGCATAAAATGCAGTAAAGAATCTTAAGTTTGATTAGGATGGTTATCAAAACTGTTGTTCTCAAGAACACAAAAACTGTCTAACAAATGTATATTCTAAAACTCCTTTTTATAATTTAACACTTCACTAAAAGTGTTTTTCACTAAAAGTGATTTTCACTAAAAGTGATTTTCACTAAAAGTGGTAAGGAAAACACTTTTAGTGAAAATCCCTTCAACATTTCTTTTGGAATGCATTAGCAGATGCAACTCTAGTGCCATTTGCTTACATTAAGACAAAAATAGGCTTTATAATAAAAAGGTTAGTGACGGGAAGACATCAACGCAATCAGTTGGAAATCTACTTTCAATTTCTCGAGAAAATCTCAAGATTTATTGCAGTGTTTTGTTTCTCAACAGCTTTTAGAAATTCATAAGCTCAGGAATATTGTAAAGCCTATTTCCCCTGAACAGAAGTAGATGTGTCATGCGTTTGGTAAAGAATATTCCTCTAGAACAAATTATAATCCAAAAATTTGAATCAAATTTACCAGTTGAATTAGAATTTGTGTGAACAAAGCTTCAAAAATTTATGTATAAAATGAAAGAAAGAAAAAAAAAATGTTCCGGAAAGTTAAGATTATGGATTGTGCGTGAAAGTTGAAAACACATGCATCTAAGCAAATTATAGGGTATTTGGTGGGAATGTTTGATATAAGAGAGCGGATCTGATTGGTTTATTCAAATATAAGCAAAAACTACTTTACATTCAGTGGAATTTAAGTCTTTTGGTAAAATTTGACAGAAAGCGAATAATGGATAAGGGAAAGAGGAATCAAAAGGCACATGGATTTAATTGATAAGATAAATAAAGAGTAGATAAAAATAATAAAAGAAAACCTCTCATATAGAAATCGTAAAGCGAGTGAATGTAAAAGACGACCCATCCTTCTTTTTAATCTAAGAATGAACCCACCTATTTTTATATTTTTTCATGTCTTGTCTTTAAAAAATAACACATTTCTCTATCTCATTTGCGCATTTAGCATTACCAATCAGGAAGCTCTTTGGGATAATTCTACTTTCTCTCTCTCTCTTTTCCATATATGTGGTGGTGTGTTATTTTTTCTTCTTTATTTAATTAATCTATTCGATTGCTTATAAATTAATAAGAAGAATGCAAGATATTTTGAACCTAACCTTGATTGTATTATTATTAATTATAGAAGCTCGTTTCTTAATTTCGTTTCATTCCCTTTTATTTGTAAATTTTTAGTTTAAATTACTTAGGTATGGTATACATATAGTATAGGGTTACTCATTTATATGACTCCGATGTTTAAGATCCAGATCCATTTCTTCTTATACTTTTCTTAACATTAGGAAATTGCTTTAAAATATTTGTTACCATGTAATGCAGAATCGTTGAAAGCTCCAAAACTGTTGGGAAAATTTGTTGGAAGACTTGCATCATTTTTAAAATAATGCTATGCATTGCTGGATATCCACACTTTTTAAATTCAAAATCATGAGGAATTTTTTAGAGACAACAGCCAAAAAAAAAAAGAATTTCATGTTTCATGTTTTGATAGGCATTTTTTGAGAAATAATTTTTATTACAAACCGAAGTTTCGTAATTTTAATTAACAGCTACTTTTCAGTTTGCCATTTCATTGTTATGTCAATAGATAAATATCATAACATAAGGAATGAAAACTTAAATGCAGTCCCATAAATCTTAAGGTTTTGATGCATATGGTAAAGTGAATAAAGAATCCACAAGCAAAATGAAAAAAATTTAGTGATTTACTGTTTTTTCAACTCTAGGGATATATGTTTTGAAAATAAAAAATTTAAAAATTTATTTGTATCCCTTATTAAGAGTAGGGAACACGGTAGAACACAATAGTTAAGGCTATTTCTAACAACCATTTTGAATTCGTGAACTAAATGTTAATAATTTAAAATATCTGTTTTCCTTCTCAAGTCTAGACTGTCACATGTATTTAAATGTTATGAACTGCATCAAAAAGAGAAAAAAAAAAGCAATAAAGATTTCTATGGAATTACATTTTTGCAGCGATTTTTGATCAGTTTTGAATATTTTGTGAAGATTTGAAAAACCACATGCGAATAATTTTGTAAAATATTTTGAAAACTCGATGGAAACATATAAGATAGTAATAGCCTTAAGATGAGGGGGGGGGGGGTATAAATTTCTTAAAATAAAACTTGGAATGCATGCTCTTTGATGCGTGAGTTCTATTTCTCATTTAACTTCATTACTTACTTTTCGTCAAAAGATTAAGCATCTCAAAGTTCATAAAAATTTATTTTTAAAAAAGAGTGTTGAGAGAGAGAAAATTAAGCAATTGAGTATATTTCATGACAAATATTTAAACTCATATCGTTTCCATTTTTTCCTGTTATTCTGAAATAAAAGTTTTGATTATGTCTTTTAAGTTATATTTACTCTGTAAATGAATTGCTGAAGTACCTTGAAGAGAATAAATGATACGTATGACTTTTAGAAAATGAAAATTTTTTCTTCGTTGTTTTTAACTATTAATCCCTATTTTTTGAAGCTTTAGATATCATTTTTATTTTCCTTAAAAGGTTTATTCCATTAAATTAAAAATATAATCCATAAAAAGCACTTCCTTAAAAGCACTATATATATATATATATATATATATATATATAATATTAGAATGTTTGGTTTTTATGAAGATTTAAATGATTTTACAAATAAATGAAAATATTAGAGTACCCTTGTCCAAAATCTACTATTTCCAAGTAATCTAAGACTTAAGACAAATATCTCTTCAATAATCAGATGTAAGAAACTCACAAATCCGTGAATATTGTAAACTCTTCTTTCATCAGTCCTTCTTTGTTATGTGGAAAGAACCTCTTCTGTTATTGGGAGAGATTAGAATTTTCCATTTCAGGTAGATTTATTATTTGAATAAAAACTATTATTCTTGGGCTCAAAATAATATAAGTAAATCTGAAAGGGGAAAAACAAGATTGCAGAGATTATATCAGATAACTGGGAAATTGTATTGGAATAGAAGGTGGTGGTTCAAGCTTTGTGTAGAATTTAGATTGGTTTATTGAAAGGGATTCCCATCCCAAGGGTAGTTCAACTCTAGTTTTTCGAATTATTCCTTTTGCTGGAACAAAAAATTGGTGGCATTTTAAAAAAGGAATTTTGAGTGATAATGAATATTTTCAAATTTGGTTTTTAAAATGGTGGAACTTTTACACAGACTCTTGGAACAGAATCGATAATTTTTTTCATTAATACCTTCCATCTTCGAATATTTGGGATTGTTTTACCTTTAGATCATAACTATGTCACCAGTTTGAAATGCTTTTGTATTAAATATTAGGCAAATTTAACTTCAAATCTAATTTCAAAATAATATTTTACTTACAATATATTTTTTACTCAAAAGCATTTTTTATTGCGACTATATCTTGTAGATTATAAATTGAAAAACTAGAATTTTATAAATTGTCTCTACAACTAAAATGAGAAGCTTGTAATATTTCGGAAATAAGTCGATCAGTGTGAGGAGGGCAAGATATTCAATCAGAAAAATGACTCTCATATGGAAGGGATTTTATTTGTAGTTAAAGAGAAAATAATAAAAAATGTATTAACCGCAAGCTTTTTAAAAGTGAATTTTGTGTAATGCTCATATTCCATATTTGTGTTAAAAATATCCATAGTTGCTAAGCCTGTGTTTTTTATGCTTTCTTTCTCACAAAAAAAATCATACTAATCATTTGCAGACATTTTTTTTCGATCAGCAAGTTTGAAAAGTTTGCACTTTCTTTTTTTATTCCATACTTTTGAATGATATTATTCGATCTATCTGTTCTGAAAACTTCACTCGAAACTCACTTTCAATTTCCGAAGTTAATGTAAATAAATATGAACTACAGATAAACGCAGTTTCTAGTTTACCTTTATAAGGTTGCTTTCTGAGCAACCTAGAGGAGAAAAGACTACTTATATTAAAGGAATAGACTACGGGATAAATTATTCGAAGGGATGACGTGTGTGGGAAGCATGACAGTTATGATTAAGTCAACAATAAAAAACTAAAACTGAACTAGACTTAGATCCATGTTATGCTAAATCTATTTTTGGATTAGACTTAGATTTGGTATAACGGTTGAAATTTGGGCATTTTATATCCCTTATTTAGAAGCACATTCTATTAATCTCAATTAGAATGTTACTTTCGTTATTCCTCTCAAACTGAGAAATGGTAAATATATTTAATGAATAAAATAACAATTAACTTCTTAATATGATTCTTGGTGAATATCAAGTGAACCTGATCATTCTTGTGGGAAAAAAAACAAAGTGACTGTGCAGGAGCTCCAGAAGCTTGCTTCTAGAATCAGTTATACCCTCTATTATATGTCTGTTCTGATACTCTCTTAGTTGTTAGAATTATTTGGTTGATCTTATTAATAGATTGCATTAATAATTATATTATGAAAAAACGTTTTTTGAGCTTTCTTTTTCTTACTTTATTTTATCACTGGATTCTTGTCCATTGATAAAATTTCCAGATATAACTCTGAGAGGCACGTTTCTACTTTTTTTTTGTTCCTTTTACTACTTCTGAAAACTGCATTGGTCAGTAAAACAGAACTGTTATATGTTCAGGGAAATCCTTTTAGAGTAAGCGCATCGTTATTTTTTGTATTACTTTTTTCATTCGTATCCCTTTTGACCGGCTTATAAAATAGAAGGATGGCCTCGGTAGATAAGAAATGTTTGAAATTATTGAAAAGAAACTATTGACAATCTCCTCAGAGAAAAATGTGCCACTGTTGACCTATAAAAAGGAGAGCAGGTTTCTTTTTAAGTTTTTACAAGAAATGATCTCAATCAACATTAAGATTTTATTTTCAAGTTATGGCCGTATTTTGATTTCAGGAAATATTAAAGATGAATTTTAAAAAAAACTATCCTTCAAATTTAAAATGTTTTGTAGAAAACTATCTAAACAAACAAACAAGCATATATATATATTTCTTTCCGAGTGGAATTATTTATTTACCAGAATATAATTTTACCAAAAATCATTGGATGAATTTTGACAGAACGTAACAAACTGTGCCAAACTTTTTTTAAGAAAAGAACTAATTGAATTGTATTTACTTAAAATTTTGAATATTTTTAATGCGAAACTTTGAAAAACTTGACCATAAATACTTTTTAGCTAAAGATGGATTTTTGGATATGAAATGGGTATTAATTTTAAAGGCGCTAACCATTCTTTTTTTTATGCCCAAACGAAAAGAAAATTATAAACTTTTTAAATTAGAAAAATAAACAAATAGTACAAATAGAGAAATACTTCTATTTTCTGCATTTTATAATATTGAAGAATAAATTACACGTCACTTTTAAATTCTAAAGTTTTTTTTTTAAAAAATAATCTTCTTCTACCTTTTTTCTCGCATTTTTATTCTTTTAATTTCGTTTTATAGATGTATTTTCTCTTCTTAGTGTGCAATTGCTTAATGCTTTTAATTTTTTTTCACTTAAAAATTAATGGAATATAATATTTTTTTATGTTTATGATAATTGCCTGAAAATTGCAGTTCATTAAGTAATTGTTTTGAAATGTATGATTCTGGAAATCTCATTTTTTGGGAGAAAACAAAGAATATTGCTTGCCTTCTTAAAACACGCATTTGTATAAGTTAGAAATGAATAGTATGGGCATTGAATTCATAAGAGTTTATCATGATATGGATGAAATTATTTTTTAAACGAGCAAGGTAAATTGCAATATTTTGAACACAATTCCGTCATAATTTCTGAATTTATGCTGACTTAATTCCTTTTATTTGTGTTAAAGCTCTAATTCATCTAAAAAATATGAAAATGTCATACTTTTTATGTTTTTGAAATATGTTTCATAAAAAAGCACAGATCTCGTTACCTAAAATCTTTTTATATTATCTAAAATATGATCTTGTTTAGTATATTTTCATATTAATATTGAAAGAAATGCTAATAAAAGTTATTTTTTTCTAACTCCATGTTGAAATGGCCCGTTAAATTTTATATGACGGAATACGAGCATTGTATGATTGGAAATTCAAGTACTTTTCAATGATAAATTTAAATTTCATTTCAGATAACTGCAAATATGTTGGCCTTCATATGTGTCTGCGTTGTGGGTCTCTTTGTTCACAATTTGATGGAACGAGCACAGAGAAAGGCATTCTTGGACACACGTAATTGCATCAAGGCACGTCTAGAAATGGAAGACGAAAATGAAAAATTGGTGAGCAATATTTGTATTGGAAATGAGATTGAATGAATTTTCTTAAAGTTTAAGATTTCTTGTTCAATGTAACAGCTCTATTGTACAAACATGATTATTTTGATTTGAAGTCGATGGTTTTGATTAAGTATTCAATACATTTCATTTAAAATCACATGTACACTTTTTCAGCTTTTTAAATGAATTCAAACTTTCACTGAATAAATTTTTTCATATATATTGTTAAATAATTTTTCTGAAGCAAAATAACTTCATATGACTATAAACCATAATTAAGAATTAAGTAAATCACAAATCTCTCTTTCTGTATATATATATATATATATATATATATATATATATATATATATATATATATATAAATACACTATTAATCGTAAAATAATTAAATAACTTCTGGTAAGAGTAAATATGGAAATTGCAAAAATTCGAATAATTACTCGAAAAAAATTGTAACTAAAAAAAATCATTCCTTATATAGACTCAAATGACAAGGAATGCAAATTATTTATGTAATTACTTTCTTTGACTAATATGGACTTTTACTCAAATTAGTTTCAAAATTAATGGTAGAACACAATCCATACAATTAATAATTAAATATTACCATTGGAATTAGTAAAGTAAAGTGAAAGCCATAGTTTAGTTAAAGAAATTATTAAAGTTATTTATCCATAAAAATTCATTATTCTAAAAATGGGAAAATTGAATGGGAAAAGATTGTTTTATTCGCTAAACCGGAGTGAAGATCTAACACATACTAGTGCAACTTTTCTGGCAATTAAAATTTTTCTTAGTAATTTGCATTAATAAAATGTTTTCTCTTTAATCAACTTAGTTATATAGTTATTATTTAAAAACCACACATTTATTTAATAATTAAAAATTACTCAATAATTATAAATTACCTACAAACATAGGTACAAAAAATTAAAACGACATTAATTAAAATAAACCAATCATTCTGTATATAGCAATAAAATTCATTTCATAAAAATTATTGTTGGAATATATTTAAATGTGCAGGTATACCATCCACACAATTACAGTGAACGTTCTCACCTGCAAACGAGCCAGAAGATAATTTTTTTCTGTAATGTGTGTAGATTTTTAGAATATATTTTATTTACATAAACGAATGCATTTGCAATTTTAAGAACATTTTTATGACGATAAATAATTCGGTCTTTAAAAAAATAATGCTCATTTTGAATAGATTCCATCTTACTCAAAAATGCTTTATTATTTGAAGGGTCTGCGTTTAATTAATTTGAAAAACGAGTTTTATCTCCTGAAGTACCATAGAATTATAACCTAAATCTATTTCTAAATAAAAATTACTCTTCCACAATCATAATTTTTCAAAAATGGTATAATATATAAATAGAAAAATATTTGTTGTTAGGAATACACACTATACTACCGAACCATTATTTTGAAATGAGTAGTTTAGTTAGTGTATTTATTTTGAAATGAATATGCCAAATTTAATTTCATTTGGCATACTTATTAAATATATAAGCATAAAAACGAAGTAAATGTGAACTGTAAAAGTCAAAAAATGCTTAATAGTCTTAATGATGTTCATTAAAAATACATAATTAGATTTGGAATGCTCTGGATATTTTTGTGAAGTCATGCATAATTTAAATGCTTTCTTTATTTCATTTAATAAACCATGATTATTTTTTGTTGCATTCTTAATCATTATTTTATAAGATTTATCAATTAATCATTATTAGACTTTTAAAAACTTTAAATATTTAGGAGCCGTGTAATTTTTTTCATTGGAAATGTAAAATTCATTTCATCTAGACAAAAGTACAAAATATGTAATCCTTACAACGAGTTTGTCACATATGTGTTTAATGCGGTAATTTTTTCTCGCGAGGGTAGGACACAAACTATGGGAATGATCTGACTAGCTCAAAGTTTTCGGGCATGTAATTCTTAGAAAATTCGGTTTGCTTTATGTCAATTGTTAGTGTAAAGTAAAGAAATATAAAGAATCAAATCATGGTATAATATAATGAAGTGAAAAATAACTGTTACTTAATTAAAATTTAAATATAATTATAAACTTTAAAAAAAATGTGTGATAATTTCTTTTTTTTGAAAAAAGTAAGACTTAACATTCTAGAGCTGTCTATTGATAATGAATCGTGTAATAATGAGTAACGATCATATCATTCAAATGATTACGGAAAACCGTGAGATATAATGAATCCCTATTTTCCTAAAGTGAGGCCACACAATTTTTTTTTTTAAAAAAGGGAAAAAGGGAATTAATCTAGAACTCTAACTTCATCTTCTGTAGAGATGATATTGCTTATTATTATTATTATTATTGTTATTATTTATATTGTGTGATACTTTATCTGCTAAAATTATTTTGTTAAACACACTCTCGAGGGCCGTTCAATAAATCCTTAGAAATTTTAAAAATTGGTGATCTCAGCATCGAAAATCGTTTGTCTGTAGTAAGCATCATGGCTCACTAGACAACTGTCTAGATCTCAGTAACTCGTATTCGTGATCATGATACCTATCGCACCTCCAAAATTGTTCATCATAACTTTTAACTATTTTGGAACAGATTCACCGGAAGCAATCCAATGTTTTGATTGTTGCTGAATTTCCAGTGCATAATGAGGAATCCAGGTCTCACCATCGGTGACAACTCGACGCGGCAGGAATCATATTCTGACTTAGAAACAAATGACTACTAAATCAAAAAGAACATAGGAATCAATGTCAAATCTGTTTCGGTACCTTTTAATAGATGGCAGCATCCAATGGTAAAAACAGTTTACTTTAATGATGCTATCTGTCTTGTAATATACATTTGAACCATAGATAGGGACATGGTAAATTATGTAAGTGAAATATTAACAACTACGTTACTGCTTCTTTCCGTTCCAATCATTCTCGCTACTTCTTTGTTTTATAAGAAACTAAAAGTATTTAAATATTCAAATTTTAGTCTTATATAGAAATTATTTTTCATAAGGTATAGAACTATTAATACTGAATTCTTTATAATTAGCCAAAATAACTTTAATTAAATCATCTAAATCTATCGAATTAAACAAATATTCATTCTATAAAACGATTACATCTATTTATGTTTTATATAATTTCATAATTTCTTAACTGTTTTTAATAGTGAAGGTCTTATCAAAAACAAATATAGTTTTTTGTAAGATTTTCTCAGCTTGCTTTAGTTAGGTAGGTATTGAAATCATTTTAGTTACAGTTCTAAATTTAATAGGGTACTTTATGATATTTAGGAGTAAAAAGATGTGAGAAAATTTTACAATATTCATAGTATAATCCATTTCCTTGTATAAAGCTTTAACTCTATTGGTAATTTCCTTATCACTATTAGTAACATTGATAAAGCCATGATTATTAACAAGATGTTTATTAGTCATAGTAACAAAGTTTTTTGCAAATAATAGCATAGTTACCTGGATCCTTATCAATATAACAAATAATGAACTCATCCTGCTACTTTTTTATAGAGCGTATCAGATGTCTATGCTTATGGCTCTTTTTTTTCCTTAAGATTCGAATATTTAATCTCTTCATTAATATAAAATTTATATTCTTAAGAGTTAAGAGAGATAAGTAAATTATATTTAATAGCCAAATTAGTTAAAAAATTATCAATGTCTTTATTGATTTTTTTTCTTTAATATAATTATTATTGTTAAAAATTATATGTTTGAACCCCCTATACCTTTCTTCGTAATTTTTCTTAAAATTTTAAATCCTAAGTTCATTCAGATTACCTGTAATCATATGTCGGTATTCTTCACAATCCGTGCAATTCCAAGCATTACTACTCTGAAAATCTTTACAATTATTACATTTATAGATCCTACTTCCCATATTTTTCATTAAATTTAAAAACCTTATTAATTTAATTTTATAAGTAGGAATTAATTATTTATACTAATAAGCATAATAGAAGATATTGTTCAAATTTATATTATCAGATGATTTATTCGTAAATATAATACTACAATGTTTCTTTTTTTTATTATTACTACAATGTTCCAATGTTACAGTGACCAATTTTATATTTAGGGACTAAAAATTTACAGACATTTTTAAGAATTTACAAGTACTATCTATTTTATTTACGTTTATAACAAAATCCCAAAACATTTTAATTCCGCTTTTCTTCATATTAAAAAAGGAATATTTAATACTTTTAACATTAAATTTTTCTTTAATAACGTTCATGTCTATACATTTTTGTAACGCTTCATTCAAATCTAAATTAGTAATTTATGTATGAAAACCATGTTTCATTATCTAAGTTAATAATAAATCATTTAATATATTTGTTCATTTTTCTGTTATGAAAACCCGTTGAAAATGTGTCTTTTTAAAAAATTATAGTAATGTAAATATATTCACACACACATATATATATGATTTAATTATACATGCATACACACACATATATATATAACATATATATATATATATAGTTTTATAACATTTTTTCGCATTATTCAGTTTATGTATTTTATAAGGATGTTTATTTTTCATGTATCTGTTGATATATTTTAAAAATTTCCAAATTTATTACTTTTTGTATATGTAATAGAGAGAGTTATTACAAGTAAAATTTAACGCACTTATTTTAGATTTATTTTGTTACAGTGATCATCACATGCGCGCGTGTGCTTTAGAATTCTTATGCACCGCAATGGCTACATCAGAAAATGCATTGCAATAATTCAGCCTTATAAAATGAATTTCATACGTTTTCATTCTATGAATATGAATATGGTATGAGCATACGTTTTGTTCTACCAATCTGTCTATTCCATTAAGTGAAGTCAAAATGCCCTGCACTTAAAATGATTTAATTATCAAGTAGAATTTCTCTGAAATTCATGGAGCTCCAATAACTATTCTGGAACATTCTATTGCTTAATTTCGGGAAAAGGGGGAAATGTCTTGATTAATAGGCATACGCTTTAGAGTTCAACATACATGCTAAATATTTTATGCATTGTGCGGTTATGTGTGAGTCTGATAGCGTAACTAGCTATACGTAGATGTAACAATCCAACATTTAACTAGACACCTAGGCAACGCTTTGTAACATTTATTTTCCTCATTTATTGGGGGGAATAATAGACTTTCAACTATTGGAATTTCAATGATTCATGATTTGCTGTCCATTGATTGAAATGACTTAGTTTAAAAAGTTTCAAATTAGAATTATACATTTTTTTTTCTTAAAGAAAAATTATTATTCACAATTCAGTATGTTATGTAGATATCGCTAAATACTTAGGAGAATTCATGATTATTTTATCTTTAAAATAATCAGGAATTAAAATAATCACAATCTGCTTTTACTACTTATATTTCACTTTTACTTCTGTTATAATAGTTAATAACTTAATCATTTCACTCTTACTTACTTCTCAACTCTTCTCTTAACTACTTAGTCTTTTAATCACCTTTTTGTGTTTAAACTTCAGAAAAATGAAAGGAATGCAATTATCAACAACAAATAACTTTTATTCTAATATACTTTTATCGCATTACATCGGTGAGCACCGCAGTTTACTTTTAGAGTATGCGTCATCCCAGCTTAGAATTACATATCTCTCTCTGGAGTGTTTTTTCTTTCACTGAGGTATTGTGAAGCAAACATCTTACACAGTCGCCCCTTACAAAACGTTCTCTACAGGCAGGCAACAACAACAATAAGACCCCGATTAACGCTATTTCACTATAACTTATTAGTAGGAGATTCTCTGAGATCACATTCTCGCTGCACGTTTGATATCATTACAGTACGACTGCATGTTTGCTGAGGTACAATTGATTTGTGATCAGTTATCAACGGCATTGTGTGCATAACGTTATCAACAGAATATTTCATTTTATTGAGATAATTACGGCAATTTTTAGTGTTTACAATGGATAATTACTAAGAAAAAGAAATTAAAGCTACAAGAAAAAGAATTTCAATAGAAACTAATTCGCACTTGTTCAGACGATTAGATTAAGGTGAACTGTAATCTGATCATCTTCACTGCATTAAAGTTGTGTATTTCAACAATACGCAAAATTCTAAAAAAAACCAAATAATTAATCATATCATCAGCAAATGCAACTACAGCACGCTGTGCACCAAAAATTACCCGTTCCAGAAGCAATGCAATTAAAAACAGAAATCATCTTCATAACATATGGAAAAGCGGCAGTTGGAGATACAAAAGCAGCAGTTCCATCTCCAGCGATATTAAGAGCAATCATTGAATGAGAAAGTTCTCTTCCTGAATTGGTCTGCAATATGGATGAAACAGACCTTATTTTTTTTTTTTAGAAGAGAATACCAAAATGTACATTTTTATTCCCTGATGAAAAGTGAGCATCAGGATTTAAACTGCAAAAGACCGTTTAATACTGGCTGATAATGATAATGGAGACTTTAAATTAAAATCACAGCTTGTTTATCATTCAAACACTTACGAACACAATGTAGGAAATTTCAAAATTATCTTTACCAGGAATTTGGGAATCCCATAAAAATCTTGGATAACTTAGAAAAGTTTTCATAATTGGTTTTCCAAAAATATTTGCGCGTCTGTTAAACTGTACCACGAATTAAAAAAAAAATAGCAAAAGCGTTACTTTGGATCGATATTCTCCAAGCCATCCAATGCATTTGCCCGATATAACAAGAAGTGGTAAAGAATGCGTTCCAGAACAAGTGTTTTTCCTGGTTCCAAATATAACTTCGTTAATTCGACAATCAAGAAAATTTAAAGCTTATTATCTGCGTCGAACATTCCGACAATTGATTGATAAAACCAATGAAGAAGATAAATAATCCATCAGAGATTTTTAGAAAAACAACAATATAAATTTTTTGGAATAAAACGACCGAAAAATGTGTCAAAGGAGTTTGGAAAAATATATGTTCGAAGCTCTAAGCAAGAATGTTGACACAAGATAATTTATTGTGAAGCTGTAGCATATATTTTTCAAGCTATAAATTTACATTAATCTTAAAACCTAAATAAATAGTCAATAAGTTCTAAACTCCAGTTGAAAATACACAAGAGAAGGAATACACACTTTATTACCTATCAAAGAATATATGCAAGGTTTCTCTCTCTTGAATCCCTCTTAACTCGGTTAATCCTAGTTTATGTTCAAACAATAAAGTCTTAGATTATCAAATCGCTCATTCCGATTCAACTTCTTTTCGATTATAGCAGATTTGATTCATATGGTTCTGATCAGGAATAACTTCCTTCTATTATCAATATAAACAATTAATTAAAATGACTCACTCCAATAAACACAAATGTCAGCTTGTCATTATCCTCTATCTCCCTTCTTATTTCCTTTCAATTTTATTTCGCTTGCATGTCACTATCTCTGATTCAATTCATAATATTTCTTTTTTTCTTCTAATTTACCTAATAATATTTCGTTCAGTTAATAATGAGTTGTAATTGTATGCAATTCAAATTACCAAAAAAATCCCGAGGTTAGGGAAGAGAAAATCGCGAATAGCTCAACGCCACAAAGCTAGTTAATGAAACAGGATTGGATAGTATAAATGCGCTGGATATTGAAAGTTACAATTGGTTAAAGTTTTTCCGACGACAATCTTAAAGAATTAATATAACAACAAGTGCACGAAGATGAAGAAATTAGAGTTTTTGAAGATGAGAAGCAAAAGGAATTTTCTACGTATTTTCTAAGAAATATTTTAGCTACTGTAGCGTAAATTATCGATAAGTTTATTAAAAATCATTTAAATTTTGATTGAAGTCCAAAGGCAAGACGATGTGTCATTGATGCGATGTCTTGTTATCGACAACTGCTTACTGAACGAAACAGAAAAAGGCACAACGCATTAGATGACATCTTCACAAAAAACAAATGAGGAAAACCCTTCAAAACGAGGTCAAAAGAGAAAAACCCTTCCTCGTCGTAGATATAAATTCTTTTGTTCGAACTTATATTTTATTTTCAAGAATTTTTCTTGAAAAACGAAATCGATATTAGCAATAAATAAGTCTATAATTAATGTAAGAGATTATTTAATAATAAATGTTTCAAAATAACACATAAAAACCTAATAAATCATCATATTCTCTGATCTGTTCCACTTATCCCCATTATTTACGTGTTAAGCTATGTATTTTTACTCTGGAACGTATTGGAACGCATTAAGAGAAGTCTTAAGGTTCCACAACTGCAAGTAAAACATAACACAGTATCAGAAAAGATTTCTTTGACTTGCAATTGAGTTCCAACGAACAGACCGTAAATAGAGCTGGTAGTAAATCATTTTTATATTTTCAACACTATTGTTACTCAAACGAGTTATATGATTATTGTACATATTGTGGAAAACATGTATAATAGATTCTATTATACTTACTATCACCAAAAATGCAACCTGAAATTATGTAACGTAAAAATAGTAATTTAATAAAATTTGGCATGAGAGGGGTGGATATTAAGTACCGAGACAGATGCTACAACAGAAGTACGCATGAGCCAAACGCCAGCAACCGACAGCTGTTTAGTGTAAAGTTTTCTCTTTCGAATGCGGTGCCTCTCGCTTCTGTAAACAAATTCGTATAATCGTCACCTTCATTCGCATTAGAGATTTTTTTTTTCGCCTGAAAAATGATAAGTAATCAACGAATAACAGTGAAATTTCACATGAAATTTGTAAAACCTCTAATGAAACTTATAAGTTATTGAAAGAAGTATATGATAATGAATGTTTATCGCGTTCACGTGTTTTAGAATGGTTTAAGCGTTTTTACGATGGCTGAGAAGACGTTGAAGATGACTCTTCCCCGGGTCACCTTTCCACATCAAAAACGGATGACAATATCGAAAAAAATGGCAATCTGGTTCGATCTGATCCTCTGTTAAGTTTTCGTGCAATTACTGAGATTATAGGATTTGACAAAGAATCCGTACGGAAAATTTAATATAACAATTTTAACACGCAAAAGGTGTGCGCTAAAATAGGGCCTAAAATCCTCACGTTTGAAGAACAAGAAGATAAGAAAAAATGTTTGTACTGACTCTTTGAATGCCATTGAAAATGACCCAAACTTATTGGAAAGAATAATAAACGTGTGACGAATAGTGGTTTTTTTTTAATTTATGATGCTAAAACAAAGCGCCAATCTATATACTGGAAGAACTCATCTTCACCGAGTGCCAGAAAAGCTCGAATGAGCAATTTGAAATTCAAAGCAATGATGTTTTTTTTTTTTTTTTTTTTTTTATTTTTCAATATTCATAAGATTGAGTACCTTTACTGTGTTCCTGAAGGTCAAACTATTAATCAACATTACTACCTTCAATTTCTTGCTGAACATGAAGAATAAGGAAAAAACACCCGAATTGTGGAAGGACAAGTCATTCCGTACTGTCTGTGAAGAGATTTCTTGACCAAGTACAGCATCCCAGCGTTAGACCCTCCGCCATATTCACCGGATCTTGCTCCATGTGACTTTTATCTGTTTCCTAAGGTGAAATCTGCTTTAAAAGGAACAATATTTGACTCGTTGAAGCTCTGAAATTGAAAGCACCACCCGTCCTAAAGGAGCTGACAGAAGACTTCTAGCACTTTTTCGAATAAAAGAAGATTCGCATGAAGCGTTGCAGGAATAGAGGAGGGTTGCATATTGAAGGTGATAATAGGTAAATATATATAAAATTAAAATAAAATGTTTTACGGCGCCAGTCTCGTAATTAATAGTCACACCGTGTACATATGTAGAAGAAAGTTGTTTTCGTGAAGGAAGCTCTTCCTTTTTTTCTTCTCCTGTGATACGTACATTATGCCAACAAATCTTTTTTTAGAACTCATAAAAACCCGTTATTTATTCTTCCAGATCCAATTTTAAGTTCATGAGGGTGGATAGTAATAGATTGCGTAGATGTTAGTCGAAGAGTTGGAGTTATTATATAGCGTGGTATTGAATTTTGAAAATTGAGATTCGATTTAGTTATTATCGTTATCCAACATTATTTACGCGATTAAATCTCTTTAATCGCGTAATTACCTTTGTACATCTCTAATATGATTTTAATGTGGTAGATAAAAATCAAAATGTTAAATACTCAACTATCATGTATATTGTATCAAATATTTTCTTAACTTTCGAATTATATTTATTTTACGCTCTTTCCTGTTAATTAAAATGTAATAAAGATTGCTTAAACAGTTTTTTAAACGAAAATAACTTACTTTTTCTTAAAAAAAGTTAGATAATTCCTTACAATATGAACTTTTAATTCATTTACGTTAATTATAAGGGTTATTTGTATGTATCGATACAATAATTTTAGTGAAAGTTGTTCCCAACATTTACTTTACGTTTTATAAATATTAGATATTTTTAGTAATTATTTTTTTAACTTCTTTATAAAAAATAAACAAACATACTCATCAGTTATTCGTATCTTTGGTAGGAAGTGTGACATTTCAAGTGTTCTGTAAAGTTGTTTGAACAACTCGCAAAGAAAAAGGGGAGGGGGATTGAAAAAGAAAAACAAAATTTGGATATGGGAAAATGTTTTTGCATTGAAATAGCTAATAACAACTATATTAATGAAAGATTTCCTTAACATTTATTTTTTTGTTTTTAGAAATATTTGGTTTGTCAGCTTTTATTATTACTTTTCTATCAAAAAATAAGTTATATAAGTTATACGTGTCTTTGTCAAAAATTATGAAAATTTTAAGCATTCTTCTCTAAAAATAGTCGTCAGGGCAATTCTAGGAAAATAATAATAATTAAAGAAATTTTCGCATTAGCTTATAAAGCTTCTTTTTCATATTCCTTCATATGCATCATCTTAATAATAACTCACTAACATAGAATAATTATTGATTTTGAGTAGAATTAATTTTCTAGTCACGTCACTGTTAAATATTTGATTGCGATCTCCGCCCCCTCTAAGCATGAAGTTAAGTTTTGGAATCGAATTGACTGAAAATATTATAAAATATCGCGGAATTACCTTTTGCTCAGATATTACTCTTTGAATTGTTAATTTTAAGTACACATGGTTTGTGCAGATGGGCTGTGCTTTAAATTTAAACAAAAGTAGAAAAAAAAAACTCATATTACAAAAATGTTTCTTTTGCAATTTTTTATGTTACATGAAAGGCAAAGAAAATATATTAAGATCTATACATGTTAAATATTAATTGGCTACTTTTTATAGTGGTTTCGTTTAACAAAAAATAGTATTTACAAATCAATTTTACATTAAATTTGAAAGTGCTTCTGCGTTAAATTAGAAACTTCCTGTTGATTTTTACGGAGAAAATCCTGTTTGTATTTAATTTCTATATCTTATTTTATTTATCAACATCGAGAAATCTTATCGAATAACTAATTAATCTGGTAGAAAGAAGGTGACATTTAATCCTAATTTTTTTAAATTTTACCAATTTTTAGTTAGTTATCAAAATAATGATTTAAATATCATTTTAAATATCTGGTCATTACTCCACTGTTTTCTGCATATCTGTTTTATTACTGAATAAGAATAAGTTTTTAGTCTTTTTAAAAGCTGTAAATATTCATATGAAGCAGTTCTCCAGAGGAAAAGAATTATGAAATTCGAGAAACTTAATTTTTTTAAAAAAAATATTTTTATTTCGTAGAAAAGTAATCGTAAGATTAATGAGAAAATATGTGTTTGAAAGAAATCGTGACCACAAATGCGCATAAGTTAAAGAATTAAAACTAAGCATATTCTAATACATCTAATTCCTGCTTGAGGCATTATTTTATTCATATCCAATACGTGATGGTGGATTTTCCTCAGCTTCTGAATTGCTTATGATTTTCGATTTGCATACTTTTGGATGTTTTGAAAATAATATTATATTTCAAAATGCGATTTTTAAGTTTCTCGGAATCTAAAGTTGATGCTGGATGCTTAGTAGAGAAATGTTGCTTATGTATTGACTTTTTAAAGTATTTTTCATTTATGCTGTCCTTTTGAAAGTTGTTGCACCAAATAATTTAGATGTTTTCTATTAGATGGCGCGCTCCACAACCGTGTGATTCTTTAGTGTTGATTTTGAGCATATACAGATTAGATTTCGATCATGAGAAACATATTGATTAAGTTATGGAAATTGTTTGATTCTAACTGAACAGGCATACATGTAGTCTATAAATACATTTTAATGTTATTTAGAAGTCCATACTTTTTGAATTCATTATTGAGTAAATATGCGTAATGATTAGAGAATATATTGGTACTTGTTTCGTATATTTTATTGGTACTTGTTTCTTATATATTGGTACTTGTTTCGTACAATAACACTATTTAAGAGAGAATCTTTTTCCAATGTTAAAGTTGTAGTTTCTCAGCTTAATAAGACTTTAAAAAAATTACTTGTTCGTGAAAAAAATAGATAATCATTGATTACACATCTCTCTTCTTTCTAACCTCGTTTCTTGCTTTTAAATTGAAAATAAACTGCATTTCTTCAGCATAGTTGTGTTTTTAAGGTGTAAAGATATGGCACGACAGAATTGCGTTCAAAAACCTTTATTGAAACTTGAAAACATGCATTCCCAAATTCGATTTAATATTAAGAAATAAAAATCCTATAGAGGGTTATATGAATTGAATAATTTCTGTAAAAACTTTAAAGAAGATATTTACATATACTTCAATGAAATTCGAAATTTTATTTATTGAAAATGTACTTATTTTCCAATCGATATTTCAATTTTAATTAAAACAACATTTACTCGTAGCAATTTTTCAACTATATTAAAACGCTTACTGTATGTATATCTTGCGTAAAATAGTGCTGTTTATTAATGCTGTCTTCACATATTTATTTGTTCAAACATATTAATATAATGTCTAATTTAAAAAAAATTTAAAATAATTATAATCATGAAAAATGTATGAATAATCGGGGCATGTATAAGTTATTCTTTTATATTTTCTGTCATATAATGTTATCGACTATTTAAATATACATCTTTCTAATAAAATTTAAATCATTTCGATAGATTCTCCAAGGAATGCAAGAAAACATTATTATTTAGTTTTTAAATATCAGCTTTACTTTAAAAGATAAATTTAACGAAGAAAGAAACTCCAAAGAGACGAAATAATTGCAAAGTGTAGCATTTATTATTCTCTATGTCATTTTCAAAATTCTTTTAATCAACTTGATGCATCTTTGGATTCCCCGAGGAGTTCAAGAAGTCAATTTTTGAAATCCATTTTTTCATTAAAAACATAGGTATATAAATCAGTAAAGAAAAGATAAAAAAAAAAAAAAATCAGAGAAAATGACACTTCTTATTTGCGATGCCTTTAGCCATTTCGTCATAAATATTATTCAATCTTGTACAAATACATAATTGATACATAGTCAAAATGAAAGATTTTTTCACGATTCAGGAATGAAAGAACATGTGACCTTGACCCATGTATTCGTAGATTTTTATTCACTTATTCTATTCATATTTTTACCCTTTCTACTCCTAATATCCTCTGAATGAATGTAAAATAGGTAATACAGTATGGTACCGAGATAAGAGGTTTGTAATTACATCACTTCTCGAATTGAACACCACGTAAACACCTGGTGTTTTGAATTGTTGTTTACTTCAGAGCTTTCTGATAGAACTGTTAGTTTGTTCAGAACATTCTGATAAAGTTATTAGCTTAGCAGATTAAGACAGCCATAACAGAAGATAGCTTAACACAGTTGACTTAATATTATTTATCCAAGCTTTAATATCATTGATTAATATGTGACTAAACAGCATCCAGGTTTTAATTGGTAGCTTTCCTCGTATTCATAATTTATTGCTCTAAACTAAGTTCATTAAAATAGTTTAGTTATATTTTATAACGATGAAGGTCGTAATAAGTTATTATCTAACAATTTAAGCCCAGACCTGTGCCTTGATGAATAAATTATACTCTTTGAATTTTTCTTATGTAAGATAAGTAATTAGATTAATAATTATATTCTATCGAATCTTTGCTATTAGGGAAATGTTAACTCATTACACATTCATAATGTCTTGTTCCAAGAATAACATAACTGATATAATAATAGATAGTACAACTTAACTGATCGTTCCTTTACATCGATCATCGGAATTTTTAAAAAGGTCTTTGTTCACATAAGTCTTAGTGAATAACATTTCTAATCGACAGAACTAGTCAGTTGCGGTCATTCGCTCTGCTTTCAAAGGTCACTAATCGAACAGAAAAGAAAGAGTAGGCAGTACTTGTGTGATCACCTCATGAATAGTAAATGTCTGATTGTTCAAGTATTTTTTTTTAAGTTTTTTGTTCCATTTCATTGACTTTCCTTGCTGTGGTTACTTAATTCATTAGAGGTCAAATATTTATCCCTTTACAAACTTTGTTGAGCTTTTTTCCTGTTCAGGTCAATATTTTATCTAATAAGGCAAATACCTGAATCTTAACGTCATCTATAAATTACTGTAGAAAGTCAATGAAAGTTAAATTAAAAGATATATATATATATATATATATATATATATATCGTAAAACAAGGAACGAAATGAGAACATTTAAGTGCTCAAGATATATCTTTGGAATTTTTCTATTTGAACCTATTTGTGAATGAAAACAAATTAATCGAGCATTTTAGTTTGAAAGAACATAAAATGTCCTAAACATAACCGAAGAATTAGAATAATATTTCCCTAAATGAAGTCCCTACTACAGAAGTATAATTTCAAAAAAGAACTTCTCATGTTTCTCTACATGAATAAATTGAAAACTAGTTGCAAGCAATTTAAAATGACAGATTTAATGCAAAAACTAGCAGCACAAAACTCAAGATGGTGCTGAAGAAAGTTCACAGATAAGGACATATATTGTGTCAAAGAAACACGCTCTAGTTTAATGATGCTCAGTAGTAATGATGTCGAAAATTATTTTTTATATATATTAATACGCAATATTTTTGATGAGAACAACTTTAATAAATATTGCAAAATACGTCTTGTGAGTGCACGGTGAAAACAGTCCAGCAACGCAAATGATGGAGGATAACGCTTTATTCACAAATATTCAGAAAAAGACGAAGCACGTGTAGCAGAACTTGCGCAAATTAGATACACAATAGAAGCAAAAACAGCACTTATGCAGGTAGCAACACAAACATGTAACAAATCACTAACAATGACAATGACAGAACTTTCTCACCCTCTTACTGCGGAAAAATTCCAAAATGATACCTTGCACTTCAAAGGGCGGACTCTCTCATTTCAGAATCTTCGCGATTTATAACTGTTTCAGTCACGTGAGATATCACAGGGAAATCCCTTAGAATCCTTAACTTCTCTTCGAAAAGAAATATCGGGAAAATTGGAACATTTGTGAGAAAATTCATTTTGTTTCCAAGTTACCAAAATGATCACCAAGTCTGTCGCCAAGGCTGGAAGGGTAATTGCTTAACCCTTTCCAGTATCCAAAAAATAACCTCCGCAAATGTCTTCATCCAACCATGAGAGTAACATTGCAATGGAGCATCACTGCAGGTTCGTAATAATATGTTTCTCCTAATTGTAAAAAAATACTATGTTTTTTTGTTTCTTTGGAACCTAATCCCCTTTAATATTAGTTAGTTGTTGTGTACCGAAAGCATCCTAGATAATTATTCTTTATAGCAAATCGATAATTTGACTTAGAAAATTCAATAGTACTAAATACACACACAGATTACAGCTTCTAAAAATAAAAGCTAAAATCCTACAAAAACTACAGAATTAATTTTAAAAATCAGTAAATAATCAATGTAACCAAATCATTAAAACTAAAAATATTATTATAAATTAAAAATATACAAAAAATATTGTACTGAAAGAAAAGCATTAAGTTTACTGAAATACAAATTATATACATAATATTAATTTAAAACATGTAAGTCATTAATTAAAATTTACAATATATATATATATATACACAACACACACACACACACACACATATATATATATATATATATAGAATTGCTTACGATACACCTAGATTCACTATTTTAAATATATCTTTCAAAATGAACTGTAAGTAAGCTTGGTAACATGGATAAGTAAGCTCACAGATAAGTAAGCTTGGTTACATGGATAAAATGGAAATACATTGAAACTAGATGTTGTTGAGGAAACTAATATTGGACATAATATTTTGTTTACACTTTAATATATTTTAGCCCATAAAATGCAAGCCTCTTTTTTCAGTTCAAGAATGGATTTGAGCAAAAAATAAATAAATCTCAAATGGTACTACATTTCCATATTTTATTAAGATATTTTAAAACCCTTTTGAGAGACATCGTTCTTCAATAATTTTTCTCGAAATATCATGTCAGTCGAAATTGCGTGTTGAATTTTCTTGGAATATTGATTTGTTTTCGTTAGGAATATTGTTTACTTTTCCACTAACAGTTGCATTTCCTTTTGTCACTTTTCTAGCTTAGGTATTTACATCCTAGTGTGATGCATTGGTTCTAGATAAGGTACATAATTTAGATTCAATATAAAAGGGAGTCGTATTTTGAAAGCCTTTAACCTTATAAATTTACTGTGACGTACAAAAAGCTTTTACGAATTGTTTTGAAAGATGATATTGTTAAAATGTTATAATACAACTTTGAATTGTTCTTTTAATAGTTTCAGTTGGAATATTTGTGTTTCTCGAAGCACAAAGATCTTCTCAGATATGAATAATTCATTTTTTGTGTAGTTTTCATTTTACCCCCTTTTTATAAAAATACGAGAAGTTTTACGTCTGATGCTTGCATTTTATGGTCGTCATACTTTAATAGTGACCGCAATGATTTTCATGCTTTCGCATAAATTCTTTCCATGCAATGAGGGAAACGATGTGTAGTATAAATAAAAATTGAATTCCTTGAAAATTAAGATACACTGATATTTAATTTCTGAAATATATTTTTTAATGGAATTTTTAATTTTTAACATTTGTATTACGTTAAATTCCCTGGAAATATTACAAAACAAAGATATATAAATTATTAAAATTGTTATAGATATAAACTTGATATATATATATATATATATATATATATATATATATATATATATATA
>BMAW01032621.1:48933-120895 GCA_019974015.1 Nephila pilipes | reverse complement strand
TGTGTGTGTGTGTGTGTATAATAAAGAGAGAATTTAGAAATAGAAAAATTGGAAATAAAACTCTTCAGTGTGATGCATGGTTACACCAGCATTATTTATAAATCCAACTGTTTCACTCAGCAATTACATTTTAATAGAATGGCAAAAATGAAAATTCTATTAAAATAATGAAAAGGCGAATTTCTGAAATGTAAATAAAAATGTCAGAAAAGTAAAAAAAATAACTATCAGAAAAGTATAAAAACAATTATAAAATAAAAACATTCTTTTTCAGCAACCAAAAAGGTAATTTTAAAAGGAAATAAATACATTAAAACTTACACACACACACAAAAAAAAAAACTTCTCACGCATGTAAAGTGATAATAGTATTAATGACTTCGAAAGAACCATCCACCTGCCTTGGAATTTTAGAATACAAAAATAAACCACTTTCTTGTAACACAATAATCTTACATCTCTTTCTAGATGTCCAATCTACTCCTTTATTAGATGACATTGCCTCTAGACTAAATACCAAAAATCTTTAGAACAATTCCTACTTGTAATTTGATTACGTAAGAGACATACTTCCTTCTACAGAACCAAGCACAATAATCACTTGCTTCAACTGTAAACAAGTTGGCAGCTTCTGTTGACAGTTACTAGCATTTGATGGGTTCTCAAAATAGGAACAGTGATTGGCCAGGAAAGTTAGACATTACAAACCACTTCATAACTGTAATTGGTTTTTAGATAACTTTGTTTTTAGATAACGTATAACTTTTTTGTATTGCATTCATTTGAATTTAATTTTTTGTGTTAAATTCAGTATTAAATTATCTTTAAAATGACTTTGCATTTTGTGGAACGTAACATTTTCTATATGCATACAAAGTTAAGAAACATAAAAATTTCTAAAAGTGTCCACAATTTTGGCCACCACTGTATATATATATATATATATATATATATATATATATATATATATATATACTGTTGTGCAAAAATTAAGGATGCGAGATGATATTTTCAATATAACACATTATGCAAAAGCTTTCCAAATCCACACAAATAATACCATGAGATCCCAAAGACGTAAGAACATGAGTAATGTAAGCAAAGCTTATCAAAAAGATATCAAAAACATAAAAAGGAACTTCATTTAAAAAGTAGTAAGGAGCACAATGTGACTGAAGGATGCAACGTTCATGTGACAGGTGTCCTACCAGAAACATCCATCCCTTAGTAAGGGATATGATCTCTCCTGACTGCTCTGAAGGTTTCACATCGTCTGGCGATGCTGAGTATGAGGTAGTCAATGAGTTGTTGAGACATTGTAGTCCATTCGTCTTGTACCGCCATTCGAAGCTGCGGAATCACTACTGACGGACTTAGATCCGGAGATATTGCTGGCTAATCCATGCGTTCAATATCCTGATTGCCCAACAGTACTTCGACAGCTGCTGTGCGATGAGTTGGTGCATCGTCGTTCCATGAAAAGAAATTGCAGACCCATAATGCCTCTAAAAAGACGCACATACGGAAGGAGAATCTCGTTACAATAGCGGCCCCCGGTGACTGAAACTCCTTCGAAGATGTGAAGGTCAATACGTAACGAAGCATGGTGCCTCCCCAAACGAGAATATCCGCGACCTCCCAACTGGTCCCTTTCGAAGATGTTGGAGGAGTTATTGCATTTCCCCCGCTCTCTCCAGATGTGTATGTGTCCAGAATCGTTACTCAGATTAAACCTACTCACATTCGTAAAGATTACTCGACCCCATTGATTATCTGTCTAATTCTGGTGTTCCCAGTATCACAAAAAGAAAGAAAGAAAGCCCGACGAGTAGGTATTAACGATGCACACCGTACAGGTCATCGTGCAAACAGACCTTCACTGTTCGACCTCCTGGCCACTGTAAAACGTGATATCGGTCGTCCAAAAACATGTGCCATGTTTGTAGCGATTTCTTTCGCTGTCTGCCGCCTGTTTCTTCTTGCCTGTTGGGCAATATACCAGTAGTTCGCTGGAGTAGTTACTCGTGGACGATCACTGCTGAACCGGTAGACAGGTGTTCCTGTAGTTAGAAATTTACTCCAAGGTCATGAAACAATGCTGTGAGCAATCCCGAACTCTGCAGCCACACTTGTCATACTTAGACCATCTTCTATCTACCTCGGGGAAAATCATCCAGATGTCGTCTAACAGACTGATTGTTTGACAATTCACTTTGTTGCAACAACTTGACGTCATGCTGAGCTTACACCGCCGGCGTGCCTTATCCCGCTCCGATACTCCCGTATTACGTCTAGCTGCATATCTGTGCATGTGCTACCGTACCTCTCCCAGTTTGTCTGCTGATTGATATTTCAGTCAATCAGCAGACAAACTGCGTTTCGTTTCGGCCCCTTTCCCTTTTCCGATCCCTTCGAACTCCACGGGAATCGCAGAAGACACCCTCGGGAGCGTCCCTGCCGAATTTCGAAGAAATCGGAGGACTTCCGAGCACTCTTCGACGCTCTCGAAGTCGGGAGTCCGGGAACGAGGACCCCGATTCCGTTCCGTTTCTCCGGAAAAAAAACGAACCGAAAACCCTTTTCGAATAAAAAACGGCCCGGAATTACTTTATATGCTCTTCATATATATATATATATATTCAGTAAACAATGTTCACATTAAGGTTAAAATTTTACTATATGGGGATGGATAATTGTTGCTACACTGTTGCCTTGTGCATGCTGTGTTGTTGAATTGTTAAATGTTCGTAATTCTTTTTCTGTTTCAAGCGAATGAAATTAACACTTCACTTAACTCTTTTTTTTATCTGAGCAAATTTATTTATATTTTTAAAATATTTTTCGCATGTAACTTTAATTTCGAGTTAATGAATTCAACTACAAATGCATGTGCCATGTTTTATGATTTTTCTAAAATACCAACATTTCTCTAAAGAATTCTTTCAATATTTTTTTTAAGTTTTAGAAACTCAATTTAAGAATTTGTTATACTCCTTTTAATTAATTTTTAAAGCCTTAATGTAAAAAATAATTATGTTTTTTACACTAAATTAAGCATTTTTATTAGTGTGAATATACTCTCTACAAAACGCTATATATTTATATTTATACATTTATGATTTATTACTACATCCAACTTAATATCAATGGAATGTGTAATATATTACATAAATATTCTTAAAGTTCTTATCGATCTTAATTATCTTTGATCGCGTATAAAATACTATGCTTGAAATATTTTTATATATTTCTGTATTTGAGTATTATCAATTAGAATTAAAACTTTTTGTATTATTTATATCAGTTCAATTTATTGAGTTGTGAATTCCTTTTTATGTAAATAGTGAATTTATACTTTTTTTTTTACTTACAAATATGAATGTAGTGCTATAAATATTTTTAAAAATTTTAAAGCCCACCAATTCCCTTTCATATGTAAAGGATTTAATACAGGAAAAACTTTCGCCTCCCCTCCTCCCTTATAATCTACATATGAACTCAAATTTAAGCTTGTTATCCCTCCTTATTTAATTTATCGGGCGTAATATCCTTGATGTAAGTGGTAAATGGTATTTCTATCAAAACTATGATGATCGAAGACATGTTCGAAATGTTAACGCTCCATGGAGCACCAGAAAATCGAGAATCAATACAATATCGATGAATCGTGGGAACTCCAGGAGTGCAAGCTAATCTACGGAAGTGAAATGCTCGCCCATCCTCCTCTATTCTAGTACTTTCAGATAAGAATTTATCATCATTATGACACGGGAGCATTTTTACTGAAGATCGGCTGTCTGTGAATTTACCTACGACTACCGTAGCTCCATCTAGTAGCGAATATTTATATGACAATGACGTGAGGAAAAAATATTTAAATTTCTATTACTCAAAAATTAATAATAATGTTTGCTTTTTAGAGTAGATAGTTTTCGAAGAAAGGTTTTTCAAAAGAATAGAGGAATAAATATCGTTTCGTATTGCTGAGAAAAGCGCATTACTCGTATTTTAGAAAATTAATAAATCAATGTAAGGATTTGTAAAATACACACTTATTTCATTCGTTGCATTAAAAAAATAAGCTTTTAAGATTTAATACGGTTTTAGTTAAAATGATTTAATGTGTACTTCACATTTTATTGTTTTCTACAATATTTAGTACTCACTGATTGCAATATAATTATGTTTATAACTATTTTTCAAAACCTTCTTCAGTTTCTGTTTCAACAAAATTGACCGGTTGTGTAAAATTATTTGTTCATTCCAATTTTTCCTCTACTCAAATCTCCAAGGAATGTAAAATTATGTGAGTATAGATTTCTATACACCTATAAAGAAGAAAAAAGGAAAATCCTGCAAAGTTAGTTTGCTTGTCGAAATCGGCTTCTCGGTTAACTATTTAATTCTATTACTATATAATGTACTAATTAATCGTTATTCAGACGGTTATGTGGTAAAATTCCGAAAAGGAAAAAAATAATTATTTAAAAAAAACCTTGTTAATCTCTTAAACGAATGGAAAAACGGTTATTGAATTTAATGATTTCTTTCTTTTGTTCGATAAAGGAATTTTAAATAACACTGATGTCAAAAATGTATTATTTTGATTTAAACTATAGTTCATATAAATGAAAAACACACACAGAGACAGACAACTTTATTCTTTTGCTATTTATTTTATTATCAAGAGTCATTTTATCGTTACGTAGGTATAGGACTTAGTGCGATATCAGATTGCTATAGAGAGTTACTACTTTAACGGTTGTTGAACGGTCAAAATTGTTTTTTACTTATGGAGGATTTAAAATGAAAATCCCTGAAAAAATTTAGATTCTATGGAAAAAAATTTTCTTGACAAACAAACTAACATTAGATGTTTCTAAAATTAGTTTTATTTTTTAAAAATTTAATCTATTGAGCCAAGTATCTGGGCAATTTAATCTATTGTACTTTTAATTTCTTAATAAAAGAGATTCGACAAAAAAATAAAAGTCTTTTATTTTTTACTATAATTTAAGTTATTTAATTTTATTCAAAGATATTTTAAAGTCATTTTATTAACTGTTTTAGTTTTAGTCAGAAATATTTTCAAGTGGTGAACATATAAACGCCGCTTGAACAGAAAAGAACTATTCCAAAACTATTTTAAGTATTTTAAAATTTCCTTTGCTAGTTTTTGTTATTTTTGTTACTCAACTGTCTTTTGAAGTATAAGGCTCTATGAAGACCATATATGTATGAAGGAATTTTGTATATATAGATTTTTATATATTTTAAATTTATTATTATTTTGGAGATTTTTTTATACTTAAGCTTTCACAACAAAATTTTCTTATTTGAGGCTAAAAAGTGTTTTCTGAAAATGATTTTATTATGATTTTTGATTTGAAGCAGTAAAAAGATATATTCTGTAAAAGTCTTCCTTTTTTCTTATCATTGGATGCTTTTAATTTCATGCTCTGTGAGTGACTGTACAAATATATAAGTGCTTTTCTTCTAATCATATTTTTCTGTACGCAAAAAATACTTCTGATAGATTTTCTTTTTATGTTTCCTTATTCATGAAGCAATATTTCTTTGATAGGATTATATGGTCTGGAAATTTTGTCCAGAAGCTAGTTGAACATTCTCCAAAGTCAAGGAATCGATTAAATAAGTCGATATATACTTTCTCAGACTTTCAGCCTAGAAATTGATAGCCAACATTTTTTTAAAGGACATTAAAGTGTTGGGAGTTTACAAAGTTTACTCTAATTTTTAAAAACTTTTGGAGGTTTTAAAATCATATTTCCTCCATTCGGTGCCTTATTTTATTTGTATTGAAGATCGTAACTGGCAGAGAATGTAAAACGTTGCTCGTACATTAACAGATATAAATATTTCTTCGTAAGACCTGAACGAAATAAAAAAGAATTGTAATATGGGAAGCGAGATATTTTGAGATAAAATTAACATTTTCGGCTAGTTTTGTAAATTGCAAAAACAGGAGGGATTTGTGAATATGGTTAATATTATTTTTTTCCACTATAAAAATGAAGTTTTTTCCCCTCATTTTTGTTTTGATTTTAGCTAGAGAACTTTCCCCCGATATTTTTGTTTTATGCATTAATTTACTAGCTTTAATTTTGAATAGCATCATTGCAGCTTCTGATTATTGGCAAGATTATTTTCTTCTTATGATTCTAATGACTCTTTGTAATAATTTATCGCTAGTGAGGTTGATATACCATTCTAAATGATTAAAAAAATAGACATGTATTGTTTTTCTCCTCCAATACGCGACAGTAAATTATCATTGAACATAATGAGTTAACTGAATATTTTGTTCTTTAAATACATTTTAGCGTATGAATAAAAAACAGTCATGTTAAATTTTCCATTTAAATAACATTCAACATAATACGAAACCTAATCTAAGTCTGATGACGTCGGGCATCTAATATGTACGTGTCAATAATGAGGGGGATAAGAGTTGAGGGGATATTTTATTCTTGTGGTGTTTTTATCCAAACATTATATTTAAAACTAGTAAAAAGACAAAAGAATGGTATAGACAAAAGAATTTCATCGTTATTTTCAAATTTTCAAGTTATATTGGAGATTTTCAACTATTTTTCTCTTCATGACACTTAAATTTAGTTCTGTTTCTTTGCCAAACAAAAAACAAAAAAAAAAAAACTAAATTTAAAAAGAAGAATTAAATTTATAAATTAAGTCTATGTTAAATCCCTTCCTTTTTCTTCGTGATTAAACGTAGACCTTTTTCAACAATTTATGTTGTACATTGTATAGGATGAGTTATCTGGCATTTTTATGACCAGGAAGATGTCAGGGTTGGCCTAGAATACTACACAAGTCTCATTTGAAGCAATATAGACCTAATTATTGTTTTTAAAATCTAGATGGATTACAAACTGCCCATCGAACCTACATAGATGTATGAAAATAATAATCAAATAAACAGAAAATAGTGTGAGGCTTATTTTTAGATTTTTGTTTTGTAAATGATTTTATTCTTCTTTTAGATAGCCTACACTCCTTTCTCGATATTAATTGCGTAAATATCCTAAGACGTCAAGTGAACTGTGTTTTCTAGTTTAATATATAACGTTCTTGGGCGCAATGCATTGCACTGTTTCCTAAAAATGAATGGTTTCCAAACTCCATTATAGCTGAACTTATATTGAAGGTCAAATATATATATATATATATATATATATATATATGATTGCGTTACAACTTTCATATCATACGTTTTTCTGTTCAATTGTTTTGCTTATCTTATTATCTTAGCTGAGTCTTACTTTGGTTTTACTTCTCGAGTTGAGAGTCCGAAGAATCTCATTTAGTTGAATAAAAGAATTGCAAATTTAGCTCTTATATCGTTTTGCGGGAATCTGCCTTTTCATAATTATGCGGTTGGACTTCATAATTTCTGTTTTCGAATTCTTTGTAGTGGAGGGGAACAACAAAAAACTTTTGCTAAATATTCAGTTGCATGACAGTTTAGCAATAAAAGAAAAAAAATTGTTATGAAATAATTCTATTCTGACGAGTAATCCGTTCAAGAATAGCTCTCCTTTCTATCAGAGGATAAGTTGGTGTTTCGAAACTTTGGGAAAGGAGCTCAGATTAGTACAACCATTCAAAAAATGAGTCTTCAATGTGTTTACTTTTTATTAACGCCAGTGTAATACAATGCTGTATTGTATTACTATTTTCAGTAATTGGGTTTTTGTATATTCCAATGCAGCAGGGCGTAACCAGAATTCAATTTTGGTGGGTGCGAATCGTCATTGCCATGAAAGAAGCAATTTTTTCAGTTAAAAATATTGCCACTTCATAGAAAGTAAAGATTACGCTACATAACTAAGTCTTATTTCTCCTATTTAAAACTTTCAAGGATTGATATATATATATATATTTATCAAGTTATAAGAACTATAAAAATAATGCTATAAGTCTTCTATAAGGATGCACCAACCCTCTCTTTCTTTGTTTTTTAACACTAACCCCGAAGGCACAGTTTAGAGACAGTAAAAACTTTTCTGTTCTTTTCTCAGGAATTGATCTAGATGAAATAATATTTTTATTTTGTTGATGAAAAGGATTTAAGTATCAGGAGGGAAAAGGTTCATTTAAAAAATAGCTTGGAACATCTACAAAAGTGAAATAAAAAAATAAAAATACCCTGAAATATTTCAATTCCAAAAAAAATCTTGGGAAGTGTCTATGTCTCTTTGCACATACACCCTGGGTACGCCACTGCTCTAGTGTCTAGTTTTGGGTCATATTAAAATGTCGAGAACGACGCTTGGCTATTAAGCCGGGATGCCAAATGTCTCTCAATATGCAGGACATCTCTACACGAGTCCGTGGGCTGTGCTTAAATATATTTCAGTGGTTGATATTTTCTTTTCGATCTCATAGAGGAGCAGGTTATTTGACCTTAGGTACTGGTGGCGTTTCGAATCCTAGTCCATCGGGTCAGAAGAAAAGTTGACCGGTAGTTTTTTGCTGTGTCTCTACCAACTAGGCCAAAAGAGACGTCTCTTACGGTCTAGTTATTAAGACATTTTAACTCCTTGTATTGTTGTTGAAGAGATCCGCTGAATAGATCCCTCTAATATCATCGTGATGTTACAAGGAGAAACATTTGAAGGATATTTGGAGAAGCTTATTTTTTCCAGCAATTACTGCAATTGATATACATCCCCTCTCTATTGAATTGAGTTTTTGCTAGAAACAGCTTTCATTTGACGTCATCGGCTGTCTCTAGTTGAGTGACGGGTCTCATAGACACATGCGCCGTAGCCTGTGTAATACTAGTTGTGATTTATGCGCGGTTGTCTTAGTTAGACACACAGAGGCAAGTGTTTAGTGTCAGGGGCATATTCAAGCAGTAGTTCTAGGCTGTGCTGTCATCTAGTATTCAAGTCATGGGTCACAACTTCGGCGGTTTATGTTTTTTTTTCTGGTTCCGTGGAGGGAAAGGTTAGTTGACCGAGGGCTCTTGGCAGCGTTTTGAACTCTGGTCCATTGGATCCGAAGAAAAGTTGACCTGTCACTTTTTGCTGCACCTCTACCAACTAGGCTAAAAGAAACTTCTCTCACAGGCTAGTTATTACAGCGTTTTAACTTCTGGCGTTGTTGTTGAAGAGAGCCGTTGCAATTTAAATGTCCCAAGTGCAAAAATGTAATAAATTATGACTGTAAAATAATAAAATATAGAGCTTCTTATAAATATATGAATTAGTGTTTCTTAGGTAACAACTAAAATGAAGTGCTAGAGCGATAAACAATATTAAAAGATGTTTAAGATATTATGAGAATGAAAGGAAAACAGTTAAAAATTTGTTCGTATGTATTAAATAAGAATAAACGTGATTTAACAAAAAAAATATAATGTTCAAAAGTATATCTGAATTAGAAGTTCAGGATCAGAAAATTTGCATATTCCAAGCACTTTTCCTATGACGTATTTGTTGTTGAATATGAAAGGCGAATAAGTTTTCCGGCTTTGAATTTTATTGTGATATGCCTCGCAACATTAAGTTCTCACACGCTGATGTAACCGCAATTTTACGATTTAAATTAGCAAGGAATGAAGGTTTCAAAAATTTCTAAACAAGTGCAGTGGAGATCTAATCTGGTATAAATAATATCTTGTCACACCGTGGCACATGTACAATAAGGAAATGTACTGGGAGATTGAAGAAAGCATCTCGACGGGAAGATCGATAGTTTTTTCGAGCTAATTCTAGTCAAAGATGTCCGTCAAATTGCCGATAATCTAACCATCTCAGTTTCGAGATTTACAGCTTATCTTCTTTTATGCCGTTTGTAAGCAACAAATTTCATGCTCATCGCAGTATGCAATGAAAGTTAATGCTCAAAGCACATCATAGAGAGGCGCGACTATTTTTAGCTCAGAAACACATGCATTGGAAAGATAAATCGTTCACTTTTCTCTTGAGGAATGGAAACCAATTCAATATGGATGGCCAAGATGATTTTACTTAATATTGACACAACTTGCTTTGCAAACCTCGCTCTTTTTTTAGCCAGCAACTTGGAGGTGGTCCTGTCATGACATGGGATGAGTAATATTTCAAAGATACAACTGATATATGTTTATTATAAGGTTATCAGAGTTCAGAGGATTCTCAGAATATGCTTCAGACATAGATTCTCAGAATATGCTTCTGGAAAGTAATAACTGATTATCTCAGCAGAGAACACAACGCTTCTATCCTCTAGCAATAAAACATGATTTATACAGAATCAAATTACCCTTTTAGATCGGATCTTGGTGAAAAATTGTTTAGGGAGGGCATTAGCACAAGATGTACATGCTCATGGACGCCCATTTTCAACTCTCAGTCGGATTTAGCAGCAAACAAACCAAAGATGGTTTTCTTTAAAACCTGTTTTGCTGCAACCCTTAACTTAAATCATGCCTGTAGGTTATCCAAATTAATTAAAAACTACGGTTTCCGAAGTTGAACTAAAACGGATAAAACCCAATTTGTACACATAATTTCGGGACAGTCTATATTTTATCTTAATTTCTCCACCGAAAATTGAGAGCTTTATATGACGCATCAACATTGCAAT
The DNA here is from genome assembly GCA_019974015.1 of Nephila pilipes. NCBI lineage: Eukaryota > Metazoa > Arthropoda > Arachnida > Araneae > Nephilidae > Nephila > Nephila pilipes. Next base: position 110,278 of record BMAW01032621.1, on the reverse strand, counting down.
ACTGTAAAAGTGATGAATGTCATAATAGAATGCAATTCTTTTCCTGTATGTATGTATTTTGTACAATGGGAGTGAGTTGCACGATATTGGTCATAGGACATCTTAGATGTCGAGAAATACTTCTGAACTTCTCTGGGAATTTTAGTTGTACGCGTTTGCGTTAATATTGTGATCAACGATGTCAATACTCTCCTGTAATGTCAGTACTGTCTGCTAATCTAAACCAAGTATATATCCAGTACCGAGAAATCGAGTCATAAAATGTTTAGAGAGAGAAGTGTAATATCTCTCTATTTAAACTTCTTCACCCTACCTAAGGAAGAATCAAAGGTTGAATTGAATTTGCAGTGACTCTCTTCTACAACAACGCCAGAAGTTAAAAGGCCTTACTTAACTAGATACCTAGAGATTACATATGCCCACGACGCAAAAAAACACTTGTCTCTGTATGTCTAATTGAGACAAACGCATAGAAATCACACCTAATGATATTCCTGTTCTGGAGAACGTGTCGACGAGACCCGACACTCAACAAGAGACAGCTAATGATTCAAGAGACAGCTGTCCCAAGCAAAACTCAATTCAACAGGGAGGGGTTGAATATCAATTGCAGTAATGGCTGAAAAAAAGCAACTTTCTGTACAAAATACAAATATTTCTCCTTGTATCATCGCGATGATACTGGAGGGGGAGTATGCAGCGACTCTCTTCTACAACAATGTCTGAAATTAAAATGCCTTACTTAACACTACTATGCCTTACTTAACACTGTTAACTAGTTAGAAGAGACGTCTTTTCAGCGAAGTTGGGAAAAGCACAACAAAAAGCTACCGGTTAACTTTCTTTCGGATCTACTGGACTAGGATTCGAAAAAGCAGCGGCACTCAAGGTTAACAACTACTCCCTCTCCCTCTCCGGGCACGGAGCAGAAAAACATCCCCCGATGTTCCAGAAAAAACGTCCAACGCTGGAAATTTAACTTACAGCGTTTCCTATTATATTACTGCAGTTCACCTCTGATAGCCAGCTCAAATCCTCCCCTAAAATAGCAACATTTAACATACACCCACCGAAATTCTTCAAGACTGCCTTAGGTAGACTCTAACTTGCGACTTGTATCGAATACCTTCAGATGGAATTTCACGAGCTTGCCATTTCGATACTTTGGTTCTAAAAGAAATTTGATTTATCAGCCAAACAAATAAAAATTAATATGAACAAAGTCTTAAGTTTTATGCTCCCCTTTAGGAATGTTTGGATTATAATATGTTCAAGTTATATTTCATATGTGAGGCCTCTGCTTCGTTATTGAGATAATGATTTATTGAAACGCAATAAATAATTCAGTCAATAAATAGTCAGTCTCGAAAACTCCAAATCAATTTATTCAAAATTTTACAACTAACAAATGTTAACTTGCATTACGAATGCCGAAAGTGAGTTTAATTGTGTTCTAAAACAAAGATTATAACTGAAATGTCTGCTGATCTTACTAACAGCAAAAGTAGATCCAATTGCAATATACTTCCATAAACAGGATCCGAGTCCTTACTTAGAAAATCACTTCGCTCCTTCTCATATCAATATCGTGTGCTATTATATATTGCTATTTAATTTAACTCCTCTGATCATTCTAACATCTCCAATCTCTCTCTGATTATTTCTTAATCACTACGCTTCTTATATAGTAATGCTAATTTACATAAGTCATGATTCTTTCACTATTCTCAATTCAAATAACGTAATAAAGTAGCCCTAAAGGGTAGTTGAAGGTAGTTATGCATTTTAATCATAGACGATATGATTTTATATAATTTGATAGTAACTTACCATTTTCAATATTTCTACAGGAACGTTTGCTGCTGAGTGTACTTCCACAACATGTGGCTATGGAAATGAAAGCAGATATTATTCGACCGAGAGAAGGACCTTTTCATAAGATTTACATTCAAAAACACGAAAACGTGAGGTAATGTATTTTCTGATTATTTTTTTGCTAAAAAACTCATTCATTTACATCTACATTAATTATTTTGTCTATTTTAAATACTTCAAAGTTAATTAGTTGCATTAATTTATAGAACATATTGCTGCATGCAATTGATTGATTTTTGAGATCACTTTGGCTTAAATGACATGTAACATTGCAATAGAACACGAAACCACTGAGGGTGTATTTTGTTATTCTGAAACGTGATCAAAAGTGACGAGGATGACTTCTCGGATGGTAGCTCTGTATTCTAACTTCCACACCACTAGAGAACACCTAGTGGCCCTCTGGTTCTTGCTCGAAATGGAACTTAAAAATCTATTCCAGTATTCACAGCTATAATCTCTGACTACCGCTTCCCAGATAGAAAAAAAATATTAATAATTACAAGTTGTCGACTTTTTGAACTATCTGCAATTTTCTTCATGGAGATTTTTGGCCAAATTAATAAGCTTTTTTTTCTAAGATCTTAGTTCTATTAAGCAAAAAGCGTGTAATTATGCATTAATTACTGTTTAGCTGATTTTTGTAATTCAGAGCGAATTTTCAGTAAAATGATCGTGATAAAATAGAAAACAAGTATCATAAATTTCTATCTTTATCTGGATTAACAATTATTTATATTTTTTATTTAACAAGTTGCTTCTTTTGAGTGATTATAATAGATAATTAAGATAATATCTCTTGAATTTTTGATGTGTCTAATAATATTAAAAAAAAAAAAAACTGTCAAAACTTTTTATACTCTTTCATATACAAAAATGCTTGATTTTGTTGATGATTATCACACTACATTCCTGATCGCTGGATATGGTTTTAAATTTTAATAACAAGAATTCTTTAGAGCATAAATTATTTGCTTTTTAAAGAATTCTTTTTTAAAAAAAAGTATTACAGACAAATATTTAGTGAAAGGTAAATAGTTTATCTCATATATTAAGCATTTACGAGTAATTGATCGCTATGGAAGTAAATGATGCGTTATTTACCATTCCGTATCACTGAATTTTGGATTACTTTTTTTTAAATAAATTTCCACGGTTAAGAATAACTTTTTAATTAATTTCTGCCTGAAAGAGTCGGAGAATAATTATTTTTAGAAACATTTCTTTTGAATCTTCGCATTGAAATAGCCGAAATTTTTTAGGATAGCATTAATTTTTTTTTCATTAAGGTGTATAAAATACCTTAAAATTATATCCATTTTTATTTTCGGAACGATAAGTACTTGTTTTGATAGGTTGATGAATTGTAGAAGAGCCTAATTTATTGTAAAAACTACGTAAATATTTATCTACTGGCGATCTATTGTCATAATGGATATAGTGTATTTTTATTACAGCTGGTACAAATGACTAATCTTAAAAAAAATTGTCGTATTCCATGTAAGCAGAACCTTTTTTCATGACAGGTGTGATTTAATATCTTTCTGTAGGCTTCTTTCCCTGTACATATTTATTCGATAACGTTGATTACTATTTGTAGCATTAATATCTTTAGGGTCCGTACTATATTGATTTTAACATTTGGCCAAATGTAAATACTTACTTAAATGTAGTGTTTGTGGAAAATCATATAACAGTAGTTCACTGACCTATCAGTTTGCTCTCTATAAAAAAGCTTAGATGATAGAAATCTAGCCAAGTGGGGGCATTGTTTAGTCCACTTAATGAGCCGTATGGATAAGATTCATGGTTTTTGCTCACTGGTAGACTGTTACGCTTAGGCGATTACAAAACTAATGTTGTTTTTCTTCCATTGGACAGGTTTTTTTATTGTATTGCTTTTTCTCTAAGATGAATGGTATGTATATAAAGATGGCAATATCTGTTCCAATTTTTCACAAAAAAAGAAACAAAATATATAAGCTATTGACGTGTTGACATTTGCCCTCTTTTGTTTATGAAACTTGTAGAAAGAATTTATCAAAATGCAAAGCATTAACTTATGCGTTTAATTCTATACGCGATTATTATACTAAATAAATGTATGGAAATTAAATCTTTCTTGATTACAGTTTCGCAGACATACACACACAACAGTTATAATTTACACAATGAACTTTTTGACATAATGAATAAACTAGATTCAAAACATATAATAATGTTGTAATTACCAAAAATACAAAAATCATGTTAATTCAAAGTAAGATTCGAACTTCAAATATTCCATGGAACTAACTTTGTATTATGCAAATCAAACCATCTCCCGGTCCGTATTCAATAACATAATTTCTCTAGATTATCTCCTTCTTAAGGGATCTCTGGACTTTTAAACTCCAAACTTTCCGAATTTTCAATAGATATATATACATTGAAGTCCCACTTTTTCTGAACATTTTGGTGCTAAAAGTTTAAAGATTCTCCCAAAATTTCTAAAATATAGCGAAAAAACTAAATCTTATTTAATTAGTCTTTTTTGTTATTTTTCAACTTCAACTTCATTTTTCTCAAAACTAAACATTTCAGCTTGTGTGCAAGATTTCTCAGAAACTATTAATCATATTGCTACGAATATAAGATGGCGCTTCCTTGGAGCGGTTATCTTGAGAAGGAAAGAAATATTCATAGAGATGCCATCAATCAACCTAGAGAAGTTTAAGCAACAACTACTTAATCTTGGCGACGGATTTAGCGATCATTTTTGGCAACTTTGGCGACAAATGGAAAGTTCCTGAAGGTGCTGAAATCGTGTCGATATTTTCACGGGGAAGAGAGTTAAAGACTTTTTCTGAATTTTCCCATGTTTAGTCATACCTGGCCGAAAGAGGTACGAAACGCCGAAAGTCTGAGAGGCAGGATCAGTCTGTCTTTGAAGTCTCTGTTGCGGAATTCTATCGGGAAATAGACTGGAAGCTGTCAGCACTTGGAAGTGGAGCATGCCGGGTGAAACTGCAAAGCAGCAGTGTGTATCTGGCGGAAACTGTCGGAGCCTGCTCTGGAAGTGCGGAGTATTATTGCAGAGGTTGTCCGTAGTGAGAATTAGTAAGTTGGTTGAGCTGAACGTTGCTGATACAATTGTGACTGTCATTATATGTGCAGTTTTGTATGTGTGTGTATTGCTGATCTGCACAGGTGCTGTTTGTACTGTTATTGTCCAAACTGTGATACTTGTGTGTCATCCTTAAGATTTACGATTAAAGCGTCATTATCGTCCTTGTTGGACTTGATTTTCACTCCCACACACCCAGAAATTTTTGTAACAATATTAGTTTGAAATTTCATACACATGTTCAAAATAAGTTTCTGTAGACTGTTATAAACAAATGATTTAAACAATTTATTGAATTCATTTTAAACAAATTATTAAAAGAAAAAAAATTATATGAATTTTAATTGTGGATTGTTTCTTAAAATTTCCTAATTTTCTCAGAAAGTGAACTAACAAATTTTTTCTCTGGATTTTTAAAAAGTATGTATACTTTCAAAACCGAACATTTTTCGACTAAATAACATTACTTTTGTAAATATTGATTAATGTTGTACAGAATTCTGCTCACTGTAAAATAATGGTTTTCGTAATTTTGAAAAAGTGACCAATTTATATACTTGAGAATCCTTAAGGAAATATGCATGTGTTTAATAGAAACCTTCCATGTGTTTAATAGAAACCAATAAATTCTATAAATGTAATTACGGTATTTTTCTTAAAATTTCTTTAAACGTCGAGAATAATGTACTTAAAAGATAGAAGTAGTTGACTTACATTATTTCAAATATTTTTAATTATTTTACTGATTTAAAGAGTAAATACTAAAACTTTGAATATATTGTAATTAGTTCTTGTTTTTCTCATGAAATTTAGTATTAAAATATTTTAAGTAGATGGTGGTATTTCTTTTTTAGAAAAAGAAGTTAGTCTTATTAAAATTAAACGCTATAACTATGAACAAACTTCAAATCATTCGACCTTTATTGTCATCACCAGTACTAGAGATGGTGACTGATATATTCTGTCTAAAATCAATCGTACTAGAAATATATCGACATTCACTATATTTCAGTAGTACATCTGCATTAAGTAATGTATTTGATTACGTAGAAATAGAGCTAGATTTAAAATTCGTGCTTTATGTTAGCTTTTTGATTGATTCCCCCCGTATCTGTACATCACTATCAAGGTAATGGTGATTGACGATCCATTCTCATTTAAAAGACACTCTTTTTTAGCTGGAAATTCCCCACGTTTGTTTAACATGTTGATAATTATAAAATTAAATACGCCCACCCCAAGAAGACCGAGCGATATTTAGATCAGAAAGGACGAAATGATAGCTGAAGTGTATGTCGATCACTACACTAAATAGAATTATAAGGACTCCTTAATCTAGCCATGCCGGATTAACAAGCGTCAATATAATTTTAATGGGGATACCAAAGATAAATCTCTAGATAAATTTTAAATGATTAAAAAATGTATTTAATGTGCTTACGCACAATCTGAACCTGTGTAAATGATATAGATGTCCGATAAAGTATTCTGTCATTCTAATAACTACAAAAAAATTAAATTCAAACATTAAATATGAATTTAATTGAATATTCTTGTAATGATAACAAAAACGCAGCACACAAAAGTAATAGAGTACAATGGTATTAAAAACAAGTTGCGACAAGCTATTCTAGTCTCCTGTTTACGCTTATTAGTTTTATTAGCACTTGCTGGACTTCACAGTACATTTCACAGTACAATTCACTGTATATACACAGTGCAAACATAATGTAACCGCTAAAAACAAGAAACACCGTGCTGAAAGGAAAACTGACGGTTACGATAAACACTCGGCGACAATGCGAGCAGCGTTGAATCGCTACCTGGGGAATAAACGTCAGCAAACTATCGAATCCACGCGAACAATTACGCAAGCAAACGGCTTGAACTATGCCGGATTGTAGAATGCGCCGAACCATCGAATGGCGAAATAACGAGTATTTATGAATAGTTAAGAAATGCCATCAATACACCTGTGAGTTCTACGTGTTCACGCGTTTATTTACAATTTTAAATGATGAAATTCTCATAAGTTATACATTTGTGAAATCAGCAAAGTGCCCTTTATATTTTTACAACGAAGTCAAAAAATATAAAATGCGAAGTATTTTTTAAGATCTCAGCTATCTTACATCACTTTATAATTTTCTTGAAATATTTAATTGATTAATTAAATTTTCTTAAAAATGAAAATTTAAGTTTGAAATCTTTTTTTAGTTATATAATTTCATCCAGTTCGAAATTTTTCTTTGCTTATTATTTTAATTCTAGAACCTACACACACACAAGCATTAAAATTATAATATATTAAAACTATTAGAAATATTTTCTCAACAAATGGCTCTAGGAAACTTTAAATTGTAATTTTTAAAAAAAATGAAGTGTGTAGTTACTAAATCAATATTCCGATTTCAGAGTGAAGAATTCAGAAATATAATAGTGCATTTTTTTTTCTGAAATTAGATATGATAAATCCTTAGCAACTGAGAATGATTTTGGAAAAAAAGTATTGCTTTATGAAGTGGCATTCTTCAAAATTAGTTCCATTTTGTTTTCTTATGAGAACTAAAGCTGAATAACTCTTCCACAACTGAAGAGTAGTAACACAATACTCGTGTCAAGTGAATGTCCTTGTGATGCTTATTTTCTAAAATCTCCGTCTCCATCCTTTGTATTTATCTGTCTACAGACCATCATATCAAAAGTGCTACAACAGGAAAAGTCCCAATTTCCGTCGCATTAGCGTTGTTAAGAAACGTTTTCCCTAGTCTTATAAGAAAGAAGTGAAGTTATGAAAGGCTATACCCCTAAGACCATTATATTCAGTAGAAATGCTTTGCTAACGATAAGTCTGGCGATAAGATTGTCTACCATGAAAGGAAAGAATCTCTTCTACGGCTTTTTTCTATTCTAAAAAACAACGTAAGTAGTATCAGACAAATCGAAACTAAAAGTCAAAATATTCAGCTTTCACGGCAAATAATTTAAATTCTCTACTTAAATATTAAAAAAGTTGAATGATGTAAACTTCTTTATAGTTTAACAGAAATTGTTCTATGAGAACGCGATACTCATTTTATTGCATCTACATAGAATTCGCAAGTCTTGCGGACATACTTTAGAGATTATTCCGTTTTGAGTTCTCAAAAGGCCATTTTAAAAGCTTGTTTGAAATTCAATCTTTGCGAAGCAGGTACTTTAATCCATAATAATTTCATTTGTAAACGAGTGTCATTTTAGGCATAACTCTTTTTTTTTTTCGCACAATGTATGAAATGAAAATTTTCCCGAAATTGAATTTTTTTTCACCATACTTATTAGATTTAATCAAACTAAAGCTGAATTTTAAACAAAAATAATTTTCAGTTTAATAAACACATTCAGTAGAGTATGCAAAGATAGTAAAATATCTCATTTTCATTTTTGCGTTGCTTCATTTTTTTTCTAGAGTGCTTAAAATAGAAATTGTTTTAATATATATTTTTTTGTTACTGGAAAGGATGAAAGAAAACCTCTCTTCATAACATGAAAATATTTTATTTGAGAAATATATCATTATTAAAGATAAATTTGTTTGGTCTTAGCATGAGCATGGAATGGTGAAAAAGATTAATCATAAACATATTAAACGAGGATTTCATTTGACCATTATTAATTTTTAAATTAACTTTACACTGTGACATTTATAATTTAATGTAAAATTATAAAATTCATCAGTACTATTTCTATTACTTTTTCGAAACAGATTATTGAATGATCACCAATTAAAGTTAATCCAATTTTTATGCAACTGTTGTACTAAATGTATATCTTCTAAGAATTATCTTAATTTTATGATATTTTTCGTTATATAAAGAAAGATAAATCGTTGTTACATATGGTTCAGTAAAAATATTGTAATTTAGAGTCACAGAACTGAATCATTTTCTAGAAGCTCTTTATCAACGAAATCAAAAATTATTCATCCTAAAATTTTCAATAAAAAATTAAACTGTCTTTACTTTTTATGTATGATGTTTCAATCACTTTTTTTCATCTAGCTCTGTTCTGGTGCAAATGCAAATGTTTCGTCTCATATAAATGTCTTAATTTTAAAAAAAAATAGTTCCAGTTCCAATAATCTCGCGTATTGATTACTTATTCAAATATGCATCTCAGAGCGAGAGGGAGATTTTTTTTATCGGCATTGCTAATATGAAGGCTAAGTATAAGTCAAAACTGTACTGATGACCATCTATCGATTAGGCATAGACTTTGCTCTTACTCGGGGGTGGGCAATTATTTCGACTCCGGGAACACTTTGTGGAAGTGAAGGCTAGCGCCAGGCCGTGTCTTTTAAAATGATTGCATTCATTAGTTAACTTTGCATTTCAGAAAATATTTAAATTGTACCATAAAAAATCAATAAATATAAATAAAATTAAATAATGGCAATTTTATTCAATTTATTTTTGTGATAATTTCATATCATCTATAGCTGCAAGCACATTTAATTTTAGAATCAGTCTAATGAGACAAGTATGCCCTATCACACTTTTCTACATTTTTTTTAAAAATCAGGAGTGAGATTCTCATCACACCCTGCAAGTAAATGTCTGTCAAAGAACATCTATTTTCCCTCTTGTTGATCTTCATGCAAGGAAAATTTTGGTTACAAATATATGTAGATCCAAAACAGAGAACATTTTCCCAGCAATTTTTTAAATACATAGAAGCTTTTCAGCAAGAAAAACTTATAAAAGTCAAATAATGTAACAGAATTAAACATTTATTTCACAGGGTGATCTGACTTCATGTCAATAATTTTAAGCTGTAGCTCCTCAAGTGTTGTATGAATATCAGCAGTGACGGGATAAATCAGAAAATTGAATCTAGATTCAATTTTTTTTAAGTCCTGAAATTTTTTTTATGACATTGTCCTCAAAACTTTACAGATGATCCCTAATCTTAGCAGAAACACTTTCATGCATTTTCTGTTTTCTCAATAAAGGGAAATGACCATTATTTTCTTCACCGCTTGTCTTGTGTTAGATATAGTTTTAATTTGAATGATTTTACGCAAGGGAAGGTAATCCCAGTTGAAGGCGGATTTTTCTGACTGTCTTGGTGGACCACAGAAATCTCTTAGCGGATCCCTATTTGCCCACCTTTGCTCTAGCTTAAACATTACGCTTCACTGTTTTCTTACGTTATAGCTTTTACTTTCTTTCAAGGAAGGTGATTTTTTTTCTTTTGTTCTTGTAAGATCTTTTTTGTAGCTCTCTAATTTCTTTTTATTTTAGAAAAATAAGGAAATCTGTACATTTTTTTTTTTTTTTTTGAAGAACGAAAACGTTTGAAAAATAAATCGAGAGATGAGCAAGAAAAATTATTAAGTCAATAGCGTAGTAAGAATAGTTGACCTTTGATTAAAATCTTCCCAACAAAACTGGATAAACTTTATTTTATTTTCAAAGTATGGATCTTGAAATAAAGTTTAAAGTGGATTATCAGTTTCTGCTTGGTTTGTGTACATGTTACTATTTATTGTATAGTATTGACAAATTATACATAAAAATTACTTCTTATTTAATTGAGTTTTTTATTGCATTGGCAAAACTGTTTAGTATTACAAAAGGTAAATAAATAACTCTTAACTTAATATACTTCAATTCATCGCTTCAATTAACAACTGATTTTCGAATTTTATTCTTTTAATTTCCTTTTGTGTGCGAGTGTTTTGTAATATATATATAATGCATTCAAAATATTTCTCAATTATTTTTTCATTCATAGTTCATTCAAAACGTATTTTTTTTATTGTTAATTACTTATTTGTAATAAAAATTATTGTCTCATACTATTATGGAATATACCAATAGGAGATTAGTGACCATGGTGGACTGAATCCAGAGAGGAAGATAATTAAATACACATAACCAACAATAACAATATTTTGTTAAAAAAAATTTTAAAAATATTAAATCGTAGAAATTATTATATCTTAGATACCATTATATTAAATAAAATGATATGATTAAATAAGAAAATATTAAATCATAGGCAATTCGAGGTAGGTTTTAATATTAATTAAGGCAGTTCGAGTGGTCAGGGTTGCGAACTCATGGATGACGTTGTTTCCGTACAGTCGTAGATTCGAGTCCTTTTGTTACAAAACACCCGTCATGTAGATGATGCTCGTTAAATCTATCAGAGTTTTCCCACGTTGGGATGCTATGGAAATTTGGAGAGTGGTGTGTGTAATATCTGGCACCTGCAAAAGTGAAACATTGTAGCTGCCCTCCCGCTTTGCCGAGAAAAGAATTGTCAATGTAATGGGATCAGAGGGAGAATAGCGATATGAGACAGAGGTAGGAGCGGAACGAACTACGAGAGGCAGAGCCGTTAAAGTTTCAATAAATATTATAATTGTTGGAAAATGAATATTTATTGAATCTAGCTCAAGCAAGAGAACGAACAACGAGCAAGAGAAGTGCGACATTAATAAGCAATCAATAAATCAATTAAGTACATGATTAACACAATTTGAAAAAAACAATATTATTATTCGAATGAAATTTTTATATGTTTTTCCCTCCGAGTTAAAATTTTATTTCGAACAAAACCGATTTACATTACGTTTTTGATTTAAGTCATATTTTTTCGTGATATGATGTCATGATATAATCATGAGATTGTCAACTATGTTTCCTTGGAAGGTTTAACTGCTTTGATTGCTGACTTGCTGCTGACAAGACTGCTTTGATTTTTTTTTTGAGGATAAGTATTTAAAAACGTTTGCAAATCAACCAACGAATGAAATCTGAAGAAGTAACAATTACTATCTGTATACAGATGTGTATATTGAAAATAATATAAGTTTCTATTTATAATTACATTTATTTCAAATTTCTATTTTGTTTCAGCATTCTTTTTGCCGATATTGTTGGCTTCACTGTACTAGCTTCTCAGTGTACTGCTCAAGAACTTGTGCGCTTGTTGAATGAATTATTTGGAAGATTCGATCAACTTTCCAATGTAAGAAATAATATAAAAATTTATCTTACAGAAAAATAATTTAATTGATTTATTTCAAAATTTATGAATATATTTTGAATAATTCATTATGTATAAACTGAAAAATGATCTCCATACACTCCATTATAAGACTATTTTAATTTTGGAAATTATGACATAAATAAAGACTTCAAAGTTATTATTTAAGCAAACGCAATATAATATGAAACATATATTTATTATAATTAGGTTTCAATAGTTTTGAATAATCTAATAAATGATTGGGTTAGTAAAAATATTAGAAATAAATGAAAAATCTATGTTGACAAATTTTAAAGTCGCTTGTATAAAAAGAAAAAAGCATAAAAATTAATATTATGTGGGTCCTCCCTTTTTTCTGATGACCTCAGTTTTTCATTGAAATGTGCAGGTGGTTAAATTCAATTTCATAAATATTGTGCCATTCTTTTACTATGGTTACTTCTTATTCATGGGCTGATGAAAATTACTTATTATTGGCACATATTTTGCGACATACTATACCTTAAATGCTTTTCAGGGGGTTCAAGTTTGAACTTTGATTGTGCCAGGGCAAACGTTAACTTTATCTTTTTTAAATTATTCTTGGGTGGATTTAGGTGTATGGTAAGAAGCATTACTCTACTGAAATATCCAGTTAGTACCATCTAATAAAGGCTCAAAGGGTATCAGATGACCATATAGCATATAGCTCATCATATAGATGATCATATACCTTGATACTGCGCAGAGTCCATACGTCCAGAAACTCGCTGTAAATTGCACAATACATTTTAACTAAGTGCTCCCAAAACCATAACTTTATGTACTGAAACATTCTTTCAATTTCTTCCTCAAGTCATGCCATTAGTGTTTGTAACCATCGAGACCGTCAAGGTTAAATTTCTTTTGATAGAAAATATAATTTGTATTCACTCTTTATTCTATGACGTGATATTATTCAGATTAACCAGTACCCTTACAAAATAAGAATTTTCTCACCTCGCTCTCAAATAACTCTTTAACCCGCGGCATCTTCAAACAAATCGTGGAAAACATAATCAAAGCTTGCACCTTTCCTTCTCAGGGAATGCGGTCAAGAAATACTAACGCATGGTTTTAAAATGATTCGGAAGTGAAGTAAATTATGCTAATTTTCTCAGGTGGTTTATAATTTCTTAGCACACTCCTAATTCTTTTTGAAAATGAATCATTAAATTTAGATAAATTTTTAAGATCTCAATAAGTACAGAAAGTCCCCGATCATCCTTTTAATACTAGTAAATTTATGCTTTCATCAGAAATGCTGACTGTAATGGTTTTATAATTTCTAAATGCTGTAATAGATAATGTCGTGTCACGAAGTGTGATAAATGATAGAATTTACAATTAAATTTATTAATTGACCTAATTTACTAAAATCCTTATCTGTACTGAACATTTTTTTCTTCTAATTTTAGGATAACCACTGTTTACGGATAAAAATTCTTGGCGACTGTTATTATTGTGTAAGTGGATTGCCAGAACCAAGATCAGATCATGCTCACTGTGCCGTTGAAATGGGTCTAGATATGATTGATGTTATAGCGTAAGTTTTCATTTCATTTTTAGCATACAATGAAAAATACTTATAAAATGCACAAAAACAACGAGCTTCTTTTCCTGTGCTCAATTTATATTTTATGTAATGAAACTTTTCAAAAAAGTTCTTACCAAAATAGTACTCTTTTCTTTGAGTTTCTCATCATCATCAAAAATCTAATAGTGGTGTTTTCTGTAGCAGATTTTATTTTTCTGATAGTAGTATAAAAATGAAGGTAATCTGATGGGGAGACTATTCTCAGAGGCCAGGGCGAAATCTTCCTGGTCCCCAAATATTTTTAGATGATCACCATATTCTAAATACTAACACACGCACACATATATATATATATAAAATTCATACTTGTGTTAAAGATGATTCCTCAATTTTAAAATCTATTATGATTGTTTTGAAATTATATGAAATAAATTAATTTTTAAAATTATAAAGTATATAATAATTATTTTCTTTTGCTGTTGTTGTTTTGTATCTAATTCTGTTTAGTTTTAATTTTTAATTTCCTTTTTAAATATTTTTATACTATTAGCTGAATTTTTTTTTATAATTTTATAAAAGAATAGTATTTCTTAATTCCAATTCTGATGCAAAGAAGCAGTTCTATCTTTATGTTTAATGATTTGAGTTTTTGGCGACAAGTATTAAGTCTTGGACTAAAATGGCAAAACTAATGTTGTTTAAAGATAGCAAATTTTATTCTAGTTTTTTTCTTAACTTTATTTATATTTTTCTGTATGACAGCTGGTTATTTCTCATGTTGTAGTTATAATTTAATTTAGATTTATATTAGAGAGTTTTTTCAACTCCCCCCCCCCATTTTTTGCTTACTGGTTTGTAGTAGACAGTACTTTTTCTTTTATAGAGTTATTATTAATTACGAAGGTCTTATAATTTAAAGCAAAATACCTCTATCCTAATCTAGAAGCAGTATAACTTACATTTATTCTCTTTTTGTTCATTTTTAAAGGATTGTCTTTTTTGCAATTGCTGTTTTATTGTATGTATTCATCTTGTTATTAAGTTTTTCATTTTATTTTAACTATTTTTCAAATAAGTTTATGTTTTAAGGTTTAATAATTAACAATTTTTCAATTTTTTCTCTCGCTGTACTTTCAAAAAGTTTTAATTACTTAATTTTAAATTTACTTTTATTCTTACTATACATATGTATGTATATATATTATTTATATAATATATATATACATATATATATATATATATATATATCATACTAAATATATATATCATTTATATTATATCATACTAAACTGTAACATATTTCTAATGTATTTTTTTCTCAGTGCTTTATATTTTCTTAAATTTTATGCACATTATTTTTTTATATTATGTAATAAATAGAAATTAACTGTAATTATCTTGAAATTTACTAAAACAATTTTTTTTTGATGATAGCATCTGAAATTGGTTTTTCTGGCAACTTAGTTTCTCATGATAAAAATCTACATAAAAAATATTTTCTAGAAAGAAAAAATGCATTTTTCAATTCTCCAATATATATAGATTTAAAATATGCAACAACAAAAAAATACACAATTTTTGAAGCGATTTCAGTCCACAAATTGAGCAGTCAGAGGGTTAAATGAAAACATAAAAAGACAAATCCGTATTTAGTTGCACACTATTTCGAATTAATGACTGCTTCCGGACGGAGTGGCATCAATTTAACAAAATTTTGGGTTGTTTCATTTATGATTTTAACCCTTTCTTCTCTTAAAATAGGCTTTAAATGGTCCTTACTCGAGATATGGTGCTTTTGGATAGACTTTAACAACTGTGACCATAAATTTTCAATAACGTTAAGATCAGATAATTGAGGTGAAGTGTGCAACTGCGTTTTACAGTTGTATAACACCCACAATTGAACACCTTCAGGTATATGCTTAGGATCCTTAACACGTAGAAAACATGAAACTCGATCTTAAACTCCACTTTTCAGCACTTTGCTATAAATTAATTTTCAGAATGTTCAAGTGTCGAATTTTATCTATGATCCCATCAATAAACATTAAATTTCCACACCATATAAAACCCATAAGTGTACAGAGCTACCTCCATACTTGACAGTAGGAATGGTGTTTTTACGAAGCAACTCACTGTTAGGCTTCCACCAAACACAGCATCGCACATTACTTCCAAAAACATTACATGAAAAACAAGACGGTAACATCAGCTTTCCAAAACATACGTTGGTATGAGAATTCCATGCTATGCAAAACAAAGAACTATTGCTCCTGTATGTACTATAGAAAAAGGAACTAATGCAAAAAGCATGGTTATGTTTCAACGGTCAAATTAAGTTGCTTTTATTTATAATCAACAAAAAAGTTTATTAATTAATTGATTCAGTTAGCTACACTCTGTAATTATAACTTAATTTATTATAATTATGCAGTTAATTGTAGCTTCTGTTGTTAGTGATGAGGTCGTGATATTCCCTTCCCTTAATATCCAATAACAGTGAGGCGTAGTCGAGGATTCTTTCTTAGTTTTCACCGATGGCCCTCGCACATCGGTTCCTTGTCATTAGCTACTCTGGTCCGTAATTTTTATTGTAACTTCATCTTAACTATGAAAAACACTTTTTAGTTAATGAAATTTTAGTTCTTAATTCCGATGAGAGAGTAAATTAGTTTAATTTAATGGGAGCCACGTTATCGAGGCCATCTTCACTATAACTGAGAGAAATAACATGTTTTGTTAAAATAAGATCTAACCGGAAAATAAGCCCATATATAATTTTTAAAATATTTATAATATAAGCCCTTCCTCTCAAAACAGACCCCAGTTTAGATCGACACTCACGTGGATTCATTTGGTATGTCCATTGCAGTACACGATGAACAAATAACCGTATTGAATTATGAAGTAATAATAGTAATATGTTATTTAATATAAATAAAAAGTGTAATTGACATTACTTATAAAGAAATGATATTATAAATTGCAGTTATATGTAACCCCTCAAGGGGGAAAATTTGTGAAGTCAATTTATATATATATATATATATATATATATATATATATATATATATATATATATATATATATATTTAGGGAACTATTTTATTGCATCCTACAAGAATTCGTTACTTAAGATAAAATTGCTGAAGTCAAATCACCAAATGTTGTGTCTCTTATTCACTTCGAGCAAGCTATATGGGAGCAAGAAATGAACCCTGAAGTTAAACTATTAAATTGAATTACGGACTTCAGGACCAACGATACTACAAGAAATAAAATTACAAGACATAATTTGGGGTTTTGAGAGTTATGATGATATTCCAGAAGATTACATTTTGTACTTAATTTAATGCATTCATGTAATCTTCATGAGTTTCGGGACTTCAGGAGGTAACACTTTAGAGGAATGTCTTATTTTCGAATAACAATAAACATTTGCTCAAACACGAAAATATACTTTAATTTCTTTTTCGTACTTGAGTTAATGTGGATTGTTAAAAGTGAACAAAACGGGACATTAGTCGCAATACGTCTTTCGGAATAAAGTTTTATATAAAACTCCATCTTTTTTATTAGCGTAGAATCATGGTTTTCAGCAGCATTATTTTCCTCTGTTTTTCACTCTCATTACTGCTGAACTGCATGAAAGAAATGCAGTGGAATACATGGCCAGTATGTATAACATGATTAATTTTGTTATAGAGAGTTTTCTTTTTGAAAACCTAAATTTTTGATCTGGAGTTTTGCAAGAATAGCAGTCAATTTAATATTCTTATTCGATATCATAAATTACCAAATTATTACTAATAGATCCTATGTGTTGAAAAGTAGTATAACCATTTTGATTGTTAATGAGAAAGTATACAATGATTATAACATTCATTAACATTTTGTAGAATGATTATACTTAAATGTAATCATTTCACAAAACAGTAAGCAAAACCACAAAACAAAATACTTTTTTTAAAGTAATTTAATCATTTTATTGCATTTTTTGAACACTTGAATTAGTTCCATAAAGCAATTATCAGAGCTTTTTCTTTGCTTTGCAGAATACTATCTTATAGTTATATTATTCTAATTTACTATTTTGTAGCATTTTCAATCGCGTTTATGAAACTTATCAATTTATAGCATAGCTTTCCAATACCTGTTTTTGTACCTATGAGTGCATAAGCGTATTTATTTATTTATTTAAATTTTCAGTTTTATTTTGATGTTTTTTCATTTATGTTCAAGTTTAAAATTCGCAACTATGCAACTCAAAAATTTAGACGCAATTAAGATGAGATTTTTTTTCCCTTTTGTTTTTGTTTTTGAATTACACATGGAAATGTGATTCATACGTAAGTTAATGTATTTACAGATCCGTAGTCGAAGCCACTGATGTGCATTTGAATATGCGAGTGGGTATTCATACTGGCCGTGTACTGTGTGGAGTTCTTGGTCTTCGCAAGTGGCAGTATGACGTATGGAGTAATGATGTTACACTAGCAAATTATATGGAAGCTGGAGGAGAACCTGGGTAAGTGTATTAGTGTTTTATGTTTTTGCTTTTTATGCATCTAGATCTGGATGGATCCATGAAAAAATGTAGAGTATTACATATTTTTTAGTAAAGAGTTCACGTATTCTGTATTTGAAAAGGAAAGCAACTAAATCTGTGACTTTATCAACTTTTTGATCTTTGGTGTGTATACTTATAGAATCTTCGTCGTTATATGAAGATTCATAATGCTAAAATTTGGAATTTCTGTTCCATATTTATGAAAGTAATTATGAATATAATCTTTCATATATATTTATATCATTCGCTAAGGTGTTTATGAAAAATATTCATAACTTTTTTTGTTGTCAAAATTTTTCGCTACTTTTTCATGTGTATTTAAATTACTCCTTGTAATTTAAAATTTTGAATAATGGATCAAAAAAGTTCTACTCATATTTCATCATATAATATAGAATTAGACTCTTTGAACTTTGAAAAGGATCATTAATTAAGAAGGAAAAAATTGAACTTTCTAGTGTAATTGTTATCCGAGAAAAACACTCTTATTGCTTTTTCATTTTTGGAAAATTTCAATACAAATATTCGAAATAGTACAAATTTCCTGCATTTATTTCTTTATGATGTAAATGAAAATATAATGTTAAGATATTATGTCTTTTGAGTGAAATTTAAATGGTAAGGAGCGCATTTTGAGCACAGAATAGGAAAAAGAAAAAAAACTCATTTTGGAAAAACGCATGTTATCAAAACGAGGAACCATTAAAAAGTATTAAATTCTTTACAGAAACTGCACGAGATAACTGAAGAATTGACCAATTTGAATAATTTTTGTTACTATTGATGAGTAATTGCTTAAGATATTTTTTTCCGCCAAAACATCCTCCCCCCCTTAAATTTGGCTAATTTTGTGCCTCATGCTGGAGTTATGCTAATAGATCTTGATAATGGTCTTGTAGCCTGGAATCATCATTAGATGAATAAAAATGACTCTTCATTCAACATCTTATTTCATTAACTTACATTTCCTGTTAAATAAAGATTTAAAGGAGTTCTCCCAACTGAAAGAGTTCGCGGATTTCCAAAGGACAAAATATTACCGGATCGAAGCCCTATTTTTTAACGTTTTCAACCAGCTTAATAGCTCATCAACAAAGGGGGAAAGTACCTTTAAAGAAAGATGTATGTGTTGAAATCAGTTCAATGTAGTTCAATGGGAGAAAAATGAAAATTTTGACCATGAATTATCAGCAATGCAATAACAGTGAGAGATTCGGAACTGCTACTGCCACCTATTAGGAAAATTTGTTGTTACTTAGTCTCGTATGGAATTAAGCCAACTTATAAAGTTACGCGGGGGGACAATAAATCGCCAAAATGGCACTTGCCCTTCGATTCTAGAAATAATATTAAAAAGTATATTTTATAAAAATTTGCCTAGGAATTTATTTATGAAAAGAAAAATTTAAACAGTCATCATAGTAATTTAGAAAATATAAAGATACCCCCCCCCCCCGGTACAACATGGTTGTTACTCTTCTAAAAAATTGTTGGGATATTCGAATCCATACAAAACAAAACGAAAACTACTGCATAGAACGGAGTTAAATTCCAAAAATTAGAAAAACATGGAATTAGTAGAAATACTCGTATATTTCTTAAAGCAATTTTCATCGAAAATATTGTAGAATTTATATGTATTGATTAATGCTTCTTTCTTACTTTTGTTCTAGATTGATTAAATGTCTTTTTGTTATTTTCGCCGGACATAATTCATGGCTTCAAATTAATGCACCGTAAAACCGTGTTCTAGGATGCCGTGTTGTATGAGGGCTCTTCCCAATTCTCGCACCGTATTATTGCGCGCGAGAGAGAGAAAGAGAGAGAGAGAGAACCGTGCTTTAGTATTGTTTTAAAAAATTACCTGACCATAACTTTTTGTACACAAACAAATTGAGTTAGGGATGCGTGGTTTGGTACACGTAAACTGGGGATAAGCACAAAACCGGATTTTAGTCCATAAAGAATGCGACTGATCATTTGCTCACCATCGCAAAAGATCTAATTAGATCTTTTACTATCTCGATTAGCTCGATCTAATTAGATCTTTCACTAGTTTGTCTGAAGGGCGTGCAAACAATCAGATTTCTCTGCCATTTTGGCTGTTTTGCCCACATCTTTTCTATTTTTATTATCTGTTTAGTCACATTTACTAATTATTATGGAAAATAACTATAAATTAATTGTATTTTTTTCGCATAAATGTAAATTCAACTTTCCTGTTTGACGATTATGTAGGAAGAAAAGACAACATCCATATAAGATATTATTATTTTACTTACATAAAAGACTGTTCAAAATGGTTATAATCATTAGAAATATTAATTTTAATATTGTTTTTCTACTTCAAAACGTAAAATGAATAAAAATAGACAAGAAAAAATAATGTGCCTTCTTTTCGAATCAAATTTGTGAAAAATTATACCAATTCGAAGGATTAATGTAAGATAGTTGAGATTCTGAATCTGAGTATTTCTTATGAATAAATGTGTGATATATTTTGAACTCAGTATAGGGACCGTATTATAAAAGGACTGCCCGTATCTATGAGGACTGTATAACGTAGTTGGTATGAATTGTTTATTTGTATAATTCCTGTTTTTGCATTTATTTTGATTAAATAAATAATCTCCTTCCAGTCGTGTTCATGTGACTCAGGCAACTCTGGACTGTTTACACGAAGAATATGAAGTCGAACCTGGACGTGGGGCTGATCGTAATTCTTACTTGAGAGAGCATAATGTAGTATCTTATTTCATTGTTCCTCCAAGTCATCGTAGAAAAGTAAGTTAGACTATTTCTCCTTTGTTATTTTATTGCGAATGTGTCTTACGTTTAAAGTTAAGAATTGGTTTTTTAAATGTTTGAGGATTTTAGAGGGACGTTATATAAATTTCAAGTACAGTTGTTTCTTGAAAACCTTTGAAACGTAATCCATCCCGATAGATGATTTGATACTTTAAATTTCCCTATACTAATTGAATTAATCGTGTCAGAATCTTAAAATTTAAATGTAATTGCTCCTTTATTTGGGTCAACTTGTTTGGTTAATCCAAAAATGTCGTAGATGATCATTTTTCAAAATTTTATCCTGTTTTAGCGTATATTTTTTTAGGTCTGCTTTCATCAATAACGAACTTAGTTATCAAAAATACGTCATAATAAATTTCTCCTGAATATTTTATTGGATTGAAATAAAATATATGTAATATATGTCTGATGCCTGCTTTCACCACTAATGAAATTAATTTTCAAATATATGTCATAATAAATTTCCAATTTTTTTTATTAGATTGAAGTGAAACAAATATAAAAAATTAAGTATTTTATTTACTTATCAATTTATGTATTACCTTAAATCGTATGTAAACGGGTAAACGGGAATAAAAGTATGACTGTAAATGAATAACATTCGGAATTTTAAGATAGTTGCGAAAACAGCCTTTTTTTTTTAGCCACCTAAGGGGCTATTGTTTTAGTTGGATCACTTTTCACGTTCCAGATCACTTTTGGTGCACCAGATCGCTCTTCAATTCTTTATCGTTTTCTTCAATTTTAATTACATTTAGCTTAAATATATTCAATTTAATGGTTTACCGTTTACTTTAATTTTAATTACAGGTAGCTGATATAATATTTAATTTAATAATATATCGTTTAATTTAATTTACTATCGTAAAAGTTTACTATTATCCATTACTATATATTTCATCGCTTACTTTAATTCTAATATTTAACTGAGTAATCTAATTATAATTATAAAAAGCAGCGCACCTTGGATTGCTGAATCTGTTCCTTGCTCAACTTTGCGTACAATATTTTCATTTCCTTTTTTGTATTTCGTTCTAAATATCCCTTTTTCTTCGAATTTTTAATGTTGTTTGATTTTAGAATTATTTGATCATAATATCTCACTCATTCGAAATTCAGAAATGGTAATGTATATGTGTGCTTCGTGTTTTGAATGTTTCGAGAAGTAATAGAGGGTACTGCGTGAAATTTTGAGCTTAATAATTTTATGACATGAGGAATTCAAATGTGCAAACATTTTGACTTGTTTCCATTTAGTCTTTTTGCTTAACTGTATTTAATAATTTACCTTTTTCACAATATAATTTTTTTTTTTTTTTTTTTTTTTTTTTGTATTTTTAGTACTGAAAAAAATATCTATTTTATGGTGTAAAAAGTTTCGAAAAAAGTTGCGTTTATTCTTTTTTGTCATCAAATGTGTGAAACAATAATTCCAAATCATGAGACTAATTCCTTAAATCCTTCAACTCAAAAACGGAGAAGCAGGATCGAAATTTGAAATTTAATCTTATTTTAAGAAACACGAGGGGAAAAAGATTTCATAATGGAAAAATTCTTTTTGAAAGTTAAATAACTTTGTTGATTAAGTTAATTGATTAATCCATTTACACATTAATTAAGTTCCCATTGAGCCAATAACATTAATATTAATTTTGTTCACATATGACGAGAATTGTGAATGTTATTAAGAGTTCCCTTTGTAATGGGTTCTCACACGTTTCCCCCTCAAATTAACCTGCTTTATTACGATGTTTAAAATGAGATCCTCGGCGAATGAAAGAACAGTGATACATGTAAACGAGCCTTATTATTTAAATATCGTAGAATAAAGGAAGGAGGAGATAGAGGAATCAGGGGGAGTCATAGGAATACTATAGATGTTCGAGCTACTATAAGATGAGCGTACGTACTTAACTCGAACAAAACGTATGTACCTAAGCAAAACGTATGTACCTAACTCGAATCCCATTATTGGAAGTCTTCTTTCAATAGTTTTCTTTTCAGAGTCTGCAAGCTAAGTAGAAATATTATCATTATTAGAAGAATTTGCTATGAATGAGTTAAGTCAATTGCTCCGCATGTTAATTTGTTTTGATTACTAATAATTCAAAGATTTGAATGAACTGGTTACAACTTTAGGTTGATCTTTATTGAGTAATTTTATTTCTTATTCTCAACGAAGTGAATTCGACAATTCATCCCACCTTCTTTTACCGTTGTGCTTAAAACATTGTTCAGCGTCATAAACTTTATACTAATATTTGTTGTTTGAATTTTAAAGATACCGTTATCTATAATTTGTAATATTGATTTCTTTCTTTTGATTTATTAATATTTCAGCCTCTAATGCTTAGCAGCAGTCAAATGCGAGGTGGAAATCGCAGAAAACTTTCATTCAAAAATGTCTCAAATGTTGTTGTTCAATTGCTCCACTCGATTAAATACAGCATGGATGTCCCTTTTTCTAATATGGCTGTAGCTTCTGGTCCAGCAGTAGAAAAACCTGGAACTAAAATGGTAACCTTTGATAAAACATTTCTAATAATTATTTTATAATAATATATTTTGTCTTAAGATCTATAAAGTCTAAAATATATGTTTAATTCTCTCTTATTTTTGCAGTCCAGTTTTGCTGATAAACTAAGAAAGCCGTTTAAAAAGAGGTCAGTCGTGTTTTTAAGCATTTTTATTTAGTGGCTGTACTATATATATATATATATATATATATATATATATATATATATATATATACTGCTGGCCATTAAAATTGCAACATCGTGAAGGAAAACAAATAAACAAATATAAAAAAAAAATATTTACTGTACGTTTAAAAACTTGCATAAAGACAAAATGATTAAATTTGCAAGCAGTTTGGGGCTTACAGGGGTACGAAATTAATAGAAACAGCTGCCATTTCTGGAAGCTAAAATGGCCCTTACCCGGGAAGGCATGAAATAGAACTGGGCTTGGATGACAGAAACGGGCAACTCATTCCATGATACTTCAAGTCTATGTCACTCTTCATCAACCAATATTATCTGGAGAGGGGTAGAAGGCAAGTATCACAGCATCCCTTGATCAGATGTTTTCAGTGGGTGACAGATCTAAAGATCGTGCTGGCCAGGGCAACAATCAAATACCCTATGTATCAAGGAAGGTCAGATTACGACGTGCAATATGTAGTCTTGTATAATCTTGTCGGAAGATGACGCTTCGCAGGACTCGAAGCTGGGCACAACCACTGGAAGTAAGATGTCAGAAATGTACCGATCTGCGTTCATATAACAGTCGATCCGAACTAGAAATGTGCGTGCCGTGTATCCAATGGCTGCCCAAACCATCACATCACGGGTTTCTATGCTGATATTGAATGCTAGCAGACGGCAAACGGTCTCCTCGGAGCCTCCGCACACGTATACGGCCTTTAGAATACTGCACGCAGAACCGGGACTCGGCAGAAAAGACGACATTGTGCCAATCCTGTAACCAGTTTTGTCTTTCGGCGCACCGAAGTCACCGTCTCTCTCTATGCTCTTGTCAAGGGAAGCTGAAGTAATAGTCATCGTGATGAAGCTCCACGCTGCTGCAAACGTCGTTGCACCGTACGAGTGGATACTGGGCGTGCTGCAAACATGCCAATTTTCTGACTAATTGCCCATGACGTGGTTGTACTGTTATGCACGGCTGACCTCACAATATGTCTGTCCTCTCGGGTGTTAGTCATGAGAGAGTATGGAGATCCTGCATGCCATTCAGTATGACTCTCAGCAACCCAATGATTCCATATTCGCATGACAGTAGTTGGATTTCGACCAATGCTACGGGCAATATCACGGAATCATATTCTCGATAGTCAACGATTCTGCTTCTGTCGAATTCTGGCACTTGCTGGTAAGTATTTTTTCTTTTTATGCGAGGCATAACGCGATATCCCGAGCAAAAAACTCCAACCTTACAAAATGCTTTCGGAATGAGAAATCCACTACACAACTTTTCTTTTATGTAGTGCTTCAGGTGTCGTTTCTCCCTCCTGCGTCGACTAAAAGCGCTGAAATACCAATCATTTGCATATCCTAACCTCTTCTTCCCTTCATGTGATTTTGACATTCTCAGATCATTACTTTCTGGTGTTGCAATTTTTATGGTTAGCAGTGCATATATATAAAAAATAAAGTAGTTATTTAAAAATAAATTAACACATTTGTACCGGAGTAATGTCTCGACTTACTTTGATTACATATTTTTTCAATATTTTGCCTAGACACTCTACTGTATACCACCAACCAACGAGCAGAGTAAATAAATATCTTGCTCAAGCTATCGAAGCTCGAAGTGTAGATCAAGAAAAATCAACTCATATTAATGTTATCACTTTATGTTTCAAAGACATCATAAAAGAAAGACAGGTAATGATTTTTAGAAGATAATTTCAGTTCTTTATTAAAAATATATTTCAAAAGTGTAAATTTTGGCTTATGTTTCTGGAATGCATTTTTATATTTTTTTTGTGAATTCCGGACTAATAGTATTTTTATTTAACTTAATATTCTTTTTTTTTTTGTAGATTTTAAGCTATGTTTTGCCAATGTTTCATTTTTTTCCTCTAAGTTTTGGCTCAAGACATATATAAAGTAATTCATGTCTCTTGCACTGAGCTAGATTTTCTAATTTTCTGGCTACTTTTCAACTTGATTGTTTCATCTCTCGAAGGAAATATAATTCTGATCTTAATAAAATATTTTCATAACTGATTAAATTGAAATGATACAACCTAAATCATTTTTTATCTCAAAGAAATTAGAAGTACTCCTTTTTTGAAAATATTAATGTTAATGCATAATAATACGAATACATTTTTAACCAATGAAGATGTTTTATTTTTATCTGAGGATTAAAAAAATCGGTTTTATTTACAACTAGAGGAAGTGAAATTCTTATATGCCATGGAAGAAAAGGAACGCTCCTCTACTATTGGTCGGTGAAAATACGTTATTGTCAAATCTTTTTTTCATCTGTTGGTTGATGCGACTACTCCAGGCATCCACGATTGTCGAAGAAACTTTAAGAACGCTGATACCAATATCTTCGACATTTATGAATGTCTGGAGAAATCATACCTGTGAAGTACAACAGTGATCGACTTCACCGAGCAATACCAGTTGAGCATTTTTTTTCCGACCCATGATGCGAAGGGCAAAAGTCTGTTTCCCAATGATTACCACGACTTTGCTTTATCATCTTTTGATAAAATAATACTTATTTGAAAAGCAAAAATATACATGTCATAAGATTTTTTTCAAAGCTTTTGACATGCACATTTCGCTAAATATACTGGGAAACATTTGGTAAGTTCTAGGAGTAGTATGAAAACATAGATTTTTGTTGTTAAGTTCTGTGTTAATTAGTGCAGTACGATAGTGTACGTCAGAATTTCAGTTATGAACTATCCGGAAGATGTACCTGGATCTTAACTTATAGTTGTTGAACAAAGTTCTAAATCAGGTAATTCCAAGTAAACGATTTTTTCTGTAAAGTTAATAGTCTTACGTAAGTGAAAGGATTGTAGCTGTTCATGGAAATCAGGAAATTAAATCCCTGGGACTCCAAGGTTAGTCATTTAATTATATATCATTTTCCTATGTGTGTAAGTGTGTATGAGTGTTTTAGATTTAAGTTACCAGATTTGAATCTATTAATAAATAATGGAGAATGAAGTAAGTTAATATAATTTAAAATTAAGAAGATAATTTTTATTATTTATAAATATGAGAGACTATTTATTTTGTATATAATATAATGCACTATTTACTATTATGATACCCCCAAACATATTTGTTTTAGACAAATTTCATGGATTGTGATACATTTTCTTTTAACGTAAATATGCATTGAAAAGATGTTTATTTTTTTGATAATGTGCTCTTGTAAGATCAGTCGACTGGAGTTTTAGAGTCTTTTGCGTTTAGGGAAATAATTTCATGCCAAAAACTGATTATATGAAATCTATTTCTGTCATAAAAGTACTTTAAGAGATATATTTATATATTTTCTTTTTGCATGGTATAATATTACATGTTTTCAATAATAATTATGATTTTATCCTTGTCTATTGTATGTAATGCTATAAAATCGACTAAATATCATCAAGTATTTGTTAGATATATTACAAAGCCGAGATAGTATGATATATTTGGAGTGTGAAATCTTAAATACTTACTAAAATAATTTACTAAAAACTATTTGACAGGTAAGATTATATGTATAATATTGTTTCATCAAAAACAATTAAAATTTGTTTGTAAAATAAAAATAAAATTATTAAAAACTTAATGAATATATATATATATATATAAACTAATGTATCATAGTTTATGTATATGATTATACATAAAGTCTCCATTCTCTTTACTCACTTCTTTAGAAGTAAAGGCAAATATTGTATCAATATTAAAATGCCTTGAGCTAAATGTTTTTTTTTTCTTTTACATGTTAAAAGAATACCTTTAGAGGTGATATTTGAAATTTGAATGATAACAAAAAGTTGAATAATAACAAAACACAATTCATAACTTATCGGTAAATTGAATCTCTCGTATAAAAAAATATCTAAACATTACTTCCTCACATCATATTTTGCACTTTCTGGTTTATATGTATTTTTTATTCTTTTCGCAGTATTATAGTGAAAAAGATGGAGGATTTGCCAATAGCATGGTATGCTGTTTGACGGTACTTTTGCTTCTGGGTTGTCTACAAGCTGTTATTTTGACAAGGTAATGTCTCATTTTGAGGAAATCGTGAATTGGGATATTCTCAATAAAAATAAATGTGCTTTCTCTATAATTATGCATTGAATGCGATTAAATATTTTTGTAAGATATACCGATTTTGCTCATGATATCTGAAAGTTCCATTTTAAGAGAAATAAAACTCCAAAAAGTTCTTGTAGTAGTAAGTGGAAAAAAGGATAGACCTTTTTAATACATTTTTAAGGCATTTGAGTATGAATTCATCCTTCTGTAATTTTTTTATTTCTCATAAATTATGGTAAAAAAAATTGCTGATCGGATTTTCATTTGAGTACGAATGGAGTTGTTCTTAAACGAAAAATAGGAACAGATGTAAAGATAAGGAGAGATCAGAGATGTGTAAGAATGTTTTTTGAAGGTAATACATAGAAACATCAAGGAAAGAAAAGCGAGGCAGTTATAAAATAATTATGCTTTACCTACATCCTCTTAATTAAAAAGCTACTCAAGCGATCATGCTAAACTTTTTTATTCTTTCCCCTCTTCCCCAAAAATAATCAAAATTCGTGCCGGCTCCTTGGTAAGTGACGTTTTTGAGTAAAATTACTTTTAGCACTTTCTTCATGCTCTAAAATACTTAGTAATACAGTAATATTTTCATTTACTTAATATTTAAATTTAGTGCATTAAAAAGTAGTAATAAAACATTCTAAATAAACCATTCTTCAATCTTACGAAAAAGAGTTATAAAAGACACTTTTGATAAAATGAGTTAGAAAAGTGACTTTTGGATTGTGACTTTTTTAAAATGTATTTCATTCTTGGTTTCTTATGTGTGCAATTTGACACCCTAGTAACATCAAAAAAACTAACTTCAAATAAAAATTAATTCTTGTTCATGCTCGAAGAAAAATCAGATGTGAAGAATAGGAAATAAAAATGTTTAAGCTAAGAAAAAGACGCAAATTGGATTTTAATCTAATAGATCACGTTAAATATGAATACTTTTACAATAGATAATTTAAAAAATATGCATTTTTCCTGTTTCGTGCATCTTTCTTGAGCACCTGTTTTGAGCAACATTTGTTCTGAACGTGGTTAAACTTGTTGATTCAAATATTACAGAGATAATCGAAATACTAAATTATATTTAAATGTCTTGGCTTGGTATATATGTTGTATGTTAGTATAAAATGCATTCTAAAATAAGTTTTTAAATAGTATCACTTATAATGCTAAACACTAGTAAGTAAAAGAAAGTAATTAAAAAATAAATACATTTTAGTTGTATTTCTTATTATGAATTACCATAAATAAATTGTTCCAAGATTTTTTTAAGAACTCACACAGGCGCAAAAAGTGTTCGTAGTTATATGTAACTTCTAACTCACTACTCTTGTTATAGATTGAATTAAATTGTTCTTATATATCAAATGGGTGAAAAAACAATGAAAAAAAAATTCATGGCACTAAATTATAACAATTTAGCTATGTATTCCACAAGGGTTGAAGCAAATTTAAAATTTTAAAGTTAGTTTATTGTTTTGCATCTATGCAAAATTCTTGATCAAACTTCGATATCTTAAGTGTTCTCTGTCGTGATTTTCATTTCATAACTTTTAATAAATAATTTTGTATTTTCATTTTTGTTTCGAAAATTTTTTTTCAGGAAAATGCAACCGAAATTCTCGGGAAAGAAAAAACTTTTTAAACGTTATTGGAGTTTAATTTAACGTTATTTTATATTTAACGTTTCACAGGAGGGAGGTTCATTTTTATTCTAATAACTGATAACTGTAAGAAAACCAATATTTACTAAAAGTTAGCAATTTCAAAATATTTTAATATTATTAGCTAATTATAAACTTTATGATGTTTTAATATTATAAAGTTTTCTTGTATTCCTCTAACTGGACTAAAGAATTTATTGCGTATGATTTACATTCAGTAGCAATTGTTAAAACATTTTCAGCAGTAACTGTAAATCTACAATGAATAATGAAATTTATAAGGAAATTAAGATACTCTCCATGAAACGATCATCAAATTTGTATTCTTATTAAGATTACGATATTAATTATGAGAGAAAATTAAATTTATCATTGAATAATAACTAAAAGACTGTACCATGAATAGCATTTAAGGAGATATTTCCAAGTTCTAATTGCATTTTATGAGCATACTAATAAGTTTAATTAGCGTTGATTTTATAAAAACCATTATTATGACATGTTAGAATTTTTTTTCATATTCAGAATATTGAAAACACATTAATCAAGCTTAATTAAAATTATGTTCCCATGTTCATTTTTTATCTTTTTCCTTTCTCAAAAAGTAAATACTTATTTAGCCTTGGATACAGCAAAATAATAATAATAATTCTTACTGTCTGACGATACATTTGGGGGAGGGGATCTCTATTGTCTTGAGGAACGAAAAGAAGAAACGAAAAATTGCATTCCATTTTTTTATATATATAAATAATAATTCTAGTTATAAGGGATCTTGTAAATAACAGTAAAAATTTGTCGTTTCAAAAGCTCTGATGCTTAAGGCATGCAAATATCAATACTTTTTCTCCACGATCACATTGCATTCAAGTTAAGTTGGCAGAAATCTGTAGTTTCAAAGAATTTTTTTTTTTTTATTTTTCTCTCTCTAACTCCGCACCGTTGAACTGTGACGAAGTTGAAACAAACCCCCTTTTATGATAGTCAGAAGAACCTATAGGTTATAAATCTACTAATCTATCGTAAAATCTGAAAATATAGCCCTGCGTCTACTAATGGAAAACCTCTTAAATTTAGGAAATACCTTAAAATAGAGATTAAAGGCACATTTATTTTTGGAAAGAGTGACCAACGTAAAAGATCGAATAGAAAAAATTAATTACTCAGTTTATTTTACAAGAAAAATATGTATTTGTTAATAATAAGATATATAAATAGATTAAAGGTATGCCACAATTTAGGGCTGTAAGTAGTTGTTTAGCCAAAATTTATTTAAATTTTTATGAAGATAATTTTTTATTACAAAAGTTTTGAGAAGTTTAGATACATTGATGATGTTATTTTCTTTCAAAGTAATAATAATAAAGATGTTAAACCTTTATTTTTTTGAATCTTTTTTTTAATTCAAAGTATTTAAATTTATTACAAACTAATGCTTATATAAATGAAGAGAAATATTTAGATATTTTCTAGAATAAAGGGTACTAAAATTTCTAGCAATAGCGTGTTTTCTTACATATTGTTATTTCTACCGCGCAAATCCACTTTGCGAATGACGACGTGTAGGAAAACTTGCGCTTTATGATTTTCATTACAGTGCCATCTAGCGGATTACCGCTTGCTCTTCACCTATTCATTGTGTGGTGAAAATTGTTTGCTTAGATGTTTTCTATCAACCCATAAGATTTTGCCCATGAATTTTGAAACACCCTGATTATGATGAAAGGAGTATATTTTCTTTTAAGATGCATAAAGTATCCTTATGAAAAGTTCATTAAGCCTGAATATGTTTAATCACATAATTTAAAATCATATTTTACGTCAGTTTAGATTTGTGACTAAAATACAGAATATTTGCATTAACTTGGATAAGTTTTTAAAAAAAATTGTCTGCTGAGCGAATTTTCTTCGAATTTTATTAAGAGTAATTTAAAACATAACAATTATAAAGTTAAGTTTTTTTTCTGTCTTAACTTTTGTTTTTTCTCTTTTTTTTTTTTTTTTTCACTATTTTGCATTAAATTTTGTTTTAAATTCTTTAATTTTACTTGCATTAGTACTCTTTCTCTCTGACAGAGGGCATTACTGTGCTCCATATATTTTTGAATTTTGTGTTGGCGGGAAAATGGTTTGATGGTTGTTGCTATGCATGGTTCGATGATTGTTGCAATGCACGGTTTGATGGTTGTTGCTATGCACAGTTTGATGGTTGTTGCTAGGCTGAAATCTTTTTAATCTGGTTGACTTATTTTTTAGATTGTTCTTTTCTATTTTCATTCTGTACAGATTGGATATATCTCTTTGTCTATAGATATATCTTACTTGATTTCTTCTTTGGAAATTTGTTCTGTTTGCATCTTGTTTCTTTTGAGTTTATTGAATGGTGGTTAATAACATCATGGTTATGGTCCATAATGGTCAATAGCATGTTTATGTTGGGATTCTTGGTAACTGTAAAACATTGTTTAACCAGCTAATCTGCACAAAGCCAGATTCAGAATTTATAAATGTTGCATTTCATTTTCTTAGTGGTCTTTCTCTTCCTGGGCTTCTTTTTTTTTTTTCTGCCTTAGTTTATACTTATTCATGATTGAAACTTTATTTTCTTGCCATTTTTAAATGTTTAGCATTCTTTCAGATATATTGATTAATTTCTCATTTGCTTCGTTGAGTATATTTTCTTTTATTCTTGGTCTTATGCAATTGATACATTTTGTTTTCTTACGCATTTTCTATGTTCTAAGAAATTATTTGTAATTTTTTTTTTTTTTTTTTTTTTGTATTTTTTTACAAAAATTTCCTAATGCTCCAGATGTAAGCATGCTAACGATGGCAAACGTGTCCTGTTGTGGTCTTTGGGCCATCATTCGTACTGTTAAATCATTAACAACGTTCCTTCGTACATGAATTGATTGAAACCTGCCTGAAGAGATATATCTAGAGAGTCTGTTTATCGGCATTCTGAAATGTGTGCAGGTTTATTGCGCATGAAGACGTCGACTGAAGTGTTTTGCACGAAGACTAAGTTTCAATTACAACAAATGATTCTCCACAGATTATTGCAAACAAATTTACCAATATTTCCTCCCTATTTTTCTCGCATTTTAAGAATATACTTAACTTTTGGAGACAATGTGTGCTCTGTTTGAAGTGAAATATCGAATTTAATATGCACATAAAGTTTTGGAATGAAATATACATTTAGAAGTGGTTGGCATAAAACCTAAAATTATAATATATAAGCTTAAAAAGCGAAGGTGATTTGTTGCCGAACGGAAGTGTACAATGGGCTCTGCTCTAGCCTTTTAGCCATTAGCAAGATATATGATAGTGAAAAGTATGACAGAAGGTAATTAATTGCTTAAATCATTTTCTATAACTTAATGCCAGAAATATAGAAAATGTATCAATTTCTATTTTTCAAATCATAGTATTTACATTATAAAGAAGTTAAATAAAGGTTTTCTAATACATTTTAGTAAAAAATATCTTGAAGATCTTTTTTTTTTTCTTGGTTTCTAATTTCCAACATAGGTTTTTAACATTTAAATTCAATAACATTTACAATTATTTTTTTTTTAAATTTTCAAATGGAACCTCTTCCTCCTAAGCTTCTTTGTGCGGGTGAAATGTGCATTCTCACTTGGATCATACCAGATTAAAGTACATTTTTAATCATGGCTTGAAGTTTGCATTTTTTTTTACTTTATATTTAAATATCCCATTGTGTGTGTGTTTTTAATGTGTTAAATTCAATGCCAGATGAAATTTCTACTTTGAAGTGGATTATAATTGCTTGGTAACTAATTAATTGATTATGTTAATAATTTTACTAATTATATGTCACCATATAAGAATGGATGATTTATTGGATTAGGGGCACAAATTACAAATTAGAAAAGGGAAAGGGGGAAATTTTTTTTCACAGTAGCATTGGTAGTTTAGGTGTCACGTCAGAGCAATTCTAAGAGTTTAGAAATTTTAAGTTCTTATACATATTAAATTGGGTACTATTTTTGAATCGTCATCAGAAGAATATCTGTGGTTGTGTGGGAATAAAAGTTGTTATTTAGTCAAAAATATTCATCCTAATTTTTATAAGAAAATAATATTTGATAGAATAGGAAGAGCGAATTTTCTTAGTTTAACCAAAACATTTCGTAGATCTAATGCAGATTTCTAAGCCAGACTCAATGGTTCATAAATGAACCGGGGTAATATTTTGCAACATTTTCCATGCTCATATCAATCGTAAACTGTATTTTTTGCTCATTATTCAAATAAAAAAATATAATCCAAAAGTTAACCACTAAACAATGAAATGCGAACAATTATTATAAAAATTTCTCTTAGTGATAATATTTTTACTTGATTAAGATACGTAAATTGAGCAGTTGAAATCCAATCTTTTTCGGATAGATTTTATGTGCTTTCAAAGTTCCGACAGCTATGAGCAGCTCCAGGCTATGCGTATAGCAAATGGAATAGACATTTTTTTTTGTTTTCATACTGCCCAAAATGTGCTCTAATTGGCCACTAGCAATATCAAAACTACAGAAAAAGTAAGCTTTGAGGAAAAGCAGTTTCTTTAGAATCGGTTCCTTTAATGTGCTGATACGCAATATTTTCAAATGATTTATCATCCAATCGTTTTTTTTTTTTTTATAAAATGTCATAAGATCATTATATTTCATCAGATTCATAAATGTTAATTATAAAAATGTAAGTATACATAGATAAAAAAAAAAGTATACTTTTTGAGTTATCATCACTTTTTTACACGCTTTCTACGAATTAAATAAAATTTTATTAATCTAATACCGTTTTTGAGTAATATGGAGCGTATTTTCCATTTTACAATTCATATCTTTTTTTACTCGGTTTGTTGAAGAACGCATCTACCATGTAAAAGACTTTGTCACTGACACGTAGGATCGAATTGATGGAGCTATGTGACTTCCAATGGAAGTGACGATTGTAATAAAAATATTGACGAAAGCTGACTTTTAAAATAGACTGATTTTATTTTATGCTTGTATAGATATGAGATCCTACTAATACTATTACCTGATGATTTGATATTCAAATATTCAGACAAAAATACATGTAATATTAGGATGCTGTTTGGGAAATGTATACAAACAAGAATAACAAGAGACGTGTGGGGCTATTTATATGCGATTTTTAACTGAAGAAAAAGATTTAATGTTGGTAAAAAACGGACGTATAAAGTGAATAAACGAGTTTTTGATCAGAATAATAAAGAAAATCAATCGGCCTCAGAAAAACTTGTTTTAAAATAATTCTTTCTCTCAACATTCACCAAATCATTAGCTAAAAGTTTTTTTCGTAATTGAAATAAATTATCAAAATGGTTTGAAATTATTCTCATATATTAATTTGAAAAATGATTATGGTATTTTTCTTCTCATAAGATTAAATGACATATATAACTTAAATTTCAAATAATGAACACTTCCTTATTAAGCATTCGAAATTAAACATACATATTTCTAAGTTAAATAATTTTAAAAGTTTACTTTTCACTTTAAGCTGATAGAAGATTGTTAGGGGAAGTCTTAAAGAATTTTCGGAACTGTTTAAGCTTAAACAAATGCTGATATTTTTTAATATTCCTAATTTAGAAGAGATATATGTGTTTTAAAATTCCATAGTTATGCATTACAGTTATTCTTCATGTCGTTTGTAGAATTCTGTAGCATATATTTTGTCCGAAATAGAAATATTTAAAATAATAATGAACATATAATTTTTCTTTTAGTTTTTATATTTGCAAAACATTATTTAAATATCTGAGATCAGATTTATAGCTAGCGTGACTTTTCGTTATACATATCAGAATGGAAGGAATTTAGAAACAGAAATACCTGATGTAAATCACGTCTCATCAATAACTAAATGAGTCCAACTCTTAAAATATTTCATGAAAAACGTATCTCGGTGTGTGCAGTGTAAACTGTTAACATTTTCCAACATCTAAACAGAAATATTTCAAATTAAAAAAAAAAGGAGTAATTAAGATAGAAATAAATAATATATATTCTCTTTAATAATGATTTGTTATCTCCAGATTAATGTCCTTAAATATATGTTAGATTTCTTGCGCTTTAAATCTTACGGATACATCAGAAACGTAACAAATGTTGTGAGACATTTGGATTTGTTTCAAAAAATATTTACTTTTGATATAATATTCCACAAAAATTCAATGAGCAGGGTCACTCGATTATGTCAACATTCCCCGCATCCCCGTAGATATTAAATTGCCGCGCTTCTCTTTAAAAAACTGATTAATTCACCTATTTCGATAACTTCTCATATTTTATATACTACGTGGCGCCATCTAGGTAATTCTATTGAAGTTAAAAGTTAGAGGTGACAAAATAAAATTTAGATAAAATGAAATAAGCTTCAATTGGCTTATTTATTTGGTATTCAGTTGTAAATGAGAAAAAAACAGGGATAACATTCAGTTGTAATTGAGATGCAAGAGGGAAATAATTAGGAGAAAATCGAAATTGATTTGGATTAGAATTAATGAAATTATTTGCAGTATTACATTGTTATTTAATGACATATGTTTGTATCATAATTATTGACAAATATTTATTAATTAATTATCTGATTCTTACTTTATTGACAAATATTTATTAATTAATTATATGAATTTTATTTTATTTATTTGATTAGTTTAATACATTTATTAACTAAACAATTGTTTCGAAATTATTTTATTTATAGTATAATTACAGCATGGACTTAATATGAAGCAAGTCCTTACAGTGAGACTATAAATAATTGTGATTATATGTATTATACAATCAAATGTGTGTATTAAAATTTCAAATAAAAATCTGCATTTTTATAGGGAACCCACACAAATTAAAAATCTGAGTAATATAAAGAGTTTTCATTTCTGTAAAGAACAATTTACATAATTATTTTACTTTTAGTAATTTCTGACTAAGGACATTAACAGTCAGTTTTGGGAATGGTACTAATTTTATAATTCATTGGAAAATATTTTCTTCAGTATTTTAAAGATTTTATGGACTTTATTGTTTTAATGAAATCATAGGTCCAATGTTCTTGCAATTTGTGCAAAAGCAAATTCCTTTTCTGATCGTTATATATTTAGTGAAATAATTATCCTCTCACTTCTGATATTTTCTTATATGTTGTCCAATACACACTTTTATACATTCCATCTCTTTTTCTCTCTTAAAATATTTAACCTTCTTGGAGAGGAACTAATATGCTTCGCATCTTTGTTGTGTTGTGCTTAGGAAATGTATCATTTTCTTTCTTGTAGTGAATGTCATACGATAATACATATATTAAGACTATGCAATACGCATAATCCAAACTTCTAGTTCCATATTCGTGTATTAAATTAGCTTATGCAAGTGAGTGTTAAGTAAATTTAAAAAAGTCTTAAAGTGAATGTCTGTTGATCTATTGCTTATATTATTTTAAATACGGACTTTAGGCAATATGTTTGATGCTCTCGTTGTTTTCTCATAGCCTTGACAATTCATCATTCTGAAGAAGGCCTTCCAAGCGAAATTGTATCATACAGAACGACGACGGTTTTCAGACACGGTTTAATGAATCATGGTTGGAAGATATAAATAAATCTTTAATTCTTATATTTTTATGGAAAATAAGGACACAAATGAAACGACAAAAATTTTATACTTCAGTTTCTTTCCTTTTTTGAATAAAATGTGAATCGGTAGTTTAAATAAATGCCAAGCGAATTTTAATGACGGTGAAATTCTTGAATGATATAAATACTCTATAACGGGGGTTTTCTCGCGTATTTTTTTTAACCCTTGTGAACTTTTATATGATGTTATTTGATTTGAGAACCTTTTCCAATAAATGAACCATGACTTATGTAAACCAGTATAGAAGTACTGAAGTGTAGTGAATAAGACAGGGGTGATAGCATTTATGAGCAGAGAGGAATTTAATAAGAAATTTGGCGGTATGAGTAAGAGATCACATCAAAAATCGACTCACACTTACGCTGATAACAAGAAGGATTAGCTGATTCAATGCAAGTGTAGAATAACCATCTATGAAGGGACGTGTAGTAGGATCCTGATCAGAAATTAGATACAGACTCAGATTCAATTAGGAATTGACAGATAAATAGTAATTTATAATATTGATCTTTAAGTTCGAACGCTTTCAGAGATCTGATACACAGATGTGGTAATTTAGTTATTAAATTTTGAATATTCACACATCCGAATAAAAACAATTTATTTCCTTAATTGACTGACTTTTTAATTAATGACCATTCTTTTTTGATTAATGCTGAAATAATGAAAAGAGAATAGGAATACTAGGGCATTTCAACTCTTTGTATGAGAAAAAATTATTTATTAACATAAAAGATCAAACAATAACACGCTCTATAAATTCGAATGATTCAGAAAAGGCAATGTAAATTAAATCTTAAAAATGGATATTTCTTAGAGGTTAAGTAAGATAATATGAATAGACACCTTCTAGAGCTACACAAAAGCTGTTGTGGTGCTTACTATAACAGAATTAAGTGACCTTGATGACACCTGAGCAGATACTTCTACTCTTTTAGATATTTCTTATAGAAGTTCTACTGAGATTTCATTAATAAATATTAATCCTAATAATCTAGGAGTAAAGATTAAAGTCAGATAGTTAATACAATGAGTTTTGTCAAATTTCTTTAGTAGCTAAAGAGAAGGGAGTGGGTGGGGGACAGGTTCTTCAACGTTAAAATGATGTATTTTTTACAACTTTGAAACAAAAGAGTTAAATATTCTTTACTAAAAAAATCCTGAAAAATAAAGTTAAGGTACACATATATATGACATTTTGCGTCATCTTAAAATGGATTAAATTTGATACACAAGAAAGAGATCTTCGCAGATGGAATGAGTAGATATTACTTTTCAATTACTTAGAAACTCATTACTCTCCATAATTATTGGGAAAATAACTCCACATTTCATAAGACAAATGAAAGAAACTTTTACGAAGAAATTAGAAAATTTTAATGCATAAATGTATATAATTGTTTTCTTTTTGAAGAAATCTGAAAATATTTAATTCTTAAACGTATATCATTTTCTCCTTTTGTTGTTTTGCGATGAGAAAAAGAATTTTTTCTTTGAATAACAAGAATCATATAATTTAAAAATTACTTGCTTAAAATATTAAAACATTTTGCCAAACATTAAGGAAAATACGTGATCATAAATAATCAAAATTTTAAAAGTAAAGAATTATAATAATTAAGAATAAAAAGCAAACAATTCATGAAAAACACGACAAAGTATACATAAATTATGAAGAAAACACCAACAAATATAATCAGTTAATTTAAAAAGAATAAAAGGTAAAATGTGTCGATTGATTGTCATCAATAATCTTACTGTTATTATTAAGTAATGAAACAAATAAATCACTCAAAAGTTTATGAAGTTTTTCTTAGATAATAATATATTATACAAATAAAAACAAGCAATAAAAATTATTTATGTTTGTAAAACTATATGCTATTTAATGCTCACGTTAAATATTTATTAAAAAAACATTTACTGTAGATAGTCTTTAATCCAGCATTCGATAGTGTGGCGCATTCTGTAATGCGGCACCAATGGAACAGTTGGCTTTCGGAATTTTTCGTGTGATTTCGGACTCTTGCTGACCTTGCGACCCCAATAGCTTGGTGGTCATGGTCGTGGATTTGAGCTCGGCGTTTCGTCCAGTCGTGGATTCGAGCCCTGATGCCACAAAAGACCCACCGTGAAACGAGGCTGATGCACGTAAAATCTGTCGAGGTCCCAAGTTCTCCCATTGACATGATGTGGAAGTTAGGAAAGGGAGGTGCTAAGATAATTCCAGCTCATGTGTCGTCCTCTTCACTTGACAGAGGTTCAAAATTACGAGGGCCTTTGCCAATAGCCCTCGTGTTGCTTCTCAGTGCAACGTTAATAAACAATGACAATCGCATTTGTTGACCTAAATCGTCGGGTGGTGGCACAGCGCTGCTCGCAAATTTCCCCCCTTATTTTCGACTCTCTTTGTCAACTAATTATTATCTTTTTTTTTTTTTTTTTCATTTTTTCTTGATCATGTACAGATATATATATATATTTAACAATTACTTACATGAAAAATTCGTCCCTGGTAAATTAACAAAATTAAATTTGGCGCAACATGAACAAACCTGGCCTTTACGCCAATGAAATCAACCTACCAACTATCATTTCTGACGCAAATGGAACAAGGTAAAAAAAAAAAAAAAAAAACTAAGGGTTTTTCTTATGAGACATTTTCAAAAATAACCATTGCGGTTTATTTTTACCAAATGCAACCAAATGTTGAAATAGCCCGTCTTTGAGCTGAGAATAAAATGGAAAATAATAAAAACGAAAATAATAACTTTTATTTATAAAGGCTTGGAAGGAACTTCCAAAACGTAAGACAAAATAAATGGCTAGCTTTAAGTCAGGAATTCAGCCTATAGACATGTCGCAAACAGAATTATTGAGCCACTGATAAAGATTAATTTGAGAAGGCGTAACATGTTAATATTGGTGTAATTTATGTTTAGTACTATGCTATTGTGTATAGGTTAACATATTTTCCACTTCAGAACTAATAAAATTGGAGTATAGCTCGTTCAATGCAATTTATAGATTGTTAATGAAATTTTGCTGACAATACTAGTGCGTATGTCATCTTCGGTTACCTGAGTTTTATTTTACACTTTATAAGCTTTGATTATTTTTCATCACGTATTAAATTTCTTTTTAAAGCCTTTTTTCTGTTTTCGTGATAAAACGAAGGATTATTATATTTAGACTTTTATTTCAGTGACTATTTTAGTATACCGTATCTTTAAATTTTCCCTTAGCTATCTTATTTTGCGATTTGTGTAATTTACAGTGGTAATCAAGATTAGCTACATCTTCAGCCACTAAATGCCCTCTGAATCATGATGAAACTGTTCTCCATGACTGGACATTAAATTGCGTTCCTTTCATGAGGTGTAATGGTATGAAGCACTAACGAGTGCGAAGAAAAAACTTTGAAACCGTCTCCTGAGACTAACATAACTC
Organism: Nephila pilipes; assembly: GCA_019974015.1. NCBI lineage: Eukaryota > Metazoa > Arthropoda > Arachnida > Araneae > Nephilidae > Nephila > Nephila pilipes. The sequence goes on along the minus strand of BMAW01032621.1, from coordinate 69,703 downwards.
TCAGATATTAAGAGATGAATGATCATGTTCATTTCTTGTTTGTAGTTTCTTACAGAACACCTAGCAACTTCATTCTGTGGCGTTGTTTGAAGAACAGTGATGTTCGAATTATGCCACAAATTGCATTTAATGAACCCACTTACAACAATATAAATCAATATTATTTACCCACAACAATAGAGCTAGGCATTGAAAAATAACTTCTAAACATCACAGCTACCACCTCAGAAGACCTTTCCAGTGATCACAACCCTGTCTGCTTCCTTTTGGGTTTAGATAATATTACCCCTTTACTACAAAATCAAATCCTTCTCATCAATTAGCAAAAGTAAATCAAAATCTCTCTAACACTATGTGTAGTAACCTACTTTTAAATAATATCAATGATCTTAGTAAAGTAGTTGACAACTTTGCTAATAACATTCAAATTGCAAGTAATCAGTCTAATAAAGACAAAATTATAGAACATCCTTATTTTAATATTCAATTTAACACTACACTGAAAATTAGATTTAAAAAAAATGTGACAAAATACTCGCTCCCCCCGAAAAGAAGGAAATTAACAGATTACTGCGGGAAATAAAAAAGAAAATGAAGCCTAGGAATCTCATCTTGAGACAGCAAACATAGAAGATTTATCACTTTACAAACTAGATAAAACTACGAAAAAAAGCCCCTTTCTTCATACCCTACTCATTGGACTGAGAGAACTTATGTTCGATTCCCAAGCGAAAGCAGATCTCTTCGGTGATTCCCTGTAAAGTTTCTTTCAGGAGAATGCTGAGTTTTATGACGAGGAGTTTATTGAAAAAGGGGAAAGAAATATAATCAAATTTCAAAATAGCCAGAACATTCCTGCCGTTCTCAAACTCACCTCTCCCCTAGAAGTTATGGAAGTAATATAAACACTTAATTATAAAAATTCCCCTGATTATAATCAAATTAAAAACATTACATTAAAATTCCCTATCATGAGAGCCCATCGCTTACTTAACCGAAATTTATTATAAATGCTTAGTTTTCAATCACTTTCTAAAAACCTAGAAACCTGCAATTATTGTTCTAAAATCAGGCAAAGACGAAAAAAAAAAAAAAAAAAATATCAACCAATAGGCTTACTTAGCACCATAGCTAAAATATATGAAAAAATGCTCCTAAGTAGAATTCAAGATTTTGTCAGAGCAAATTACATCACCACACACCTCTGAACAACATGGCTTTTAAGTAAACACATCCACCTGTCATCAGTTGCTTCAAGTAGCACATTTAATTACGAAAGGTTTCAATGAACATATGGTCACGGTAGGACTTTCCTTGAAGTTCAAAAAGCGTTCGACAGAATGTGGCACGACGGTCTAATCTATAAGATAATACAATTAAAGTTTCCAGCCCATCTCATCAATATCATTCAAGAATTCCTCTGCAATAAAAACTTTGAAATTAGATTCAACAAAAGATTATCTAAAATAGGATATATACAAGCTGGAACCCCCAAGGAAATATTTTAAACCCATAATTATTTAATTTATTCACTCATGACATCCCTCAACACAAAAATATTGTAGTGATACTCTTTTCCTGTTAATGGCGCAAGAACTCGAATTCTTATTAACGATGTCTGCATTCTACCCTCGTCGACAGTAATCCTATTAGCTATATTTATTCTACAGAACTTGTGCAAGGAAGCTCGAACTAAAGCGAAATGTGTCCTCTTCGTATATACAGTGGCTCCCAAAATTGAGTATACACCTCTCTTTCTTTACTTTGAAAATACAAACATATGGTAAAAAGTTTTATGTAAAGATTTTTTTAATAGGGGATTGATAACTCTCTCTTTAAAGAAGATATTTATCCAAAAAAAGGAACATGAAGTTAATATAATTATAAAATTATTTGCAATCTCTGACTAAATGGCACAAATTGATGTCACAAAATTAAGTATATACTTTGCAGAAAATGATCACAACCTGATAAATTAGCTACCAGAATTTTACTAAAGATTTTGCGTTTGATACCAACATTGTATTTCGAACCTAATGTATAAGTTTCTTGTAGAAATATTAATTTTCAATCTTCAAAATGGGTTCTAGAAGGGAAACTGCAGTTCACATTAGACAGCTGGTCGTTAAAATGGCTGTAGAAAGTAAATCTCTTAGAGAATTTGAAAAAAAAAAAAAAAAAAAAAAAAAAAAATAGTTCAGCGAAGTCACACGGATGTGTTCAAAAATTCATCAAAAAATATAAAGAGTTGGAAGACGTGAAAAATATTCCTGGACGAGGCCTAAAGAAGATCCTGGATGAAAGAACTAAGAGGAGCATCCCACGAATAGTGATCGAAACTCCAAAGGTGAATGTTCCAAGAATTGCTGAAACCACTTCTACGATACAAAGACCGGTGTCTACAGAAACAATTAGAACAAGAAAAGAAAACTTTAAGGGTCATGTGGCCAGAAAACCTTTCATTGCTTTAAAAAATCACGAGAAAAGGCTTTCATTTTCTGAAAATTACATTTCTAGGTCTCCAGACATTTGGAAACAAGTTATATTCTGCGATGAGAACAAATTTAATGCCTTTGGAAGTGATGGATGATACTATGTTTGGCGGAAGCTTAACAGTGAGTTTCTTCCTAAAAACACCATTCCTACCGTCAAGTATGGAGGTGGCTCTGTACTCTTATAGGGCTGTACATCAGCTCAATGGTGTGGGAAGTTTAGCGTTCATTGATGGGATCATGGACAAAATTCAATACTTGAGCATTCTGAAAAATAATTTAAAGCAAAGTGCCGAAGTTTTCGGTTTAGGATCGAGTTTCATTTTTCAATCCGATAATGATCCAAAGTATTCAGCCAAAATTGTTCAATTGTGGCTGTTGTACAACTGTAGAACATGGTTGCACACTCCACCACAATTGCCTGATCTGAACATTTTTGAAAATTTATGGTCACATTTGGAAAAAACTGTCCAAAAGCTCCATATCACGATTAAAGACTAAAAACTGTTTTAAGATAATCCATCAAGAGAACAATTTAAATCACAACTGAAACAACCCAAAATTTGGTTAAATCCATGTCACGCCGTCTGAAAGCCGTCATTAATTCGAAAGGTTGTGCAACCAAATATTAGTTCATTTTTTTATGTTTTCATTTAAAAGTTATGCCAGGTGTATGCTCAATTTTGAGACTTAATATGTTGTAGTTTCTGATTAAAAATTATATAATTAATTTATTAAAAGGGTTTCACAAACACACTCATACTTATTTCCCCGTTTAGTATATTTCTTAAAATGCATTTTATCTCTTAGATATATATTAAATTTATATAAATATTCAGTGTTACTTTTTATACTTTTAATGTCGAAGAAAGAAGGTGTATACTCAATTTTGGGAGCCACTATATATACCTCTCGCAAAGTTGGAAATTCGAGATGGATTTTCATCTTCCTACTGTGTTGTTTTGCATCGTATTATCTCATTTATAGTTAATTTGAGTAAACTCTAATATTTGTATTGTTCCAGTTTTTAATACTAATATCAATTCATAGACAATAATGTTCTTAATAGCAAATTAATATTTCTGGAGTTGAGATTGAGTTGAGTATGTCTGGGACGCTCTGGGGAGGACAATTGCCCTTTCAAGTCCGTTTCGAGAACTATCCAAGACCTGAAAACAGCGTTGTTGAACGAGGGGAACCAATTGCCACAGGAACTCATAAATATCCTTATTTCCAGCATAAAATCACATTGCGAGGCTTATATATCTGTAAGAGGGGACCATATCCCCTATAACCCATTTTTTTTGTTCCATTCTGCAACTGCTGTTTCATACTTTTAGACGTCAGGGAGTGTTACGCGTGATCAGGCGGGTGTAAGTTATTATAACTGTTTAGTGGTTATTTTTTTGTATTATATCAACCCTATGTACACACCAAATTTCATTAAAATCTGTCCAGTAGTTGTACTGATAATCGACCAAATTGGAAAATTCTCTTAATTTTGAACACCAGTATATATATATATATATATATATATATATATATATATATATATATATATATATATATATATATATATATATATATATATATATATATATATATATATATATATATATATATACAGTGGTATTAAAAAGGGAAATTAAATATTAAGATCAATGAAATTTAAAGTAAAACATTTCTTGGTCTATTCATACAATTATCTAAAGTATATTGGTCATTTCTTTGGAGTGCCCTGTTGTCGATGCTTTCAAGAGTTGCGAAAAATTTTCTTGAAATGTGAACAATAAAGCGTTTAAGGGTACAAATTTTAACGGAGTTCCGAATGTCTTCGATTTGCTTAAGCCAACGAGCATTTAATATCTGATGCAGCATCATATTTTGTGCTATTTCCAAAGAATTGATATGCGTTATCTGCATGCTCCCAAACTGGGCTAGGTTAAGTAAAGACTGGTCTGAGAATCAGAATGTAGATAAGCATCTTCTTTTTCTCATTTTTGAGTTCCGAGAGATTAGGGGAAACACTTCACACGCTTTTTCTCGGAATCTCTGTTTAATTAGTGTGATATGTTGTTTGAAAGTGAGAGCTTTATCCATTGTCACACCCAAATATTTCGTATGCTGAGATTAGGGTATTTTACCAGTTTGAATGAAAATTTCTGCGTTGTTCTTTTTGTTTTCACAAGAAAAGAAAACGGCTACTGTTTTGTTTGCATTCAGAACGATTTTCTAGAGAGAAAGCCAATCTTCCAGTCTCGTAAGATGTCTGTTGAGGGTATGAGCTATGATCTTGGGATTTTCGTGTTGAGCCAATATTGCTGTGTCGTTGGCTTACATGCAGGTGGTGATGGTTCTGGTTCAGGGGATGTTATTGACGAAAATATTAAACAACATTGGTCCAATTTGACTGCCTTGATGGTGCGGAAGCTGTGATATTTCTGTTGTGAGAAAAAGTGTTATGAACTCTGACAGAGAATGATCTATTTTGAAAATAAGAATGTATTAATTTAATAAGGTGAGAGGGTGTTTCAAAATTTTTTTTAATCAATTTATTAACTAAGCCCTCATGCCAAACTCTGTCAAAAGCTTTCTGGATGTCTAGAAAAACCACACCAGTCGATTTCCCTTTGATAAATTTGGTCTTGACGTGTTCGACGGCATGGAGAAGCTGATGGGTAGTAGAGAGTTTTTCTCTGAAACCATGCTGTTGTGGTATCAGAATATCATTATTTTTAAGGTGGTCATTTAATCGATTTAAAATTATTATTTCAGCTAATTTGCTGAGTATTGATAATAAGAAAATAGGGCGTTAGATATCAAGAAGAGTAGGATCTTTACTTGGTTTGATAATGGGAACGACTGCAACGGTTTTCCACATTTGAGGAAAATGTCCGATTTTAAAAATTTTACTTATAATAGTGGTAATATGATATATAATACTTATTATAAGTATTATATATCATACTTATAATACTTTATTTACTTATAATAGTGGTGATTGTTTTGTCAGGAAAATGTTTTACCATTTTATTTGTTATGCCTTCTCTACATATGGCTTTTTTAATTTTTGATTTTATTAATATATATCATAATTTCAGAAGGTTTGGGGGAGGGTAATGAGACAGAGTTAAGAAAGTTGTTTTCGTTTGCTAAAAAAATTTGAACAATGTGATTGATTTTATTGTCAAATTCAGAATTAACGATATTGTTTAGCTTAAATTGATTTTTTAATGAATCTGCAATAGTTTCTGCTTTGTCTGCATCAGAAAGAACGATATTGAATCAATTTTTAAGGGCGGAAATACATGAGCTCTTCTGTCGTAGGGTCTTAGCCATCCCCCAAAGACAGCTGTGCTCGGCCTATAACGAAAGGAGCGTGTCTTCCCAAGATTTTTGAGTGAATTCGGCGACTTTTCGCTTTATTTTATTTTGAAGGTTATTTCATATCGTTTTATCTACTGGATTACGAGACAATTGCCACATTTTTCTTTCTTTATTTCTTTCTTTAAAAAAGTTTCTAATTTCGGAGGTGATATAATTAGTTTTGTTATATTTGGCTCTGAAGCTAAAGTTTGTGCATTAAGTATTTTATTTTTAAATTTGGAGACACATTTATCAATATCCTCTTCATTATTAATTTGTGGTAGAGTGAGATGAATGTTTTTTGATATGTGATCTCTGAAAAGTTTCCAACTAGTAACTTTGCAATCGGGAACAGCAATTCTGATAGACGTTTGGGAGTTTAATAAAATTCAATTGTGATCAGAATTGAGTTCAGAGAATGAGTTGATTTCACCCTACCAATGAATCGAGTGAATAAGAGCGAAGTAAACGGTGGAATAGGATCTTACTCATCAGCCACTCAGAAAGCGAGCTCTCCAGCCTGTACTTCTCTTTTACATTCAAACTACTTCTATCTGCCAAGTGAATCTACACCTCCCTTCCTCCTACTTCGCCCGTTTATTATACGTATTTTTCGCCTTCAATGACTTTTAGTTGATTGTTCACCATCTACAGTTCACTACATTTCACTTGAACCAAGAAAGTGAAGCCCGAAGCTTCTGTAACGCGATTAATATACATTGCCAAGTTTTTAAAGTTAAGCCACAGAGAAAAAAAAAAAGAAAGATCGAGTCAGTACGGAGGTAAAGGTTACTGCTCACGGATTCTGATGACAGTTGTATATGGCTTAACAGGTGAAGTTCATTTCAATTTTTAGAAAACAAAAATATACAAAATCAGGGTATATACACTCATTCCATAAGAATTTGCGCACCAAGAGAGAGTTGTCAGAATAAAATTAAATTTTACATACGTTAGTACAACATTGATGTAAGTAAGTGATTACAAAATCAAAGCAAAATGATTATTTACTGTAGGAAAAATTACAATTGAATGGAGGTTTTATTTCCCTGTTGGGCCACCTCTAGCATTAATGCATGATGTGATACTGTCATGTATTGAGGCATATTAGTCCCGTATGTCCTCTTAAAACATCTCGTTCCACAGTTGCTGTAAACGCTCCTTTAATTCGACCAAACTCGTAGGCTGCTTAACTTGCCATCCTAAGTGATCCCAGAAATGCTCGATTGGTCACACATCTGGGGGTCGAGCAGGCCAGACAAGGGAGAAAATGCAGTGAATGCAGTCCTGTGAAACCCTAGCAGAGCGCGGGTGAGCTTTGTCCTGTTAAAGATGGCTCCTTGGAGCCCAGCCATGAATGACAACACATGTGGCTGAAGAATGTCACTAACGTGCCTCTGGGCTGTCATGGTGCTGTGGATCAATATTAAGGGTGAACGTGTGTCGTATGTGATGACACCCCATAGCAGCACACCATTTGTGGGAGAGGGCCACTGTACAGCGAATGCATGATTGAGACGTTTCACCTCGGGGCCTCCACACATGTCCATGATTGGCGTCACTGCCCAAATTGAATCTGTATTTGTCACTAAAGACGACCTGATTCCATTCGTTTGTAGTCCAATCAACTTCGAGCACGACACCACTTCAAACAGAGGCGACAGTGAGCGGGTGTCGATGACAATATATGTAATGGGCGCCGCGATAGCTACTGTCCTTCAGCCAGGTGCCTTGCGATGGTACGGATCGACACTGAGACCCGTAGGGAAGGTGCTGCCAGTGTATGGATGGTAGACAATGAGACAGTTGGCACTATGTGTGCGTGTCGTAGGATGTGAGGGTCTTCTCGATTTTTGGTCTACCGACGGTCTATTCTGAGCCTGGTTGCAATGCAACAGACCTCTCTCATGTTCACTGGTCCCAACATCTCCTCACAGTAAAGTCAAAACGGCCTATGTGGCGAGCTGTACGCCGAGCTGACCATCGATTTCCATCATCCCTATAATTGTTCCCCTCTCGAACTCTGAGAGCTGCTCATATTGTCTCCAATGACTGCAACTCTAGTTAAAAAGTATCCATCTGCAACAGATTAAATACACGAAAATAAGCTCTGCTTACCAATTTTATAATCTATAGAGGGCGCAGTTCAACTTCCTCTGGGAGCATTATGCTATCACGCTGCATTTCTAATTATTTACATATCTGCCTCATACGTACTTTCATGCCAAGTTTCGTAATAATCCATCTCTTCCTTCTGGCTGCACAACTTTTTGTGGCAATGAGTGTACATACAGAAAGCCCATGTATGCTTATGGACCGACTACTGCACTCAAAAAATTACCGTTTAAGCTGCAGAAAGAGCATTCAGATGATTTAAGAAATTGGACTGAAAATGCAGGGTAGTCACGTAGCATGATCGTCTGTCTGGTTGAATTGCCTCCGATGATTACGATCTGGAATTCTCTGATATTACTCAAGTCCTCTGATACGAAAACAAATTTTCTGCCATGATTTCTCTAGCAGAAATGACAGTAAGAAAATTGAACATTCATTATTTATTATCTGTGCACAAAATTTAATAATTTCCTTATGATTCTGACCAAATAATCTATTTTTTAGATAAACTAAACATTTGATACTATAAATTAAGTTAAGAATTTCGTTTTGATTGCCTCATTGTATTAAAAAAATTATTTTTAAAAAGTCTTTATATTTGTTGAACAAATTGTTATCAAAAAGAGGAAATTTTATTTTTTTCTATCGATCTATACGAAGAAAAGTCAATGATTTTCATATATAAATTATCTCAAATAGATCTACGATTTTGCCATTTAGCATTTGTCATGGAACAATCATATTTTCTCCAGTGAATAAGCGAGTCAGTTTTATGTTATTGTAATTTATTTTTAAAGAAGAAATAATTTTTTTAAGTTATAAAGGTGTTGAATTTTATGTACATATAAATAAAAATCAATATTTAAAATCTGTTTGAAAAAAAAATTGTTTTAAAAGTGACTTAAAGGAATATTTCTATTTAAGAGGATAAGGTAAATTTATGCGATATAAATGGACAATATTTTAAAATATTACTCTGAGAATCAGCGCTGAACAACAAGTTCTTTAAGAAAGGAATTAATATTCATTGTATAAATATTTAAATAGTTAAAATATTCCTATCTTATATGCGATTCTTATAATCAATGAATCAGTATCATAATAAGGAATGTGCTTCAAATCAATTTCACTTTGTACAAATGATAGACAAATATTTATTCAAAATTTCGACAGCAACATGGAAAACATTTGATAAACGAAAGTATTTAAATTTGGAGAGAGACGAAATATATTCCATTTCTTATCTCTGATACATTATTACTAAAATTATTTGAAAAAAAGTCTAAAAATGTAAAAAAAACTGAAATTTTTTTCTATTGCTATTCATATCTTATTTCAAGGCGTATTCTTATATACAAATACATATATATATACGAATATATATTTATATACGAATGTATGTGAATTATAATACATGAATACCATATAACATAAAATTTCCTTTCACATTAAAATATTTTTTCTCAATTATTTGTCTTATCGATTTCAAAACATTTTCATACTTATTCGAACTTGAAGCTCTTATAAATTGAATAAAATGATAGAGCTTTATTGATTTACTTCAATGAGCTTTTCAAACTGTATGAATATAAAATATATTCTATTTTTACCGAATAGTTTTATTTCTTTCTGTATATTTGGCATGATATTAAATTTATTTACGAATAAACAACATAAATATAGCTACGAATTTATTAATGCAATACCACGATTTTTTTATGTTGAAGAAATTTAAAAAAGGAGATAGATTTATTATTTGGATAGCCAATATTTTTTCAAAATCATTTAATCTTGAGATTGAGATTGAGATTCACTTCATGAAATGTTAATGGACGCAATGAAGGAGCAACTTCTTTGTCATTCCCACTAGAATAATATAAACTAAAATATTATTTGTATTTCTATAATCAAATTTTTGCTTTAACTTGCAGATTTCTTAAGCACTTAAACAATGATAGTTTTAGATGTAATTAATTTCAACAAATATCTTCCAGTCATATGTGAATTGATTTATATGAATTGTATTTTTAACATTTTAATTTCCTTTTTAATGTATATTTAAAATACTAATCATCTGGTATGTATGAAGAGCTCTTATAGTTTTCAAAATCAGCAAGAATATGTCACAAAAATAATTCAATTAAGTATATGCAAATATTAACTGTTAACATTAAAACGTCATTTAAAAACTAATTTGGCAAACTTGCAAAATGTCGTTTTGCTACTTCTTATACAGAAAATGTTCAACTAAATTGCAAAACTAAAATCATTTTTTTCTGACGTAAATTTTACCGGTAGTTGTATCTTTTAGATATGTTTATATATTTTAAATATGAAGTTTTATAGTTTATATAATAACATATTTTGGTAGTAAAGTAACTATTATAGAACAAAGCATTATGTGGTTAGTAAAACTATGGTAAAGGCTGAACAAAAGAAAGCTATATTAAAATAAATAAACCATGTAGAATACCAAGATAATATAAATAGCTTATATAATCAATTAAATTATTTAATTGAAAACTTCCCATATCTCTTCTTGTGACCATGGTAGCCAAGTTCTCATGGCCAGCGTCATTTCCGGTGAATCGTGATTTCTAATCTTGATACCATTAACGAATAACCGTGTTACAGGACGTATGCACGTAAAATCTGACGATACTCATTGTCCTTAATTTGACGTGATATGGAAGTTTGGAAAGTGGGGTGCTATATCAGGTGTTATCTTTATCTCTTGACCGTGGTTCAAAATTACGAAGTCCACCGTCAAAAGCCCTCGTGTTGCTTCTCAGTGTCGATCAAACCCTTACTTTTCTTTCATAAACTTGTATGTAACTGTTTTCCAAAAAATAAAATTACTGAGGTAAATAAATTGCTTCAATCACATTTTCCTTCAAAAGCTTTTTCTAAGATAATATTACATAATTTTAATTTCCTTATTCTCTCTCTCCCCCTTATTGCTTACGATTAAACATGCTTTTATATTGATATATAAATGTCAAAATGTTCGTATTTTGTTTATGGTTTTAGAGTAATAACGAAAACTATCTTAGAAACGGTATATTATTATTTAACTATTTGAATGTTTCGAACTAAACATTACATTTTTATTAATATTCTAAAGGTAAACTCTTTAAAATGATTGTAATTTGGTCGATAAAAAGCTTTTAACTGAATGTAATATTCAATTGATTTTTGACCACTATTCTTTATTCCTTATTATATATTTAAGAAAAGTTTAAATGAAGCTCAAAAATAACGCCAGTTAACAGTTTAGCTTTCAAAACACTCTGTATTTAGACTTAAGCTGTTCAACTATATTTAAAATTTTACCAATGCGTGTTCCATGATAAGAACTTTTTTATGTGAATATATTGATAAGAATAATCTGGTATATATAACATCATACACCTAAAATACTAAGATTTGTATCTAGAACTATTCTGTATTAAAAAATATGCTTTGTTCATTCTCTTTGTTTTACGATTTTTTTTATATATTTAAATGCAATATTCTATGATACGATTCCTAAAACTATGTTGGATTATTAAATTTGTTGCAGATTGTAAGAATTTTACTTTTGAAAATGTAATATTGCTTTGAAAAATTCATTACAAGGCATGTAATAATTCGTTTAGTGTAGTTATCCTTTAATATGTAAACCTTATTTCTAACTTTTTTTTACTGAGCATTATCTATAATAACTAAAATTACTTGATTATTCTTATTTTTCTTTCGTAGGTCTCTATTAATGGTGATTATATTCATATCTGCGTTTTGTTGGACATTTTTCTTGATTATAATCACAGTTGGAGCCAAAATGAAGGTATGAACCAATTCTTTTCTTCTAGTAATTTATTTACCTGTACTTTCATTAACATGTCTTAATTAATTTTTTTCCGATTATCACACTTCATTATTTTTTCTGAGGGTGATATATTGCATGGGAAAAATAGCAAAAAGAAACGGATCATTTAGAATTACAAAATGTTGAATAAAAAAAAAAAAAAGGAAAATGTTTTTATAAGATTGTTAAGTCTCCCCTCTCCTCCGCGTTGTTTTCCAGTTCTTGCTGTTCATACTGATTGGATAAAAACGCTTCATTGATATTTAACTACACTGAAAAAATGAAGCATAATTCGTAAAAATGAAGCATAATTCGTAAAATGCGAAAAAGTGTGAATCAGTTTTGGTGAATTTGTTCAAAACAATATGCAGAGAATCATCTGTCGAGGGTGAAACTTTGTCTTTATGCAAAACTTTTCAGTCGACGTCTTCATGCGCACTACATGTGCTCACGTCGGAACGTGATAAAAAGCTGAGCACTTGGCATTATAAGTTCTGACAGGTTTCGTGCAATTCGTATGCGTAGGATAGTTATTAAGGATTAAACAGTACGAATGAGGGTAAGAAGACAGCTACTAGATACGCTGGCAAAAGGAAGAATCATGGGGATGCTCGAATCCGGATGATCACAAACCTAAGTGACTCGAATTCTGAATGTGCATTTGTGTGTTATCTCAAGACTGTAGAAGTCAGCCAAGAATAAAAACTACTCGCTAAGACCGATATCTGGCAATAACAGCAAGACGTCATAGGGAAAGTTGGGCCAGAGAATTGGGTTCAGCCCTCACAGCAACTACATAATTACAAGTTTCCAGACGATCTGTTTACTTGAGACTCAGTTATGTAACTCTCTATGCCAGACGACCAGGAGTTCGCTTTTCTCTCCCATCTACGCATAAATTCGCTCGTATAAACTGGAGTTTGGAAGACCTGGAATTATTACTGAAGTTCGGGCCAATGTGATGTTCACTGAGGAATCTTGATTTAATCTGAACACTGATTCTCATCGGCTAACTATATGGCGAGAAATTTAAAACTCGATTTCACCCAAGAAACATCCAGGAAAGTCATTGTTTATGGTGTTCGTAGGGATTATGCTGGACAACTGAATAGATCTCCATCTCTTTGAGACGGGGTTATGACTTTTAAAAGATACAGAGAGAAGAAGTTCTCTCTCTCTTAAGTCTTATGTTCGCCTGTTTCGAAGAGCTATCGGTCCTGATTTCATATTTACGGATGATAATGCCTTTTGTCACCTTGCTAGCCTGATCTACGACTTCCTTGAAACGGAAAATATCCAACGTATGTCGTAGCTTGTCACTCACCTTGTTTAAATTATATCGAGCATGTGTGGAATACGCTTGGGACACAACTTTCAGCCTTTCTGCACCCTCCAAGTCTTTCCAGAACTGAAAAGAGCTCTTCGAGACGTTTGGAAGGCTTTCAGTCCCCAATTCATTACAATGTCATAGCAAATATGGAAAACCATTGTACAGCTTACCAGGCTGTCGGAGGTGACTACACACTTTATTAAACTATAGTATCTACTTTTCATTTCATTTGTCTTTCACTTAAGTACGAACTTCTCTTATGCCAAAATTTCTTTCAAATTGTTTATTTGCATAATAAAAAGGATTACCATCGTTCTTTCACATTTTTTTTAAAAAAAGTTTATAACCATTTTACTCTTGCATATCACGTTTCTAGCCATTCCGATTTTGATTTCCTTCAGTGTTCACACAATTACCAATTATGCTTAACTTTTGGAAACCAGTATATATTTCCCAAGAAAGTAAAATGCCTTAAAGTGAATAAATTTTTAATATATATGTGTTTTAAATAATTTTTTGCGAGATTCTGTGTTTTTGATAATAATTTCTTATCAAGTACTGTATAAAAAGGAAATATGTAAAAGTTTTTGCATCATTTCTAGTTGTGATTCATTAAATACTTATCCTTGAGAAGAAAAAATAATTTGAATATATTTTTCATAAATATTTTATTGAATGTTGGAATCTCATTATAATTTACAAGAAAGTACTAAATTTTCAGCGTGGGCATTTCTGAGTTGCGCAAACTGATCTTATACGTTTTTGTGTAATATTGATAGCAAATTATAGGGAAGATACAAATAAAAATTAGTGTTTAGTTTCATTTGATTGGCAGGTTGTGTTAAATAAATAGATGCAGTATTTGCTATGTAAAACGTATCAGTCAGGCGTATTAGTTTTATCCCAAATAATCTGGCAAGAGTCCTAAAGAGGCATGATTCAAAATGGTGTTTCTTAAAAAGAGGCAAGTTTGCATACTTTATACACTAATGAGAGAAACCATTTAAAATATCTCAAAATTCTTTCCTGACCTGTGAATGTATGCGCCTAATTAATGATAGCTAAAATGCATAATGTATTACTGTTTGTCCAGTAATTAGAGAAATAATTGCTTAATAGAAAACTATTAAGCAATTATTTCTCTAATTTTTGTGGTTTTATCTCTAAACATCCAATTAAAAGTGTGTTTACTACATCGTGTGAGATTGAGGGAGTATATTGTCTTTAATGCGTCAGTGTTCTTATATCATCGAATTTCACGTATCATTTCACTCAAATAATTCATTTACACCCATGTCCAAAATTATTTTTACGTGTTTAAAACCACTAATTTCTTGAAAACTGTGAACTGTAGTTGTATGAATTTATGTTTAAAGGTAGATATTCAAGTTCATAAATATAAAGTAAAATATTAAAAAATAATGCATTTGATATTAAAAATAGTATAAAACAATTAAAATGTCCATAATATTTGACAAGAAGAGTTTAGAAAAGGAAAGAACAGCTCAAAAACTTTAGGTTTATGAATTTAATTTGGAATGTGGTCGCCTCTGATTTGTACACACATATTACAATGTGACTTATTACTGGCAACAATGTTGTTAACAATATTTTGAGGTATTAAGTTCCATTCCTCTAGAAATGCTGTCTTCATGGAATTTATGCCTCTATGAGGAAGATATTTCTGAGTTGCTTTTCAAAAGTAGTCGCATTTCGCTATCTGGTTCAGATCGTGAGATTTTGCTGGACAGGGTATTCGCTCAAAGGTTTCACTTTAATGAAATCGTCAGCTAAGCTTGATTTAAGTAGGCGAGCATTATCGAATAAATAAAAATTCAGATCCATATGTACCTTTGGAAAGTCTTACATATAGTTCTAAAACTTTATCTCAATATCTCTGGACGGTCACAGATCATATGTTGAAAACGTAAAGGAGCATTCATCCATCAATCATTATTCTTCCCCATGCCATTATATCTGAATTATTGAAAAAGTCTCAATATTCGAAAGAAAATTTCTCATTCTTCACTTCCTCCGCATTTAAAACCTTTAGAATTGGATATTAAGCTTTACTTCATATCATCATTAAGGAGAATATGGATCATTGGTGTTTTCTCGGTTCTTATGTTTTTTGCATCAATTAAAGCTATCCCTGTTTTATTGTAAAGACAATGAAACACATGTCCATGGCTTTATGGGATAAAGTCCTTTCCCATTAAGTCTTCTGTATACAGTTTACATAATGAAACAAATTCAGTGAAGCTTCAAGCTCTGAAGTTAACTGCCGAGCAGTAGATTTCCTGTTACAACGGGAAGTTATTGCCATATATCGATCTTGAGAAGCAGTTGTTAAACGTTTACGACCTTGTCCAAACCTCCTTATAAATGTTCAAGATTTCTGAAAATTTTTCCATGGAATAGGGATTGTCTAACTTGAAATATTCACAAATATCTGTGTTCCTCAGATTGTCTGCTCTGTTTCTCATCGGCCGATAATTCTCCACTTCAGAAATTCTTCCAACTGATACTTCGGAGCTATAACAAACCGTTTTCAGTCCTGACACAATGAAATCAAATGGTGTATTGCAGAAATTCACTCATATACTCACTTTGCGCAAAGCACTTGATTCACCATCGGATGACGAAATGTCCTGAATTGCATGTCAGAAGTCATTCCACCGCTTTTGTTTAGATAATTGTAATTAGTCTTGCATTATACACATTCCCTGAAAAAATAGATTGCATCGTTTGGGTATTTCACGGAATGTAATTATTTTCTTGTGCATGTAAAGATAATTTTGGACATGAGTGTATTTGCTTGAATTTTTTTTGTGTCTTTATATTCTGCAAGTTTATTGTTCTGAAATTATTTTACAGTATATTTCATGGGACATCAGCCAGTTTTTTCTTCTCCGTGTGACTACAATTATATTGAGCATCATCTTTATTTATACTGTAGCTCAAGTAAACATTGTAAGTACTCAATATCACAAACGTAAGAACTATGCGTTTATTATAATGGCTTGTTTTGCTGTATCCTACTCTCTAAGGAAATTAAATAATGTTAAAAATCTGTTTTAATTGTATGTATTGCTATAAATAATTCCTTTAGTTACCACAATGACAAGTAAAGTAACAAAAAGGTTCTTTGCCAGTTTTGTATTGAGCTGATGATTACAATAATAAATCTCGTCTTTACGTTTCATAAATTTCCTAACGTTTAGTTTCTTCTTTATATGCAAATAAATCGAATGTTGAAATGATAAGCGTTTTAAGGAAATAATTTCTTTGTAAGGAGCACTATTAAACATTTATTTATTATAACGACTTTTTAGATTGTATATAGAAGTTCTTTTGTTTAGAAAAACAAATCATAAACTTGGCACACCATCTAACTGTACATCCCCCTCCACCACCAAAAAAAAAAAGTCTTTGTTAAAAAGTTATGTTTTGGGGGGAGTTGAGTTGTACAATATACATTCTACGAAATATAAACACAAATAAACGTTTTTTGCGTTTTCATATGATGTTTTTCGTTTCAAAGTAACTGTAAAAAAATCAATTCTATAATTATAGTTAAATATACATACGTATATCTTGTATGGGATGATTTTAGTTTTAGATCGGAAATTTAAAATAAATTTTATAGAATAATTTTGTTTTGAAAATATTAGATAATAAATTGCAACATCTAACGAGTAATTTATATCTTATACAATGCACATGATGCAGTATAGAGTATGTATGTACATTTTAAAGTATGTATTTTTCTCAGTCCTGAATTAACTGAAGAACTGAACATTTTAACATACTTCTTAACATACGGAATGTACTTAAGTAGATTCTGTAAACATTAAAGAACCGGCATTTTAGTCTCATATTGTTATTTTCTCATATAATTGCGCAGGGTATAAATTTTATTTGGGAGTGGGTTGTATCGCTACATTTACGTTGTTATTCAATGAGAAGATTTTTTTCAGTTTATACACAGTTTAACATGATGAATAATAAGATTACAAGAAGTGCAATTCTTAAAAGTAAATGGGATTCCGAATGCTAAACAATAATATGTATATTGCATGAATCTCTAAGAAACTTCACATTGAAGATTTACTTTTAAATAACATAACAATAACCATTTAACAATTGAGATTCAATATAAGAAAGCCTACTAATTTTCTATTTAAAATTTTGTCATAAAATTCATGAATTCAAATCTATTCAAATTTTGAATAAAGGAAAGTTAAAAGATACATTGTTCTTAATTAGAAGTATTTAAATACGACATTGTATGCATGACTAGGAATAAATATTATTTTTGCTGTAAATGGATAAAAATACTAAATACTCTCTTTTCATATTCCCTACCAATATAAAAAAATATTTTTAACCTCTTATTTGTTGTAAAAATGAAGAAACTTTACTTCATTTCAGTTTGCATGCCTCAAGGAGCCAAAATGCAGTCCGTCATCTAACGTGTCTGAGACTTCATTGTTATATGACCACTATTATTGTCCTCTTCCACATTATGTTATAATCAGCTGCATTCTTACTTACTTCTCGGTCGTAGTGTTTCTTCGTATTCCCATTCTGATTAAAGTTTGTTTGCTTCTTCCAATGACAATAATATTCATTATCACTATTGAAGTAATACAGTTGAAATTATTTGAATGCTATGATGAACACGTCAAGTAAGTTAATTATTTTTATTATAGTCACTTTCTGTCTGAAGCACATTTTATATTTCTAAGTAAATTGATGTATATCATTTTGTGACGGCCCTCCTACATTATTTAACTCTACAGGCATCTTAAAATCTAGTTAAATAATCAATTAGTTCAAAACTCCATTTGTAGACATAAAAGAAAAGGACAACACACTTTATTTTCTATCAAAGAATATGCAAAATAGTTCTCTCTTCAATTTATTTTAACTCAATTAATCCTAGTTTATGTTCAAATAAACAAATCTCTAGTTCCTATTTAAACATCTCTCGATTATATCAGATTCGACTAACATGATTCTGATCAGGAGACACTTTCAATTGCTATCGATATAAAAAAAATTGTGAGGACTCACTCCAATCTACATATCCATCAACTTGTCGTTTTCCTCTATCTTCTTTCTATTTCCTTTCAATTTTACTTCGCTTATGTATCACTATCTCTAACTCAATTCACTGCACTTCTTATCTTCATCTAATTTACCTAATAATGTTTCATTCGTTTGGCAGGGTGTTGTAATTGTATGCAATTCAAATTACCAAAAAGTTCCCAAGATTAGTGAAGAGAAAATCATGAATCGTCTTTCAATGTAATCATTTGGTGTCTGTAATTTTTTTTTTAAAAAAATTTCGTTAAATGTTTGCTTTCTCATTTTTCTCAATGCTAAGAAAAAAATTATTTTGTTAATTATTTTTTCTTTCTGTCTTAACTTTTTGAAACTAATTTTATTTCTGTTTGAAAAAGAAATCTGCGTTAAATGTCGTTATTCAATCTGTCATTAGTTTGTCTTATTAATTTTTTGTTATGCAATATTTGTTATGAAATTATTACGCATATGTTAAAGTTATAGCTTGAAGAAAGTCTCGTGATTTTTTTTTCTTTAGTTAAATTCCGAATAATTTCATTTTATTTTACACTTATTGTGAATTTTAATTTTACAGATCAGTTGTTCCAGAACATCTTATCGGTTTGGTAGTTATTATCCACTTTTTGTTAGCTGTGTTAATACACGGAAGGCAAGTTGAATGGACGGCAAGACTCGATTTTCTGTGGAACCTTCAGGTCTTTATTTATTTTCTTTAAGCACGAATGAAAAATTACATGATTTTTTGCTGGTTCTTAAATCCTACTTAGCATTTCTGCCAGAGATGTAGAGTAATATGCAATAGTAGTACTTCGTTTATGTTAAAATGTGTAATAATTTATAATATTGGTTATTAGTTAAGGAATTTAACAACGTAGATTTTCAGAGCATTTTGCAATTTCGCGCAATAAGAAACGTGTGAATGTTTTTATTTTTCTAAAATTTTTATATTTTTCAATACTACGCATTACAAATTTTAACTTTTTTTTTATATAAACAATGTGCAGTTATTAAAATTCAACAACGTATTTTTTCATGTGGAAGAAAGTAAATTGCGGTTTATTGATTCGCAACGAATACTTTAATTCATAATAGTTGAGTGCTCACTGAAAGGTGTTCATTTAGTATTAACATAGCTTCACAGTATTAAAAGTACATTTTGAGAATTTATGAGCCGTTGCTCACTTTTAAGTCAACACTTTTCTTTTTCCACTGCAAAATAAAAGTAATTTAAATAAATTTATATACAGAATACCCACTTATATCCTGCACCTCCATCTTAACTTGAAAACGGTGATAGCTACTGCCTTAAGCGTGGTCACTAGCTATAGCAAAGTGGCTATAGGGTGAGATTGGTTATAGGCCACCTAGTGGCAAATTACAAAGTTTCCACACCTATCTCAAAAACTATAAGAAACAGAAAAAAAAGTCAATTACAAAGTGACGAATATCCTCCATTTAGTACGTAAAGATCCCTTGCTCACACACTAATGTTAAGAAAAGAAAGTGTAAAACGAGTTTCTGTTTGTCTAATTGCCTGTACGGTTAAGGCATGAAAAGCTGTTGAAAGAAAAAAGAACAATTAGTTATTACTTTTATGTTTTGTTTTGTTTTTTGAATTTCCTGCTGAACATTTTGTTGTATATAGGGGAATAGGCTGACACAAGCATCAGTAACATGGCGTGACGTGTTATTGATGCTTGATTAACTTCATGCAGTGTTGGCGAAGGGATTGCATGCACCTGCTATTGAATTGAGTTTCTGCGTCTTGAGAGAGGAGTTTGCACGATCGGCATACAGTGTATAAGTCGACTTTTAAAAACAGCCACTAAAGTTATACTGTTGCGGTATTTAAACCACGAGCCTTTCGAACGTGAATCACGCACCGTAACACTAAACAATGACACCAACTAATAGTTTTTGGTTGAAACGAAGACTTCCTCCTTTCGTCCGCGTTTATCAACGTCACGGGTGTGGAAAATCGCGACTAAACACTCGTGCATTTTATACATTCTGTTTTTAGCGTTATTGTACGCAAGGTGTCTTGATATTCTGAATATATGTAGAGGACGTTCTGCAAATTAAAAAGTGATTTACCCCCTTGTCTCTTTTACCGTTTTCGAGATAGGAACAACTCCAATGTTTATGACCAGATGGTGCTGTAACCAATCACACTCTGTAGCCTATAACCACTCTACTATACCTAGACACGGCATTTAAGACAATTATTATCACTACTCTCAAGTTAATTGGGGGTGGAGGGGGTAGCAGGACCCTGTATATAAATTATGAAGCAACACAATTCAATGATCAAGCTAAATCAAGAATCTCAATCGCATTGTATTCATTATTGGATATTCTGACATTTCCAAACTAGTTTAAAGGAGAGAAAAAAGATTTCCCTCAACAATTGTATGCCACTGGTTATAATAAAAGATATATATTTAGAAATTTAGGTATCTCATTTCATTCTTAAAACGAGATTTCGATCTCTCTCTCTCTTTTTTTTTTTTTTTTTTTTTTTTTTTTTTT
>BMAW01032621.1:0-48833 GCA_019974015.1 Nephila pilipes | reverse complement strand
TTTTTTTTTTTTTTTTTTTTTTTTTTTTTTTTTTTTTTTTTTTTGTAAAAAATTTGAATGAATTGAAGCAAGTTACTTTGGCATACAAGTTAGGAATATATCAGAATCAAAACTTGATTAATTCCTTAAGGATGATTAATATAAAAAAACTCTATTCTTAATACTATTATAATTCTATTTTTTGCATGCTTTAGTTCTTGCTTCTTATAGTGTACAAAATAAAATAATCCGGTCATAACAGATTTTTTTAAAATGAATTATTAGAAATAATTTCCAATAGTAGGCAAAATGCTTAATTCTGACATAATTAATGCCAGGATTGTGATTTAAAAAGTTTACTTTACCCTTACTTTTAATTAAAAAAAAATTGACGGCTAAACATTTAAATTTACTAAACAGTTGAAATAAATATAGTTTCCAGTAAAAGAGAATAATCTGATTAGATTATCTTAAAAAATTATATACGTAAGTAGCTTTATGATCTTAAGATAATTATTTTTGATGCTTTGATTTTATATTGCATATATTTCATGGAATGAAGTATAATGAGATTATCAATTTTTCAACTTTCCTAAACTTCTGTAGGCAAATGAAGAGAAAAAAGAAATGCACGAGTTGCAGAGCAGCAATCGCCGAATTCTATTCAATTTGCTTCCAGCTCATGTGGCTACTCATTTCTTAGACAATCAATTCAAACATAATATGGTACGTAGTTCAAGTTCATTAATAAATAATTTGTTATTTTTTTTATTCTGTGAAATAATAAGGGATAACATTTTTTTTTTTTTAATAATTGTTTTTGCATTTCTAAGGAACTCTACAATCAAAGTTACTCAAAAGTTGGAGTTGTGTTTGCATCAATTCCTAATTTTCACGAATTTTATATGGAGCTCGATGGAAATAACCAAGGAATGGAATGCTTGCGTCTATTGAATGAAATAATTGCTGATTTTGATGAAGTTAGTTTTAATTTTCTTTATTACTTGAATTTTAATGTTAATAAAAATCCACAATAATATATAAGCCTTGAAAGCTAATAGACATTTTTTTAACTCTCCCATCAGCTTTTGGATGACGAGAGATTCAAAGCCATCGATAAAATTAAGACTGTTGGTAGCACGTATATGGCTGCTATTGGTCTCATGCCAGAGTATAGAATAATTGTGAGTAATTTTTCTTTATATTGATGAGGCTATTAATTTCAATAAGAGCATGTGTTACATATTAATATTACGGTTCATACTTATCTGTAATTTAAGTAATATCGGTGATCTATTTATATAATTGACATATCTCTCTCTTTAAAACTAATTTTTGAACAAATTTTTTAAGAGAACCCCTGAGAGGGTGCAGGCTGTAATTGGAATACCTAAAATTGAGACGGTTTGGGCAGTTTTTAATATTCTAATACTTTGTGCTTATTTCGGGCTTCATTTAAAATTCTGAACATAAAGTAAACATCGAAAAAAGCAATATTACTATTGAAGATGAAGATTTGAATATTTATATTTGATAAAGAATAAATTAAGTTTTCATTCAAATACTCATGCTATATGAAATATTTCTTCTATTTCTGTTGAGTTATTTGCTGAAATAATTGCCAATATTGCTTCTCTAATTCTCATGAACATGTGTGTACACTAATTTAACTGTTATTGCAAAATTTAATGATAAGTACACATATTAGATTTTTTCCCCTTCTTTTTTTCATAGTGTGATTACTTCATCTAATTTCTTCATTTTATAAACTTACCTCTAATATATCAATGTATTTCAATAACTTAATAGTGTATTAATTACTGATAATTAGAAATATAGATCATTGTCAAACATCCAACGCCTCGAAATTAAACAGTTGTTTCTGATGAAATCAGTTCAAATATGAACTTTTTCTATGAATGCTTGAATGTAAAAGACTAGTGATGAAGCAAAAAGAGAATACATAAGTGAGAACACGTAATTGATTTAAAACATTTCTTTTTTTAGAAAATGAATAGTTAAAAAATACATGCTGGGCGATATATGCATATTATTTCTTAATAAATAAATAAACGTTATCTTAAAATAATTTATGCATTACCCATATCATATAGAGATTTTTTTTTTTCATTTCCTGCTATTGCTAATGAAACTGAGTTATTTTGTTAACTGGAATTTAGTTCCTCTCTGTTGATGCATCATAACCAACCAAACATTTCACTATTTAAGAGCTTTTGTTAAATTTGCTGGTAAATTTAAAGCAGAAACACACACGTATAAGTTATGCTTAGATTGAGCTAAAGGTAATTTTTTCGGGTCTCAAAATCATTTCCGTGCAGAATTCTGTATCAGACAAATTTTTATATAATCGATAACTGTTTGCTAGGTGACTGTCCATTCTATTTACGAAAGCGTGGTTGAATATCACTACAAAAAAAATAGTCGTCTTCTGTAGAAAGTTTTGTGCGGTGCAAATCTTCTTAGACTGATTCAATCAATTTGACTATTCACGTAGATATTGTAGTCACGTAGATATTGGAGTAGTGTAATCACTTTAGGTTTCTTCCGTGTGAATCGGGAACATATTGTCGGCTCAGTTTCACGCCCTTGCATAAGATAAAACAGTGTGATTCCGGTTATGTGCTGCTTCATGGTGCGGTATGCAAAAGTAACGAAGGGCGATATTTTATCCCAATCTTTCTGCTAGTTTTTGACGTACATAGACAGCATGTCTGTTAATGTCTTATTAAAGCGCTCTGTTACCCATTAGTTTGGAAATGATAAACAGTAGACATTCGGTAGGTAACATTATAAAGGTGATTAAGTTCCGCATTTAGTTTTGATTGAAACACTTACTCTCGGTCTGCAATGATGACTTTTGAAGCTCCAAGATTTATGATGTCCTCAAGGAGAAACTTGATTTACTTTCTGAGCTTCAGCTGTAGGTAATACCTTCGTGAGGGCACAGCGGGTTAAGTAATCAGTACAGACAAAGATCCATTTATGTCCCCATAATGACTTTGGAAATCATCCAAGTAAGTCTATCCCGATCCGATGTATTAGTGAGATTGCAGAAGATGTAGATACTAGATGACCGGCCGGCGGAAGTGGAATGACTTTTCTTAGCTGGCATTCACGACAGTGTGTAATATATAGATGTATAGTGCAATAAAGTTCGGGCCAATAGCATCGTTTTCTCACTCTGTCATAATTTCCAACAAATCCTAAGTAGTCTGCTGTAGGTATGTCATGAAAATATTGGAGTATATCTTTGTGAAGGTGTCTTAGAATGACTACTAACCGCATTTTTCCATCTGGAGCAATATGAGTTTTTTTGTAAAGTACTCCATCAACTAATTATAAGTTGTTTTTATTGGTTACGACTTCTCTACTAAATGCATAATTTTTTCGAGTTCTGAATCTTTCTTCTCTTCCATCGGTCCGAGAAAGAGTCACTTCTTCAAAAGATTCAATGTTATTTTCCTACAGATTTCGAGAAAGGATGTCAACGTCTTTATGTCTCTTACCACTCTTATATACTATGGGCATGTCATATTCTGAAAGGCACAAAGTCAATCTTGCTAATCTACCCGAAAGATTTTTAAGACTAATTAACCAACACACAGAATGGTAGTCTGTCATAACATTAAATTGTTTCCCGATAAGGAAAGGCCGGAATATGTGCGCTGCCATTACGACAGCAAAACATTCCCTTTTATTTGTGAAATAACTCTTCTCTGCTTTTGAAAGTGCCCGTAAAGCATATGCAATCACTTTCTCTTGTCCACCTTGTAATTGTATTAGAACTGCGCCGATACCATAACCACTAGCATATGTATGTAATGATATGGGAGCCTTCTCGTTGAACAGTGCTTAAATAGGGTTGTAAGTAAAAACTCCCTTCAAACTGTAATTCAATTCCAATAAAGAAGCTGGCTAAAATGTATCTGGCCGTTTTGAGAGAATTTAGACAACATTTTAGAGTTTTTATTATCTTCATGGTCATGATCTAGACTTGAGATTACAAATATTAAAACTCCAGAATCACGTCACTGCAGGTATTGTGTCCGACTCAACGGAGCGCTTAGGGACCATTAGCTAAAATTATTATTTTAGTTACAGCCGATCATCAGAATAAGCTCTGTGTCACATGGGTTTTTAAAAAAATGGGCAGATTCATTTCACACAGAAATTTTGAGATGTAAGGATTAGAAAGAGATTTGATAAACGTCCACGAGAACGAACATTGTTAAGCATGGATTTTAAGACTTGTGACGTTGGGCTATTATGTATTATTCGCGATTTTCTCTTCACTAACCTAGGGGACGTTTTGGTTATTTGAATTACATATAGTTACAACTCCTTGCCAACCAAAATGAAATGTGATAAGGTAAATTAGATGAAGCTATGAAGTGTTGTGAATTGAAAGAGATAGTGATATGTAATTTTTTTTTATTTTATGTATTTTAGAAAAGCGCAAAGGACGTATGATATTTTTGACATAATTTCCTCACCATTAAATAACGGTAGGATTATTGAAGTTAGGGAAAATAGATTAGGATTTACTAGAATGCAATTTAGCTAAATGATATCGATTATATAAAAAGCTTAAATTATAACGGAAAATATAATTACAATATTTTTTTTTATTTTAAATGAAACGTTTTGAATTAAAATAAAAAAATTTTTATACCACTGTTATATAGCTGTTTGTTTTTATACTAATTGAATTATTTGCTATCCATTTTGAAAAAAAAAATCGAATAACTAATTTTTTATCTGCAGAAATGAGAGAATTACATCATTTCAGTTTTTTTTACATGCAATTTAATAGTTTTCAAAATTATAATTGCGGCATTTTCAATTACAAGCTATAAGTAATAAGTTCATATTTATCTTAATTTATTGTTTTATAAGATGTTTGTTATATATTTTCTACGTGTAGTTTTGTCTTGTTCAGATGCATTTCTCAAAAATTTCAACTATAAATTTATGTTAACTGAAATTCATTATGATATTTTTAATGTAAACTCTTTCTTTTTTTTCCTTAGGATGATAATCATCAATCTGCTGTTGAATATATGAGTATCTTAGCTGAGATGGTTTTTGCATTTAAAGACAAACTGGCTGATATTAATGAAAATTCATATAACAACTTTTTTCTCAGAATCGGTAATTTGATATTAAAATATTTTAATATTTTTTTCTTTTGTGCAATATTACTGTAATTTCTTAGTGATGTCTTTTAAATTAGAAACGTTGCGTGAGTCTAAGAGCTACTGTGTGGACATAAGTTTCTTCTTTATATATATCTTTAAAAAAAATTAATTACATTATATTTTTTCTGTATTGCTAACATGGATTTTATTTTTTAAAACTAGATGCAATCTATGTTATTATTTTTTCTCTGAGAAATTAATAATAGTTTCCTCTTTTCATTATACTTTGTGTTGAAGAAGTGGAAATATAGTACAAAGAAGTCTTCTCTTTAATTTATTTTCTCTAGTAGAGAAAAAATTACTTCGTGCTTATAAAGGCTGTAGAAACCACACACCACTTCCTTTTACTTATACATCACATCAACTTCTGCATCATAAGATTTCTTTTCATTTGTGCTTATAAATGTTGTAGAAACACTTACTTAATTTTTTTTATTTATACCTCACATCAACTTCTGCTTTATAAGCTTTCTTATTTTCTTAACAAAAAACTTAATCGCTTCACTTTTACTTCTTACTCAAGTTTTAGCCTTACTTGGGCTCTAAATAATCTTTTGTGATTGCACTTGATACAAGTAAGAGGAACGCTGTTAATTTCAATTAATTTACTTCATGCTTTTATCGCACTACAATTTACTTTTAGTGTATAAGTCACCTGAGACGAATTACAGAGAGATCTCTGGATTGTTTCTCTCTCACTAAGGTGTTGAGTAAGTTAACATCTCACACACTTGCTTCTTGCAATACAACCTCTACAGGTGGTCGATAACATAAATAATATAATAATCATACTTCACTCCCATGGTATCATTGTATATTTTGACTACGATTCTTTTTACATAGAATTATTAACATTCCGGCAACAATCCAAAATAACACAAAAAGTAATATTAATAATTTGGGTCACCTTTAATATGTAAAATGACATGAATGTGTCTAGGAACGGTACGGCTCAACCCTTGCCTGATTTTAATAGTTAACATATTCCTTACGGATGTATCGCAAATGTGTTCGTAAAACGGTTGGCTGAGGAATCAGTTCTTCAAAGTAAACTAGAATGGCTCAATAGTATTGAGGTCCGAGGAATGGGAGGGTCAACGGAAACGTATGGTTTCGTCTGTATGCTCTTCATACCCCGCAGGAACAGGTCTAGCTGTTGGGAGTGGCATATTATAATTCTGGAAAACAGAATACCATGAAAGAAACTAATTGCACCGTATGGTCTTTTAGTCATCCGTTCACAGTTCCTTGGCCTTATAAGGTGATGACAAGACTTGCCGAAAACTACGAGATTGTTGCTCAGATAATGAAAGGTTCGATCATATCTTCGTAACAGGCATCTATTCTGCCTCATTGTAGTCGTCTTACGTTCAGAACGTGGTTCAGATGGACTATTTACTGTCGGTATGATCAGTATTAGTGTCTTCATCTGGTTTTAGAAGCTAATAATGCACTTCACCATCCTCATCCCATCAATTGCAGAGCATTGTCTTCTTTCCGAAACGATTTAGCCTTGCAGTCGATATTGAAAATTCACCTAAATCAACTCTTGATTTTGAACGCTTGGGATTCTCAAATACACATATAATAGCTAGTCATAATTCGATGCAAAAATACTTTCATTCCGTTGATGCAACATTTTACCGGTGACTTCAGTTTTCCATTTGTCTTTCATTCAGTTGAAGTGGCGCCCATTTCCCATACTTAAAAATACTTTCTATTACTTGTAAGCTAACTAAAATGATATGTTGAGTAATGATTAATCTTTTTGCTATTTTGTGTATGTGTGTATGTTTGATATGTGCGTTTTTATGTATGTGCGTCTTCATCTAATAAAGCTTACAATTGTTACTCTTCAAACTTGTTTGGTCGACGTGGATGCTCTTTGTAGTTCATATCAAAAGAATAGCTTTTAAAGGATTTAAACCGACCCTTACAAGTACCTTGAGAGGGAGCATGGTTACTATAAATTTCCCGAGTATGTACGACAATTTTCAGAGGCAGTTTTGCTTAAAATAAAATAACGGATTAAAACTTGTCGCAAATGCCCTTCTTTTTACCATGACATGTCCAAAATATGACATGATGTTAAGAAGTTTGCTATCTATACAACAAGCTGGCATACATAACAAATCACACATATATCAACATATGCGCAACTGCATCTATTCAAGAAACCCACGTTATTAATCATTACATCTACTGCTTGCATTAAACAAATTCTGGCAATTATACTTACTGTGTAACGAAATTTTGTCTAAATACTGCCAATATTCACCATACATGTTTTCATGAAATTCCCATTGTATATATATATATATATATATATATATATATATATATATATTTTAATATATAGTAAATTACACGACTCATCTTAACATATTTATGTTTAAACTAATTGCTTATTGTCCTGTTTTGTTTAATTTAATCAAGCCAATCCGTCTACTGTTATGTAAAATATGTTACACATGTCATCAAAAGATAAATTTACGTACAAAGAAGTGACATGTTCCTGTCATAAGCCAGTACATTAATCCGGCACATAACAGTCCAGAGCACCGCTGGATTACCGAAAGTATAGGATTACTGGAAAATCACTAACAATAACGCATTTAAACAGCACTAGCCATGCATTTTTGCATGTAATTTTTTGCACGTTGCATGTGAAGACAGTGTCAAACACATGCAATAACTGAAACTACAAAAACATTTACTGTTTTGCATTTATAGCCTGCATTATTCCATTGAAGTAGAAGACATAAAATGACGAATCTAGAAAAAATTGATCGCTTGTATATTTATCGCCAAGGAATATATATAATAATTTGTACAAGTTATTTATTTTTTTAATTCTTTCTTTCTTTTTTTAAATTTAGAATTCTGCCTTAAGGATGTAATAAAATAAAATAATTTAATAGAAACATTATATATTTTATTAGATATCACAAGTTTCGAAAGAATAAGATATAATCAATTTTTAAACAATATCACACAACACAAATTATAATTCAACTGTAGGTTAAATCTAAAATAAAGTAGTTAAAATTCTAGGTTTGTCATAACACAGCAGATATCGATCAACAAATTGTAGCATTATGATAGATTGGCAAAAGTAGTTCTTATAAAACAGCATGTTACATTTGCACCATTGTTTAGTGTGTCACAATACAGTATATTAATAAGAAATATTATGCGCTATACATCTTAAGAAATCAACAATAACGCACAGCTCATTGTACGTACTAACGAGACTTTTAATTTGTTCATCACAATCGCTATACTTTTTTTGGTTTCCCGAATCTTTTCCACTTAAATATTGTTCAAAGCGCATTTCATTAAAGCTTTGTTATTTTCTTTAATACATTTAATAAATTACCAAATATTGGGATAATGTGCAGCGAGTGGTTCTTCAAAACTTCTATGCCATCCTTCTACAGAATTATTAGTTCTAGGCAATCCTCGAAGAACAAGCTGATGCGCATTTCACACTTTATGCGTGTACTTCGGGAAACAGTGAAGATGTCCTCTAGTTGGACGTCCAATCCGTGTATTCTTAAAGTAATCGACCACTTCTTGTGATTCAGGAGAGAAAATATCATTTTCTCGCAATTTTTCAAAGGCGCCTGTCACGATAGGAATAGGCACAAATGCAAGTGGTGCCAAAATTCTCATATTTAAAGCAAAAGTGGCATCCGTTTCATAACGTTTTATCAATCCACTGTTTTGAATCGAACGTAAAATACACTGAGAAAAGTTTAAAAAAAAAAAAAAAAAAAAAACAGTTGCGAAGTGTCAGGAAAATAATGTTCTTTAAGTTTTCATCATTATCATCTCAATATCTAAAGTAATTGATTTTGGTAACACAGACGGCTCTAGTACTTCCAATTGATGCAGTAGAGATACACATGTTTCCTCACACATGTTAGGCAATAATGCATAAACTAGTGGAAGCAATATTTTGTCCTTGAATCCATGTATCGTATATAACTGGTAAAATAGTAAAGGGACAGTTTTGAAAGTACCACCGGCATACCAGTTTTTACTTCGCGCTAATAATTGCAATTTTTTTTCGCTCTAAAAATTAATAAACGATTATCTTCGAGCCCAGAATCAAATTGTAGAAACAATTCTCTGTTGCCTATAATCTTATATTTTTCGGTAAAAATAATGTCTCTTCGATGCATTGTGAGAGCTGGTTCGTCAAAATTTCGATTTCTTATAATTCGGATCATTTCTTTCATTGTATCTACGCTTGGAAACTTTTGGGATGATGCTTTGCTACAGGTTTTTGAAAAATTTGAAATAATAGTATGAGGCATGTTTGTTGTTTCTGCACAAGTTCGTATATTATCACAAGAAGTTGTTAATTTCTGCTGTATCTCTACAATGATTGTGCTTCTTCAATGTGTGTCTTAATGATTTTATCCTTCACCGTAGTAACACGAGAAGCACATTTGGTTTCCCTTTCATTTTGATGCCTCCAATGAATTTTCTCTTCGTTATGCTTATCTTTATAAAACAAATGCCCACTAAAGCACAATTTCGTTTTACCTTTTCCTAATTGAAAGAAATCCACCAACACGATGCGTTTACAAACTAGAAAGGATGAAAAACAAATTCACAACAAAAAACAGGTAGTAATGATCGAAATTTATAACCCTTGAAGGACCTTTCTTATAGGTTAGTTAAGCCCCGCCCACGGGATAAAGGTTGCATTGCACGGTGATAAATATGTCAGCTATCAATCGTAAGCTATATGTTCCTTAAGCGAAAATTTGCTGTGGCGGTAAATTACTGGTGATTTTTCCGGACCCCTAAAATAACGTATGCAAGGCTTGTTTACCTATGAAAATATGCTAGATTACTAGCAGAACCAGAAAGAGGAGGCTCTGGATTATAGGAGGAGTACGGTATTTGTAGAATGTAGGGTGTGATTATAAACTAATTGTATGGAGAAACATCTATTTAAATTTTGTGCATTCTGCATCTTTCCTTTCTTCGAAATACGCATATAATGATTAAAATATACAGTTTTGGTATGCAGTTTGTAACAGTTTACATGTATTACAAACTTTTATTGAGCGTTTTAGCAGGTATGAAAGTTTTCCTCTGTTTCAAACTATAAAATCTATTTTTATTTGAATTAAATGATAAGAGTTATTTTTTGTTACAGGTTTAAATATTGGCCCTGTTGTTGCTGGAGTAATTGGAGCTAGTAAACCTCAGTATGATATTTGGGGAAATACTGTAAATGTTGCAAGCAGGATGGATAGTACAGGTCTTCCGAATCACATACAGGTACAAATCTACTTTTCTGCTTACAAGTAATTCTTAAAATAAATTGTCTTATTTAAAATATCTTGAACTAATGTTAAAGAAAAAAATTGGGTCAGATGGAAAGTCTACATCACAATAATAATCAACAAGTGTAAAATGTGGAAACATACCTGATGAATTGATTTTGTCTTCATAAATTCAAGTTTCTTTCAATTCTTATAAAATCTTTTAGAATTTAAAGGTTTGATATGATTTTTCTTAGCTATTAATTACTTTTAGAATTTTTTTATTTTTAAAAAAATTTTTTTTTATCATTTTTCAACTTCAAAGTGTGTGATTCGGAATTTTGAAAAATTAAATTTTACATATTAGATTATTTTATTTAATATACTTTTAAATTTTCCATTTTAATAATCTTTTAAACAGAAAACGTTACTTTCATGAGAGTCTTAAGAATTGTACTTCAAGATTACGCAAA
Source organism: Nephila pilipes (assembly GCA_019974015.1). Classification (NCBI taxonomy): domain Eukaryota; kingdom Metazoa; phylum Arthropoda; class Arachnida; order Araneae; family Nephilidae; genus Nephila; species Nephila pilipes. The sequence goes on along the minus strand of BMAW01032621.1, from coordinate 37,877 downwards.
TTGAAGTTTCCTCGCAAGCCTGAGTTTATTTTTTAAGAGATTCTTTTGGTATTTATTTATGCTTTTTTCAATTTCGTTTATGAAAATTTCTGTTTTTTTTATTCTTTGAAAAACGTAAAATGGCTTACTTGCTTTCTTTGGACTATTCTATGAACAAATATTTATATATTTTATCTTTTAGTTCTTGGCAATAGAATTGCTTTCCTGGTATAAATAATACAGTTGAAACAGGCTAATGTATAAATTAAATATAAATATTTAGATAATTGAAGAATATTTAGTAGAAAGCATGATAATAAGAACTGCGTACAACTGTACCTTTAATTGTATACTTTTAAATGAAACTTATTCTTTTCATTTTTTTTATATAAAAACTCATGAAATTTAATCATAAAAGTGCTTATAGTAAATGATTACATAGCTCGGCTTGTTAAAAAGAAATGATTACAAATTATTTCTCAGTTTATTTTTACCAGTTTAATTTCGAAGTTTTTCCAGAGCTTTCTGAAGAAACGTACAATTTTGTGCTTTGCTACGCTATATGGGAAATGTATGTAATTTGTGTTACTTTTTTAGAATTTTTTGTACCTTTTATCACACTTTATATATCTCTTTTCACAAATAGTTTTACATTGAGAAGAATCCCATTGATTGTAATCTATTTAAGATCAGTTTTGAGTTAATATGAGATTTAAGTATTTGTCTTAGAATAATTAATTTATAGAATAACATATTTAGATACACATTTAATATTCTCAAATTTGTATTATATCATTGATTCACACAAACCATCTAAACCAATTTTACATTTTACTTAGCTTCATTTTCAAATTTTGAAGAACTGTTTCTTTTACTATCAAACTTATTTAATCATATTGTTTACTATGATGATAATTGGAAGTGAAGTATTAAGTCATATAAAAATTAAATAATCTGAACACTATAACTATCACAACTCTAAGAATATAAGAATCTGTTTAAAAACTGCTTGGTATTTTTGAATTGATTAATTGTTTATTAACGTAGTATTTAGAAACTTGTATTTCTGAAAGGTAAATATATAAAATCCTTGATAATTTCGTAAAAGAGCTTTTGGATCGTGATTCAAATAATCATTTTTGAATCTAGATACATATTTTGGCCTGATGTTGGAAACAAGCGAGGTTTAATTGATTTATAAACTTAAATTTGAAAACTTGTTTTTTTTCCTCTTACGATATAATTTAAATCATCTGTAATTCTTCCCTGTTTGTATAGAAAAGTATAACATAAAACACGAAAAAGATAAATAAATGTTACAAAGGATTAAAAATTAGTCACAAAGATAACAAACGTACTGACCAAAAAAATTATGCACGAATATTCACATTTTTGACTTAACTCATCTTGTAATAAAATCTTTTTATTTCATATTATAAATATAATTTTTGGACTAATATTTTCAAAGTTCATTCGATTTCATTGATAATCATTAATATATTTTATGTATTTAATCATGAGTAATTATACCCTTTTATGTAAGAAATTTTTTTTATTTGTGACAAATGCATTTATATCCTATATAAATTATTATATAACAATTATATACGAAACCTTACTTCCTTGTTACTAATTTTCTATACTATGCATATTTGACTTTGTGCTACATGTTATGTAACGTTTATGATTGACGGATAAATAATTTTAAATATGATTGTTTTTCTCTCTGTTCCATTTTCTTTTTGAAATAAATTTACTAATATAGTTTTAAATGTATATTAAGAACTATTATCAGGAATATATAAACATAATTTACTTGCATGCATTATAGAATTGCTCTTACTGCAAATGATAAGAAAACGAAGAGACGCACTGAAATTATGTTATAATGATCTGCAATTGATCATGTATGTACGTGTCTTTTTGTAAAGTGCATTACTGTTAAGGAAAATATTATTTTTAAAGGTATAATAAGTCGATTGGGATTTTCTGAAGAATGATTAAGAAAAAATTATCACGGGAAAGAATACTGTTGCAGATTTTGCTAAGCATTTATTTTAAGAGTTTATTTATTTCTTTTAGAAAAAAAAAATAATTTATAATATCTCTTTCAATTTTTAGGTTACCGAAGAGGTCTATAATCTTTTAAAAGATACCTATGTTTTTCAATGTAGAGGTATCGTAAAGGTGAAAGGAAAAGGTGACATGACTACATATTTTCTCATTAGAAAAAAACAACCGAATGAAATGCAACAAAATGAGCCACCCATTTCCAACTCAGAGAAAAACCTGTCACCATGCCACAATAATCAAAAGGAGAATAGCACAACTAGCTTAAGTTCTCCAACACAATCCTCTGCACCCAAAGCAAACAATGAAAGTACTGTCAGTCGTATGAAGAAAACTCACATGTATCATTCTGAGCCTATTAGTGAAATTCATTCAACTAGCAGCCCTAGACTTCCTTCTATGCAGCTCCCACCTTGGCAACCTCGATGTCAGCAGAGAAGTTTTTCAACTGATAAGGAATCCGATCTGTATGACCAACCAAAACCAATAATTGGTAACGCCCCAACTAAATCCTATTCACAATCCCGTCCACGATTCAACAACAACCATTCTAATTCCAGTAATAAAAGCATAAAAAATTGTAACTCATTGCCAGAGTCGAAGGATGATTTGCAAGACAAATTACAAAAAATGAATATGGGATCTAGTTTATATACAAATAAAGTATACAGACCATCTAAAATGTACACACATCCTAGGGCTCATGTCGTAAGCAAATCTCCTGCTGTACTTACTCCACCGGAAGAAATGTTCAATTTTCCTTCTGCAAGTACTGCAAATAATGCAGAATCCACTAGTCCTGCTATTGCAAATGATACAAGTTTTGTCGTTAGTAATAGTCATGATAGTCTGTTAGGCCATGAGCGGAATAATTCTGTTGATTCATCTTCTCTAAATCGTTCTTCAACATCATCTTGTGACAGCTATATTCGTACAGATTTTTCTCGTACAGACGTCGATACTCCTTCACCTGCACTATATGATTATTCATGTAATGGGTCTAGTATGCAGTGGGTATACCCTGCAGATAATGCAAAAAATAAATCATTATTATCAGCTGCAGATAATGCTTCTTATAATATTAATTTGTCAGATTCTAAGCAGACTCTTCCAGAAGTTGGCTTATCACCCTCTCACAACAAAGACTATCACAGTTATAAAAGTATAGCAAATTGTGATAAAATGAAGAAGTTCAGAGATGAACAGGAGAATAATAAGGTTGGTGCTAATGGAAGTGAACATTTTTCAAACAATGTAACTGAAGTCGCCGAAAGCTCTCACAACCAACAAAAGATAAAGCCAAAGCAACAAAATTCAAATACTGGTAAAGATTATAAGCCAAGTATAGAAGCTATGTCTTCTGTTTCAAATGCTTCATCAACATCTGCCTCTAATTCATCGGGTGACCAGGAACAAATAATGCCGCAAAAGAATTCATATAAGAACGATTCCGACAGTTGCGAAGACCCAAATGATTGTCCTTCCGAAAATGAAGGCTTAAATATTAATGCGGATTATAAAATTTCAGAAAACTCGAATGGAATACACTCTGAACATAACATTCCAGTTCAAAATTTACGGACTGGAAACTCATGCAAAGATCCCTCACCAGATAAAAATAAATTCCAATTTCCTGAATCATTACATCGTTCTGAGAAACCAGCTAACGATTCTGACAACAATAACTCATTTAAAAATCCATTTTGTAAAAGTCCACTTTCAAAGGAAAAAAATGAAGCACATTATTTGGATTATTTCGATTCCAAGTCAGCAAGTTTTCCTAGTTCTTCTGATTCATCGCCCAAATCATCTAAGAAAAGCGAACCTTCAGAAATGTATACTAAGAAAATATCCAAAAATGGCATTAATAATCGACAAGGAATTAGTAATAATCTGCGTCTTTCTTCCTTAACTCATAAGAACCAAAAGAATCCAACATTTGAAGAATCTATACCTATTTTGCAAGAGAGTATTGCTATGGTTCCGAGAGCTCCTGTTGAACTGACTGATAGTGAGGAAAGTGATGATGAAAAGTCGGCAGAAATACCTCTTATGGATGAATATGGTACGGATGATCCAACTTTGGAAAATGCTTCTTTATTGAATGAACATGGGCTTACTGATGCTGAAGGAGCTTTGAGTGATTTAAATTCTATTATCAACGATCCAAACCCTGGGGATGGAGATATGGATGATACCAGCATATCATCCAGAGCTAGCAGTAGAATGTTTGATAGTGATCAATTGTTAAGTGTTGATAGCTTGAATGTTATGTATGACTCAGAATATGATAATTACAGGCCAGGAATGGTGAGTGATGATGATATATTTCACCATGAACATGCCAGCGATCCTGATCTTGATTATTTGGAAGACCCAAATGTAGAAAACATCAGAGTTTTATCAAATAACATAACCAGAAATTTTGGACTACCTTCAAAATATGATAAAGAAGATAGTGAGATAGGGTGACATGTGCTATTGAATCCTTGTCATTTTGTCTTTCATACATACATGTCTTTAAACACCTTATAGTGCAATACCTACTAAGTGATGAAAATGTGCATTGTATGCAAACATTACTCACAAGCTCGAAAGGAAAGGAAATGGTGGGGGAGATGTAGCATAAATTATAGAGTTATTTATTGTAAAGCACTAGTAATGTTTGGCACACATGCAAGATCTCCAAAGAGAAAAATAAGAAAAACTTAAACTATTACAATTTATATTAATATGTCAAACTAGTCAATTGAGGCTTAGGGATTAATATCTTAGGTAAATAAAACAGTCCTATTTTGTAAATGCGTTAGACTACTAATTTAAGAAAGCTTTTAAAGATCGCTATATTGTGGGTAATGTTCTTGGATACAGAAAATGCCTCTGATGCAACAGGTTGCTTATACAAATGAAATAATTTTGTCACACGTGAGGTACTCGAATTTTTCTATTTTTGTCTGATTTTAATAAAAACTAAATGTAGGGTAACCGATTTCAAATTATAATTCTGCAAGAAACTGCTTAGATGGAGCATGTTTATTTAACTTCAAGAGCTCAAAGGGGTTTATACTTATCACCAGGGTTTTAAAATTATTTTTGAAGGCATTTTATTATTTAAAGCAGGATATTTTACTATGTGAGAAATATTAGAGGTCTGAAATTTAATTATTACTATAGTTTTATTTAACGTTTAGTTTTGGAAAAAACACATTTAGGTATATTTATAAAAATTCTCAAGTAATTATAATTCTTCTTTTTTTAGTTAAGATACAAAACAGAATATGCTTAATAAATATCGCCACTTTCATGCTAAATGTTTTGAGTATTACATTGTATTTGTTTGATCAATAATAAATAATTTGCTTCACTTTGTTAAAATTCGATAAATTAGCATTAGACACAAGAGTTCCTTTTTGCAGTATATTTATGATTAATGTGTTCAAATTCATAAAGTATCTACATTTTTCTACAGTCGAAATATTTTTTCTGCTAGTAACTAAAATTTTTCTGCATTTTACAATTGAGCTTAAAATAAATGTACAAGGGAAATTGAAAATGACTAAATGAATATTATTTAATAATCAGGTGAGATATGTTACATATGAGATGAGCTTTAAAATGCGCCTTTTGCATTTAAACTTTGTGTTCTTTATATTTTGCTATTCTAGTAATGTGATGAGAAGTCTCGAGCATTCAAAGTGTAATTGCTGTTTTGCTTAAAAAGTAAATACACGAAATATAATTTGAAATCATATAAATTATTTTAAAGTAATTCAAGTAACCTATTTTTTCAATTTCATTTGTTTGTAGCATGTCTCAAGGATTTACTGCTTTTTGTAATTTTAAATTTATTAATGTTTAATTAATATAATTTTTTATGAATCTTTTCTAAATTTTTGTTTTGCAAAAACTTACCAATACGGTAAAGAGTTCAGTTTTTTTTTTAAATTTAAAATTCAATTTTAAGATGTAATAATATAATTTTACTGACACATAAAGATTTTCAGTAAAAACCTGTATAAGCTTGTAATGAATATTGAGAAATTTTAAGGTTTAAGCTATAACTTCGTGCATACATTCTCATCACTTGAATGTGTGAAATAATACAGTAATATTTGATGTTATATATTCAGTGAATAAGAAAGTGAATTTTTCATCTATTCAAAATGTAACATTGTGGTTAGTCATAACAACTGATTTTGACTGTCGCAGCTATTAACTTCATTTATATTCTTAAATAACTACTCCGTATGTGTCTAATCATTACAGAAAATGTGTGATTTATTTCTTTTCGTCTGCCATGTTTAAAGTAAGAATATAAATCAAATTAAGAAAAGAGATTTATAAGGAACAGTGATTTTCCAGAATTTGTAAGCTTTTGGGAAACCACTTAAAATGATATGTATCTCAATTCTGTGTTTTGAATCATTAGATGTAAACATAAATTTTATTGTAAAAGAATTTTGCCAAAACCTCTCACATGATATTAAATGTACCACTGTGATATGCCTATTTTATGTGTATACTTAAAAATTTAAAACTTTTAATCTTGATCTGTATGTGTTGTCAAAGTGCCATCTAACTAAGGGTATTAAAATTATCTAATGTGGCGCTGTTCCTGTTTCTTGTAGAAGAGTGAGCAGATTTGCACTTCTCTCTTTTTTGTGTTTCTGCTTTTTGTGCAACTCAATTTTAAAGTTTTGGCACTTCCATCCGTCCTATGTGTACACTATTTTAACTAATGAAGTAAACTTTTCCATTTGAATTTCTAGGTTTTGTATAAAATATTAATTGCACTTGTGTTTACACAATAATATCTATATGTGATGGCTATGTATTTCAATATTAAAAATTACTTGTTGTTTCAGATATATAAAGTTCCTTTGAATACTTATCTACTATAAATAAAGTTGTTATTGTATCTATATTATGTGGAAATCCCCATGGTTCGCTTACCACTAAGCTGCATGGTGTTTTTATACTTCACTTTATCATTCAATAATTTTTAGTGATTTACATATGTATTGCTGTATAATGTTTGCTTGTTTTTTAATGTGACATGATGGAATAAGTTAATTTTTTACAAAACTGAACCAGTTGGCACAAGCGTTTAATTACATATGAAATATTGCTGATTGTTAATGCCTCTCATTATTTTTGAAAATTATTTGAATGTAAATAATATAACTTGTACAATATGCTTTCTTCGTAATTATATATCTTTTAAGGATTAATTACACAATAGTGCTGTTCATTTTTAAAAACATATAAACAGTCAGTTATTATCAAGAAACTTAATTGGAACTTTAGTTTGTTTGCTATAAGGCAATATCATAAGTCCTTGGAAATATGTACATGTTCTCATTATGTAAAAATGATATTAAAATTAATGTATAGATTATAATACATTCTAAATGGTTATATAAAAGAAAAATGTAATATTGAAATTGAAAATTTCCTGACTCATTAATTGTGCCTTATTTTCTTTTGCATATGAGAATTCTTATTTTTGAATAAATAAATTATAATTTTTGGACCTGAAAGCAAGGTTTAGTATTGACACATTGAATAATTATCAGCTTTAATTTAAACGTCATCGTTTTATTTTTATCATTAACGACACTAATTTTAGAGCATACCTGAAAAATGGAAGCAAATCGCTTTTTTCTCCTTTTTTTGAAGTATATTATATTAACCTTTTCAAAACGGATATAATTAATTGAATTATCTTTTTTAGATACGGTTTCATTTCATCTGTGTAAAATACGTCATTTTTTTGTACATTTTGTATAAATACATTGTTTCAAGTTAAGTGTTGATAATTTATATTTTGTCGTTATAATGAGGATAGTTGTTTTCCCCAAGATAATATTACGCGTTGTATAATTTTTGCACAATAAAGAAGAAGTAGGTACTCATATAACTATATATTATTATCAATAGCACAAAATATAAGGGTAAATTATCAGTAAGGATTGTGCGAAATTGCTTTCTAGAGAGCTAAAATAACTGCTAGATGTCTTCTACATATAGGTTATGTTTTATTGGTGTAAATTCATGGACTATACATAATGCATGATAAGTGTTTTTGACAATTTTCGTCTACGTGGATATAATAGAAGTTTTTTGTGAATTAAGGAAGCAACAGAGTATTAGAGAAATACTGTTGATAGAGACTGTCATATAGCTATTAGGGTGTGGACGATAGCTTACAGAAGATCTCTAAAAAGGTAAAATTTAATGTGTACAAATATATAGCATTGAAATGTTTCAAGTAGGTGAAATTAGGACAATTTTATTGTGTGTGCTAATAATGCAAGCCTTCTGCACAAGTTCCAAAGAAGGTAATTCAAAAACAACGATTTGCATTTCTGTGGCATAATTATGCATTAAACATAATAGGCAATATTTTTTTATAAATGAAGGAGATTTAGGAAATTGTCAAAAATCTTTCTATTAAAAGATGGTATGATATTGAAATGTGTAGAAAAATTGCCTCTCTCTTTTTTAACTTCTCTTCGTTTTCATATTTTTCCAAAATAATATTAACTTCTTTAATTTATTTGAAAGTTAGTTTTCTCTTTTTAAAGAATTACTTTAAAATATGAGGTATGATAATAAATAAGTATTGAATTAGATAATTTAATTTAATATTGAAAAAAAGGTTTTTATTTGTTTTTGCTTAAAATTAATTAAAATAAGCACAAGATGTGGCAGAAGTGCCTTCAGAGCATATTTTATTTACACAAAATAGTCTATATCTACATTAGAAACATTAATGTACATAAGAAAATTAGTATGAGTGAATAGTTAAGCGAAAAATGAAACTTAACTAACAAAAAGAATTTCTATACATTTTACGAAACCATTTTCATTCGATTATGTGTAAAAATTTATAAATGCACACAAATTCAAAATTAGAATAAGAAACTTCTCGAGGAATTATTTCGTATACCTGAGTAATATGATGTCTGAAAATAAATAAGTTACTGAATTATCCTATGAGGATGAGAACAACATCTTATTGAGAAATAAATTAAACATGTTTATAAATCAATTTTCTCTGTAGATCTCAGAGTTCTATAAAGCAAACAAGGAATTAGAGATTCTTCATCACGATTAAATTAAAATTAAAATGTACTCTAGACATTAATTCTGAAACGTTTTTGAGCATTGATATCTCATTTCACACACGTTGTAAAATACATCTTTGTTGAATTTTTTCTATTAAGATTATAACAACTTGATAATGTACATTCATATACATTGTTGATATTCTCTGAAAAAAAACTTTCTCGTTATTTTTCTTCCAAATTTAAATTACTCATCATTTTCTAGGTTTTTTTTAAAGGAATACCAATATTAAGTATTTTTATTTATTAAAAATTGTTTTAAAAATATTTATTTATGAAATTAAGAATATTTGATGTATTTAATAAACTGTAATGAATTTTAAAACTGTTTGAATGAAATAATTCTAACTTCCTCATAAAATACTTTTTAATGTGTCGTACTAATGAAAATGGTGTATAAATGCAATTACTGAATTCTATTTCCTGCCATAAGTGTGAGTTGTATCGGAAAATTCTCTTTTTCGCATATTCTCTTATATGTAATAGTGTTAAATGACAAAGAGGCTGTAAGCTCCAGCTTCAAGTTTTCATATTAACCTAATAGTTTTACAATTACATAGTTTCAGAATTTTAGACTGAGTTATGTAACCACCAGGAAATTTATATTTTGAATATATAATTTGAAAACTCTACCTGTTCTTCAACTTTTATGTGTTAGGTTTAAGAGAGCATGAATTTTGTGTTCAGTATCTCATGATATAATGTTGATATATTTATGCTCACTTTAGTATATACATATATTATTGTAAAGCCGTTTCTCTCGTTATTAATGTTGCCCTGTTAAATAAAATTTGATAATTCAATATTTTGTTGTTATGCTGGCATGCCTTACTTGTATTCTGGCTTGTGAAAACCAAATAAAACTGCGATTTCAACATGTGTCATTGATCTCTCTTAATGTAAGCATAGATCATGTATTGTTAAACAACGCTTCGGCTTCATGGAACTGTTATTGCATATAAAATTAGAAGCATAAATGCTGAGAAAATAGCGGTGAATGGAAGTGTCACTAGCCAGGCCAGTACAATACTCCTAAATAATTTTAAATCCACTTCTTTGGTACTCCTAGTTCGAGCGCAGCCAACGAATACTACAGAACCAACTTTACAGTGGGTTGTACTGATTGGTAGGCCTAACTTGGAAGCCATTAAAACTGTAGTTGCTGTTCCGATCTCTATTGTAAATCCACTGGAAAAAGAATAAAAGTTATGGGAATTAGATACAATAATATCTTAATGTGTTACAAAAGTTGAAAATGATATAACAGAAAATACACTTTTAGAAAAAAAAAAAAAAATAAATTTGCATTTTTTTATTATCATTTGAAAATGCCTGGATACAAATAAATACTCAGTATATTTGATAAATATGATACACATACATATAAGTTCCCCTTTCTCTTACAAAATGACACTTATTGAAACGTTACCTGTGCTTATAAAGATTTGTACGCATATAAAAACGGGAATTTTAGAAATTAAATTTAGTAAAAGTATAGAAAATTGTCAATGAGGAACATGATACCACTTTTTAATTATTTTATTTAATAGGAATTAATTTCAGCAAAAAGAATATCAAGTTGACAATATTTGCTTAAAAATTAAGAGAGTTTGCTATCAATATTAGTGAATAGAGCTAATTATTTTAAGAAAATAAGATTTATTTTTATCACACAATAAATTGCTTAAACGAATACTAATTTAAATATTCAATATCAAAATAAATGTTAGAGGTAAGGCATATCATTGGAATAATATTTGAATTTTTTCGGAAACAATATAAAATTTCTAGGCATTTGTATCAATTTGTCTACGAGATTAACTTTTTCGATTTTACAGAGTGTTTACAAAAGATTGTGTTAACTTTGAAGAGCTACTGTTACAAAACTTAGCAAGTTACACCCTTTGGGAACAAATTAAATTAAAAATAACACTTTAAAGTTTATTAATGTTCAGTGGGACCCCCACCAGAAACGCTTTTATCAGTATATTCAGTGTCACAATTTGTGCGGCTATATTATTCACATCATCAGTTCGTCAATATTCGTAAGTGGCACAAAAAACTCATTTTATCTTTAAAGTAGCCCAAAAGAGGGTGGGAGAATCCGCAGAGAGTTAAACCACTTCTTTTTGGATATGGGGAACACTGATTAAAAGCAAGGTCATTATTTTTTCTGCGACCAATTCACCGCAGCGGCAATTAATCATTTAAGTACCCGCGAACAGATACCGCATGGAAAACGTTGAGGAAGAGAGAAAACGATTGATTATCAAACCATAATAGTTAATCTGGTACACACTCTTACCCAAAATAATAAAGAACAGAATTAATGTTTGCTCTTAATGAGCTCGACAAAGACGATTCCTTCATTTCTTAATTTATTTTTAGGATGAAGTGACGATTTATACCAACAGTAAAGTCAACAGACACAATGCTCACATATGTGGTACAGTAACAAATAAAGTGGAACATGATCCACCGAAGATCAATGCGTTTTGTGCCATATCACAAGATATCCACAGGCAAGCCGCCCCCCCCCCCCCCGAGTTCACTGTTACTGGTGTTACTGACTTGGATATGATACAGATTTGGCTGGTACCCCAGTTAGAAGAAGCAAAAGTTTTCTTTTTTCAGTAGGATGAGTTCTATAATCGACTACATATCGTTCGTGTTTCCGATGGTGGTCCCTTTGAACATTTATAGTTTTATAAAGTTTAAAGATTTATTTTTAATTTAATTTGTTCCAAAGAGTTGTGACTTTTTTTTTTTTTTTTTTTTGCAACAGTAGTTCTTCAAAATTGTTATATTCTTTTGTAAACACCTTGTATAATAAACAAAGCAAACTATAACCTAAAAATAAAAAAAAAATTGAATTCTGATAAAAGCTCCTTGAATTGGTATATCTATTTGTGTATTGAATATCATTCTTTACTGCATCTCTTATGTCAAAAATTTGCCTCAAGAATTGCATAACTGATTTCGGCATTGCACATTATAAGTAATTCGTTCTAGAGTTATGGCAATTTGAGTAATGATTATTCGTCCAATATTTAAACTTTTTACCAAATTCGACCCTTGTGTGATTAAAATGAAAATGCTTTCTTCGGACAGAATACCGTTTAAGCCTTTATTTTTTATTTTTTTTTACGAAAAAGCAACTCTAATTTAGGCCCTTGACCCTTTAAGGGAGACAATCGCTTTGATATAATTGTGTAATACTTCGAACAACCTATCCTTCATATATTCATTTTACAGGATATTACACTTAATATGTCAAATTTTGAATTGCTTTTCAAATTTAAAGAATATTAAACATTTTTGTGGCTCATTAAATATTCTCTAACAAAAAATTTAAATTATCTCGTTTTCTTACATTGTTTTCGTTTCTTTTCTTTTCTATTTTTCTTCCTTTTTTTGAAGCTCATTTTTTACTAAATTGTCGTTATCTCAGATTTAAATTCTTTAATTTTTTTTTTTTTTTGCGTCTTTTAAAATTCACTAATATAGATTTGAATTCTTTCATTTTCTTTTATTTTTATGTTTTGCCACTGTCTGAATTATATAATAAAGTGAGATTCCGATGACTTCCATTTCAAAAGATGACAGCAGAATGTTAGCATAAATGAAAATTAAGTAAAGTTGTTTCTCCCGAATCACATATTGTATTTCCAGGTTGTTTTGTTAAATTTGGATCCAAGATGAATGTAGTTTACAGCTTCGATAAATAAACTGAAGTTTTGATTCGAAATCTGTAGAATGAAAAAATGAAACCTGTTAATAAAAAGGCGTTCAGAAGAATCAGATAATTTATTTTTTGAACTTCGGGCATACGAGTACAAAAGTAATTGTAATATTTATCATCGAGGGCACTGATTTTTAATGATATGGGTACTATCTACTAGTAGGTGTTGAAGAGGTCTAAGGAGGTGTTTTTGTTCCAAGTCTAATTTAAGGAGTATTGCAGACCAACTGCCACGACCCTCGGTAATACTCACAAGAACACACCAAAGAGATAAAAAATCACCGAACGTATATTTCAATAAATGGCTCTAATCCGCATTAAATATAGGTATGTTATAGCTTTGTTCTCAATACTTTTTTGAATAGTATTTGAACCAATCGCAGGATGCGCAGTGCACTGCGGTTTGCAAGAGTATCTTTCGGCTTCGCACATCACTACAGCTTATAATTAAAAGTCTGGATAGGTCATGACAAAATTAAGGCTTCCACCAATATGCCACCATGGATTTCTAAGCATAATGTTAATGCAACAGAGTTTACTACTTTTCTTCTTAAAGCTAGATTATTACTTTTAACTGTATAGAAAGAAATACATTCGAAAGAATGGCAAAAAAAATGTTTCTACTTGATTTCTATCTTTTTTTTACTTTTGAATGTATTTTTAAATATTTATTGAAGATATAAAAACTCACAACTTCATTACTGATGTTATAGAATGGGAGTCGATCTGTTTTCCCCTTGAAAAGGGGCGGTGAGCAACTTTTTTTTTCAAGAAGGGTGCGGTGAGTAATTTTTTTTTCTCGAGAAAGATGCGGAGAGTAATATTTTTCGAGAAGGGTTCGATGAACAATGTTTTTCGAGAAGGGTTCGATGAACAATGTTTTTCGAGAAGGGTCCGGCGATTAATTATTTTCGAGATGGGTGGGGTAGCCCAAAAAAAGTTGGGAAACCTATGCTCTAGAGCAGGGGGGGGGGGGGCCCACCATCTATTTGAATCCGGCTCGAGGGCTAATATAGTTTTTTAATAAGAATTTTACAATGAGAAAAATTATAGCATCATTTCTCAAGCTTTGATGTAAGTTCTAAAGGCATTTCTATATTAGAATATATTCCTCTGAGCTTAAGTTGATTCCTTAATATTTTCATGATTGAAAAAACTCTCCATCTCAATTTAGGTGCATACTTCCAATAACTTATACTATACCATTCACAATTGTAAATAATATTATATCGCGAGACTTATCCCCCTCCCAAAAAAACATTATAAGCTTTATAAGAAGAAAAATGCAAATCAAATTTTTTAAACGTCATTCACTTCACGATCTCAGACAAGCAAATCCACGTTTTTTTGTACGCCGCAGCAGTCGCGTTTTAGTCAATGGAACTTACTTAACCAGGTCGCATACCATTGATAAAGCGAAGTGGACTTTGAAAATTTGTTTTGAAGACCCCTTCTGAGAATACTGTTCTAGACAGCAAGTGTTCATACAAACCATTGCTAAGAAAAGTAACAAAATAGTCTAAATTACAAACTAATCTGCTGAGTTATTTTTGCACATTATACACTTAAAGTGGTGCATTATTTTATAAAAATTGTTGTTTATCTAATGATCACCAATATTTACTAAATAATATTTTAAATTTCAATTTATATTCAGAACACGTTCCCGGCATTAATTTTGGTATAGAAACATGGTGTTAAAAATAATCATTTCATAGAACTGGCTTCCGTTGAGATATTAGTCTTCAATGCAGAGAAATGTATATTTATTGTAAGAGTATTTTAGATATATAAAACTTAATTTAAGAGTTCAATTAATTCTTACCTAATCGGCGTTATTTTTGTTAAGTCCTTGCCCATAGTTTCAATAACCTTTCTGCCCATTATCCATAATCCAGCGCTGATGCCTACTCCTCCATAAATAAGGAGCCATGCAGGAGTTTCACCATCTGGATTCTTGGCATAAATCAACCACAGACTTACAAGAGGAGCTATAGCATTACTAAAATATATTTACTTTAGAAGATTTGCATTTTTGTATACATGTATAATAAGCATATATATATATATATATATATATATACTTTCTTAAATTAAAAGCTTATGACCGTTAGGGAAAACATTTCAGTTCATATTGAAAGTTAAATAAAAGCTAATGACAGGATAAATTTCATTTAAAAAGATTACAAATAACATATATATTATTCAAAAACTGCATTGTTAAAAATTAAATTTGAAATTAATAAATTATGTAAGCCAGATTAAAATTTACTAGATTTGTTCAAGTGGTTTATTGTAAATTTAGATATAGATCCGTTACCATCTCGAATTTGTCAAGGAATTTTCCTATCTTTGTAATTAGACACTTAATTCATCACAATATATTAAATAATAGATAAATTTATCTATGCATTTCAGTAAATGTTTTTCTTTAAAACTGCTAAAACGTTCACTAATTTTAAATTCATGTTTTTCTACATTAATTAACGCTGTAACTGTTTCAAAACACGTTCAACAACTGTATGGAATCTTGACGAAAATGAAGTTTATCTATGTATTTCAGGTTTTTAATACAGTGTGTTTCGATACTCATGGAAAAAAATTTAAAGGGTGATAGAAAATATCTAAACAAGAAATTTTCACCATACAATGCATTGGCGGGAGCAAGCGGTAAGTATTCTTACACATCGTCTTTTCTACTGTAAATTTCATGCAGCGTGCCTTTTCCTGGTTTGTGTACATCGCCATGCCTCCTGAAATCTACGGCAGAAAGGATGATGTGCAAGAAACTCGCTCTCTATGTTTTCCATGACAGCGCCTTCTAGCGGTTCACCGCTTGCTCTCCTCCTATGCATTGTATGCTGAAAATTGCTAGCTCAGATGTTTTATAACATCCTTAAAATGTTTTCCCATGAGTTTCGAAGCAGCCTGAAAACATGATTTAATGTTAAGAGATTAGTAAGTATTATACATTGTTTTTATACCATATTTTTATTTCTGATTTAATGGGTTTTTCTTCTTCAGTTTAATTTATTAAGTGTTTCAAAAATTTCTAGACGTATAAATTAATCAAAAAAGCTCCTCTTCCGCAAGTATTTTTTACGAATTAGTTACAATAAAATGCTGTAAAGTGTTGCAGAAAACTGAAAAAATAAAATCAATTATATTTGTTGATTCTGAAATGAAGAGAATAATTGAAATTCGGAATATTTGGAATTAGATCGATCCAAAGATGGGCTTACGGAATTTAAAAATTTTTAGTGCTTTTAACTAGTGCTCTACTCACCTTACGTCATTCCCTCCATGAGCAAATGATCCAAAAATTGCAGTCATAACTTGGAGACTCTTAAAAAGATTTGCGACCTCAGGGCGGCTGTCATCACTAACCTAAAAACAACAACTACAGATGAATTTGTTTTAGAATTTCCAGTCTTTTAAATTTATTTGAGCGCGTTTAGTAACTAAAACCTACTTCATTCATTTTGAGGTTAATGTATGGACAAAATAAAATAATTAGACTAAAAGTATCTTAGCTTTCGACTACACCATATGTCTTATTTCTGAATTAAGAAAAACAATAAATTTACTCAATATTTTATATTAAAAACATTTTCTTGATTTGATTGGAAAATGCAATGCACCAATTTGAAGTTAAATTTTGGAAAAAAATAATGAAGTGCAATCACTTGTTGTAAAAATTAGTTTCAGATTGCACTATGACTCTTTCTTAGTAGAGAAATCTCTACTATGAAAAAAAAGTTACCTGATATTGTCATGGAATCTTATGACCCGTCTTGTCTGTCATCTTAAAGTTTGCTCTAATCACAAAATCTAAATTTCAACTTAAGTTCAAGCTCAGACAAAGTAACTAAAACAGTCAATTATATTTCAAATTTAGTATGTTTCAAAGTATAGTTTATGAATTCTCTAATTAGAGGGATTCTCTCCGCCAGTATCAAGATTTTGACCACGGGTGTTACCAGCTTCTATACTATATCAAAGAATACGCTTATTAGAATATGATGATTGTACCTTCTTTGAGTACTCAATCTATCGGATAGTGTTTGGTTCTAATTTCACTAAATCAACTATAAACACTAGAAGACTTCCGCGCACATTACACTATATTCTTCCTATGACCGAAAATCTTAGTTTTATTGTAATCATCTCCTAACTTTCCACTCATCTCCCCTTCTTTTTTTTTCACTAAACTTTAGTTTATCTATAGATTTTGCTTTGCATAATTCAAAATTGAGTTGTTTGAATCAAGTAGCGTTCAGGAAATGTCTGTAAAGATAGTTGATGGGCCTCATACATTACAATATCATTGAAATATAATTTGCTGATGAAATTACATCCATAAGTGATAAGCGATATTTTCCAGTTCTCAATTGATTCATAATTTATTTCGTCGTATCTAGAAGCAACATGAAGGCTATTGGCAGTGAACCTCATAATTCTGAGCCGAAGTCAAGGGACAAGGACGGCTCCTGAGAGGTCACCCCACTCTCCCAGCATTTATGCCGACGATACTCGGGGGATCTTCAGAGGAATCAGGACTGAAACCTACGACTCGACAATAATAACACCGATCATGACGACATGACTACCACGATCACTTTCTATCTCTCAAAATTGAGATTTGTAATTATTTTACCCAAAGATGTATAAATATACTAAGACTAAGAGTTATAAAAGATACTTATTATTTATGGAAGCGATATCAAAAATATCCATGAATGTTGTTATATAATATTTATTTTATACATATTTATATATATTATATGAAGATAAACAAAATAAAAAAAATTCATTAATTTCATACTCCCATTGCACTGATTTGTATTTGGTTCAAATTTTGTAGCAGCCAAGTGCAAAATTAGTTCAAAATTTTCAACAGTCAAGTAGTTTTATTTCTTGATTCATTAATATTAATGAATCAAAATGATTTTTCATACGTATATATTGACTTAAAACGCTTGCGAAGTGTAACGAGTTATCTGGAAACAATTTATAACTGTTTTTATCGACACAGTGACATAGAAGATATATAACGGTAATTTGGGTATAAACGGACTTCAAATATTCGATGTAACATAGAACATTGAGTCATTAGCTAAATTATAGAGAGACTTTACTTTTGCAAGATAAAGAGAAAGCAAGAAATCGTGCCTTGCCTTTTAATTTCTGAATGAAAATCTTTAATTACTCAATGCAAATATAGTGGAAATCAAGTCATTATTTTTCTACTTTGATACATCTTAATTAAATTATACTTACCTCTGCATTCTCATCAGCAGCGATTGGATTTTCCAAAGAAAGTTCGTTTTGTTCTCGTGTGCTGGATCCTAAAAAATTTAAGTAATTTCTAAGTTTAATTTATATATATATATATATATATATATATATAATGAATTTCTGAAAGAGACAGAGATAAATAAAAATGCAACTTTAAATTACAAAGATTTAATATATTTGTGAACAAGTTTTTCAGTTTGTTTGTAATTATATGACTAAATGAATAAAAAAATTATACATTGGAGATTTTCTGCTATGGTTGTCGTTTCAACAATAAGGCACAAAAACAAATCCAAAATTATACAATCTTCGAAATTCGTGAGATTGAATAAAGCTAAAGATGACATGAAATTTCCAAAATGCCACAAATAAATTTATAAATTGGGACAAATTCACTTCATTGGTAGTTAAGAGACAAAATTACTCAATAAAAGTCAACCTAAATATTTACCCAGTTTATTTAAAAACTTGCAATAATAAAATAATTAAACGTATAGAGCAGTTACTTAATATTATCTTATAAACAGTTATTTTAATAAAATATCTTATCTGACGAACGCTAAACAGTAAACCTCTGATAACAGGATCCGAGTCAGCAGACTCGGCAGACTTTTCAGTGTTCTTACGACTCTCTCTAATTCCTTTATCTCTTTTTCCCCCTTTGGCTACAGTTCTTAAACAGTAAGGTTTATTTACATAATACATCGTGGTTCCTTACTAGGCGATATTCTCCTATCATACATTTTAAAGCAGTTCTAGAGTTTTATTAAAGAGAAATGCGCTTGAGAACCCGCTATAAAATGATGGAAAATTGTAAGAAAGAGTGATTATCTTGATTTAAATATTGAGACATATCTTTGAATTGTTTGAATGTCACACTATGATATTTGAGGGTAAACAAATTTTGAATTGCAAAACACTTTAAAAATGTTAAAAGATTAGCATTTATACCTTTTAATAAATAACTTTCAAACATTTTAGAGCAATCAAACTCTATCATTTCTTAATTACTTTATTTCTCAGATTATTTCTTTACATTTATGATATTTCAACAGTCCTATATATGAAAAAAGTTATTTCTATTATTCCTTTTGAAATTCAACTCAAAAACACACACCACTAATCAGTTTGAATTTCATATACTTTGATAAATTGCATGATTTTGTGATAGAAACTTGAATACCTCTCTAAGTCTTTGTTATTTAACTTTAAAAATTACCATTTGAGGAAACTGAATTGTAATACATTGCTTCAAAGTCTAATTGCTTTTCAGATGACAGAATGATTGACAGACACAAGCCTGGTGACACTTTTCGGTTCAGGAACTTTCATTTTTCTCCAACGATTGGTCATTTTTTGAAACCCTTCTCTCTCCTATGACAGCTTAAGTTGCTCCTCAATTTGGTATATTTTTATATTGATTATTCACTTGATGGCGAAAGACGATAAAAATGAAATTGCTGGATACTTATATAGAGAAAGGGAAGATGATGCACTGGAGAAGAAACGAATTTGTGTGTTTAGTTTTTGAATTATTTTTCAAAAACCTGTAAACAAATGAATTTACTTCTGGTTCATAATCTAATATGTCAATTTTTGTGCATTTATTCCTAAATTTTCAATGAAAGCGAACGTTTTGTGGAATGCAAATTTTTTATAATATAGTTATTATCAAGTTTAAAAATTGTCTTTTTTTCCAGATCCAAATCTTTCTGTCTTATTTGTAGATTTACGCATTTTCTTTATGATTTGAAGAGTATCAATATATAAATAGGATAATTGATGCATACTCATCTCGTTGAAGAATTTGAAGGAGTTATTAATTTAGTTTCTTTAGACATGTTTAAAATGCTTTCCTTCAATAGCATCAAATATTTTAATTTAAACCAAAATTTCCCTCTTGGCTTCTTCTGACTAAAAACCAATGTCATACTACTCGATGAGAAATTTAAATTCTGATACAAATTTGCAAAAATTTTGCCTCTCTTTCAGGGAAATTTTGTAATTTTTTTTCCTATTTGAACCCATAGAAAATAAATTTATGTAACTGAAAACTCTCTTGTTAAGTAGAAATATTTCATTTCCTATTAATGCAGAAAAATGTTTCAAAAAGTAAATTTCTTATAAAAACTTCTCAAAACTGACGCGATCTAATATAAAAAAATTCAATATTTCTATTTAATTGAGCTACCAATCTTAAAATTGTCTTCTGAACCATATGAATCAGTTGTCGCCTGTGATAAAGAGGCATATACTTGAATGAGAAAGCAAAAGAATTTTGATCAAAAGAAAATCAATTGAAAGATGTTTCGGCTGCTGATGAGTTTATAAAATATAAATTTTTCAGAAACGTATCTTATAAAATGGTGAAGATACGTTGCCTAATTTTTTCCAATATTAAATGTAAACATAAGAAAATTATAAGCATAAATAATTTATAAATCAAGAGTAATAAATTAATAATTTATAATGAATGAAGGGCACAGGCATTATTCTAAATATTATAATTAATGAAATAGCTGTATAATCTATTTTCCTACAACGTGATTAATTCAATTTTATCTCGATTCATTTTTTAAAATGAATTAGAAAGTGAAGAAATATTCATTAAGATCTTCTTCTTCTGTATTAAATGTAAAATAGATATTTTATATAATTTTAAAGTGAATAAAATTTAAGCAGTTTATCCTTATTACTGACTCTTTATAAAACATATAAAGTGATAAAACAAACACCTACATCTGCATGACCGTCCATTGTTGGACAATAATTGGCCAAGAAGACTCAGAGAATTACGCCATGTAATTTTCTGCTGAGCATAGTTCTATTACATTTGATTAGTGAAAGTGTTTAGCTAGATAACTAGTCAGCTAAAATGATAGGGAGTTCACGTAGGTTGTATAAATCATAAAATAGATCCAAGTTTGAGGGGAAGGCGATCGATTTCTCGGTGTTTAAGATCACAAATCTTATCAAATTTGGTATTTAATCCAGAATGAGTGTTATTGTGTTAAGTCAGTAGTAGCACAGAAAGAAAGTGTGTGTTTATGTGCTGCATTAATAGCAAATATTTTCTTACTATTTTATGTATCCTTTATTGTGAGTTTTAATTTACATGTTTTGACTATAGAACTCTATTGAGAGAAAGTTGATGGATGAAATCAGTTTTTAAAAAGATAGTAACGTTGGTCGAATCGCAGATAACAATTCACTTTTGAGCTGCTAATTTTGTAGCTAAATGGGGCTACATTTGAACTTCTTAAGCAAATGCAGTAATTAGGAATTTACAACATCTTAATGAATTAGAAAAATGAAAAAAGCGACAAAAATAAAACCTTTCTTATTAATTGAAAAAAATCGTACACAAAATTTATACATTATCAGAAGACAATGCTAAAAGAAATAAAAAAAATATAGAATATCCGCTTAACTAAATAAAAGAAAAAGCATATCACATTTCAAATTGTAGCATTTAGCCAACATTATCTTATTTAATTTGTGCTAAAAGTTGATCAGGGTTATATTTTTAATGATATACATGTATGAATGGTGAATGATCTATTAATTATGTATTTGATAAATTTGACTTTTTGGTTTTATCCGTAAGTATAATTTTTATTACAATCCAAACCAAGTAAGTGAAACCAAGAGACATGGATGTGTCTTTACGCGAATAATACATACACTTTCCAATAGTGTTCTTCGATTATACATCATTTTCTTTTTCTTTTCTTTTTTTTTTTTTTGGTTTTATCAATTTCACTTTATGGGTATAGAATAATTCATTCAAATGAAATGTAAAAAAAATATTATGTCTTCTATTTAAGTATTAGATATGCAGTTTGAATGAATTTGTAGAATGAGAAATTAAATATCAGTTATGTCTTGGTTTACTAGAGTCAGTTACATATGATCTAATTTTCCAGTTTTATATAAGTAAAATTGTCCACGAGTATAAGAAATAAAAATAAGTCAAACAATCTGCTAAGGAACGTTTGGAACATTGCCTAAAATAATTCTTAGATGCCTTTTTGACTAATGTTATCAATCACAAATTGTGATATTTATATAAAGTTCAGTGAACATACCCCCTTCCTCCTTATTTTATATTTATTATCTGTAATTCTTTTAACTTTATTTACCGATGATACATTATGCAAAATTTTTATATTGAATATTTTGTAACGCTATCTCATCTTACTGTTTTGCTATGAATTTACTGAAACATTTTTAAAGCTTTAACTCATAGATAAAGTACAAGAAAAAGATTTATATTAATATATATATATATATATATATATATATATATATATATATTATGAATACATTATTCCTGAGATTTTTCTAAAGAATGGGTATTTTTTTTCCCTTTCTTCATAAAGAAATGTTTTTCTGGAGTATTGTGATAACTGTATTACGAGTTTGTTTTTTCTGAGGCTCTACTTCAATATTTTTTCCTTTTTTAAGTTTATTGCTGCTGAGTATGATACAAGAGTAAATAAAACCAAAACAGCTGGGGAACATTTATCCCGTTTGCATACGAATCGAGTGTTGGAAAACCTTTGTCTCTGAAAACTTCAGAGAACTTGTTCTTTTATCAGACCACAACTTTCGTTTGGCCTCGTATTTTACTCTAGACACATTTCTGTGAGAATTCCGAAGATAACTTTATACAAATTTATGTTAACTAGTTTTTTCTTTTATTTATGTTTTCTTTGAAATGAAAATTTGCTAAAAGCGTTTCATACTGAGTAATGCAGATATATGAAGCCTTTCTTAAGCTATTCTTAAGTCTGTGTAGAAATTCTGAATTTCATAGAAACAAAGATTTATTTTCTGTATTTTGAAAACCGTAGTCTATTTTTATAAACAAAAAAAAATATCTCGTGCGTACTGTTATAGTAAAATTATTTTTTTAATCTACCATTTAGAAGAAAAATGATTTGATAGCTTTGTTCTCCAGTTAAATGAAGTAATATTCACGACTAGTTAATTGTAACTTCAATTTTTACACATTCCCAAAATAAAAAAAAAAATAAAGAAATTAATGTTTGAACATTTTATTTCATTATGAGCTTAGTTAGTGCTTAAATTTTCTTATATGTATTGATGTTTAGAATTGAGAGCTTTTATGATATTAATTTGCCTTTAAGTTCATTTATGTTAAATTCTTATGTGATGTATTAAACTAATTAAACAGTAAGAAAAATACAGGATTATTTAAAATGAAGCATCCTATTTCGAAATTCCATATTTTCAAAAACAAACGACATAGAGTGACAAAAAATACGTGAATACAAAGGAAAAATGTGAAATTTGCATACAGCGAGCAACAGATTTCCATCGTTTGTTCATTTTGAAACATTTTCACGAAGGCTATTTCAGAAGCTTTCATGGAGCTACCTGGAAGTTGGATCGGTCGCAGTGGACCAGATGACTTGATGTTACTTAGCGTTCCCCCCAAGTCATCTGATATGGCCCTATGTGATTTCTTCCTTCGGGGGTTTGTAAAAGATAAAGTGCATGCGCCACCATTACCCACAAATTTATATCAATTTAAACAACGGATTTCTGCTGCTGTACAATTGATTACCAATCACACTTTACAACGCATTTGGAAAAAATTTACGTATCGATTTTACACCATATGTGTAACTAAAGGCAGTTATATAGAACACTTGTAGAAAATACTTCCATATTTCTTCTTTGCATTCATATATTATTTTTATCTTTTTATGTCATTTAATTATGAAAATCTAACATTATGAATTTGGAGGATTCGTTTTGAATAACCCTGCATTTACTTGATCATTTATAGGGCTAACTTTAAGAGTGAGATTTAGTGGGAAAAGTATCTATAACAATCGAAAGTAGTAGATTTTTTTAAATGTATAAACAAACTGCGTGAATGAATTCAAGTATCCCTTCCATTAACAAACTTATTTTTTTACTGCGGAAAAAAAATGTTTAGAAAAAGAATGGGTTTTGCTTTTTTGTTTCTTTTAAAAAGCAAATTTCAAATAATTTGTGTTCCGTTCTTGAGCTTAATAATACAAAATACATATTTTAAACAAGATCTTTGCTTTAAATGAAAAAGATGTATGCTTATTTATTTCAAATTAAATTGTTTTTTACGATTGTAAGGCTTCCTTAAATATGATTGTTGTTTTTATTTCAGGTTTAAGACAATAGTTTTCTCTTTCTTAATGATAAGATATATTTGGTTTCCTTATTATAATTATAAATACATGCGTTTTTTTCCTACTCGGGATTTGCAAAAAAAATTAAAATAACAAGTCTACCAGGATAGTAAATCATACATATTATTATAATATTCCAAAGTAAATGAATAATATTTGTAAGCATTAAATTATTCTTTGTATAAGTTTTAATGCAAAATTAAAAAAAGAGAATAATTTTAATTATATGCTTCATATTTACTTCAAAAATATTTGAAGAATTTTGGGAAATTTTTGTTATTCCGATTCATAAGAATTTAAATGGCAAAGAGAAGAAAAAGAAAAACGGAGATAAAAATATGAATGTGAAGTAATGAAATTGGGCTGTGTTCCTTAAAAACATTTCAAATAATTTTAGTCTTCAAAAAAGAGGTTTCAAATAAATATTCAGTTGTAAATTAATTGTATGCCACCTTATTTCTAAATTTTTATTTATCTGTTTTGATGCTTGCTACACTTAGATTATCTGTTACAGAAATTATCATCTGAATTATACATATTCGCCTCCTGCTTTACATAACATTTTTAACAATTAAAAATGTTGTTTAATGATTGAGATGACAAAATTATAGTCATTACAAAATTATCAATAGTTCAAATAATAAGGCTAATATGTATCTTGTAGGTTTAGTTATGGAATTCTAAATATAAAAATATTAATTACCTTTTTGTCTCTCTCTTGGTACCACTTTAACACGAATAATTATAGCGACAGTGAGGGCGATAACTACTGAAACTGTGGCAGCTAGCCATGCAGGGATGTTGTCCAATCTCAACACTGAAAAGAATAAAATATTGTATAATTAGACCGCTCTCTTAGTCCCAATCCCCTTTAATGATGTTTCTAACGTCTTAAAAAAGTGCTCAATCTTTTAATTTTTTCTCTCTTTGTAAGACTTGTAGCAATAAATATTATTTCGTGTATCTCAGCGATAAAAATATGTGACATAAGGTTCTGGTTTGATTTGGTGCCCGCGTTAGCCTAGAGGTCATGGTCGCGCATTCACTGTTTCGTCAAGTCGTGTGTTCGAGTGCCGATGCCAGAAAAGACCTGCCGTATAGTGGGGCTGAGGCACGTTAAATCTTTCAAAGCTTCCTATTGGCAAGGTGTGAAGGTTTGGGGAGGGAGGTGTCAGCTCAGGTGTCGTCATCGTCTCTTGACAGAGGTTCAAAACTACGAGGTCCATCGATGATAAATACATGCTGATTATTAGATTTATTAATAATGTCTGATTAGATTTATTAATCTAACTCAGAAATCTTTTTAGTTTTATTGTTTGACAAATATTTCGGATAAACCATGTTGGTAAATATGAAAGACTAGTAAAATGACTTTTTGGATCTATTGAATTTATCTATAATTGCAAAACAAGGTGGAAAACCTAGATTAATTCTAAAAATCCAGTAGCTTAAGGGTGACGCAGCAATTCTAAAAATGTGCAACATTTCAAAACTTTAAATGGCTATTGATGAAAACAATTTGTTACCATTTACCCTAAAACAGATATACATCAAATTATTCGGTTGCAATTCGAAAGTCATTTAGTTGACTTCATGCTCCATTTCGTACAGTGGTCATAACAACACTATATCTCGTGAACTTTCTCAGATATTGGATTGAATAAAATTGCTGATTTAGTACTAATTGAATTCCTATTATGTGGTTTCTAAATTGAAAAAAGTAGATATATTAAGTAAAATTAATTTAATTGGTTAAAATTAATTTAATTAGTTGGTTAAAATTAATTTAATTAGAATATAAAATCATTTCTTGCGTAAGATAATGATAAAAGCATTTGATTTTCATTTAGATGATCTAAAGTTGGATTTTAGATGTTAAAAAGATGTTTCAGTGTCGCACAATAATGTTTAATTTACAAAATTTAAAATTCACACTATAATAAACTTTATAATATTTAATTATTACTTCAACTGAGGTAAGCGTTTCTATTTGAGGTTTCATCTTAATAGTATGATAGCATAATAATAGATTTGAAACGTAATATTTTCTCCATTTAATTGACAGAACATATCGCTTATTGTACTTAAAACACATTACAAATATTACAATCAGAGTATCATTACAACGGTTACAAAGCAGGGGGAAAGAGCTATGGGTGTACATTAAAAATTCTAAGATATCAAACTAAATTAGCAGTCTTATTTTCATATTCTTTTACATTTCTTTAAAATTATTGAAAAATTACAAAAATACTACACGTATTAAATGAAAGAGCGATTAACACCATGTATAAAAATCCTATAGTTAAAAATAAGTTTTTCCCTGTGGGAAATGAATAAAAAGATTAGAAAATGTATAAAATCTCTAACTCACAATTGCTATTGCGCATCACAGAAAGTAATATGGTGAAATTATTTAAGCTCTTTTAAATAAGGTACTTTTCAGCAAAAATAATGTTAATATAATTTTAAAATATTTAAAAGAAATGCACCTCTAAATTGCTTCGAAGTGTTTAAAACAGAATAACCAAATTTAACAGCTCGTTTAAAAAAATGCTTGCAGGCTTAATAAAAATATTAGGAATTTCAAGATTTAAGAATTTCATAAGCAACTTTTTAAGTAAAATAAGTAACTATTTATTAAAATATCACAGTTGAGAAAATGAAAGAATAAGTTTTTACATAATAATCTCTGATAAGTGCTTCTGGCAGGTTAGAAATTTTACAAAAATTAGATGCTTTTAAAATAACTTTAAAGGTTTCTTTCATACAAATATAGAAATAATAATAAATGTTACAAATTTTGCTAAGAAGTATTTTTACAGATATTTTTTATAAGAATAAGAAAATCTTCAATCTATAATCTTTCATAAGAAATAAGTAATGTTTTAAGCATAGTTTTTTCATAAGAAATAAGTAAGTTCTTACTAACATAAATCATATTTTTAAAATAAGATTCCTTTTATTTGCTAACTCAGATATTATTTATACTCATTGTGACATACAAGATAATTCGTATTTTTAAAAGTATGTTAATCAAAATAAATATAAGAATTATTATAAAAATTTAAATTTTATATCATAGTTGTGTAATTTAAATCTTAAGAAATAATTTATTTAATTTGTGAAATGTTAAAGTAAGTTTGAATTAACTGAATTTTTAATGAAATAATTAATTTTAGGGGTAATTAGTCGAAAGAATATCTTAAGAAACAAATTACAATAACGCATTCACAGTGAAAAAAAAATTAAGTCTCATATATATTTTAAAATCCCGATCTTGAAAATTGAGTAAAATCTTAATATTGGAAATTGTATACCTTAACTATGAAATAACTCTTGCCGCATCAGTTGCATTAAAACAAATAATAATGATTAAATTGAATTGCTGTAGGAAATAATAGGACAAATAAATAATAACTCAAAACAAACTTTTATCCTTCATTTACATTAAATTAAACTTAAGTTCTTAATTTACTGCAAATACTGCAAAAGCAAACTCTTTCCTCTATTTCTCATCTCTATTAGATAATTTTTCTTTTACGTCGCTGTAATTTCAGTTGTGTCGCGATGTAAACATTTTTAACGTTATCGGAATCAAAATTAAAATTTGTGAAAAAACATATCAAAAGAAAAAAATAAGAATTCTAAAAACCCAGGAGCCGAAGAAAGATTGAAAATGAAACTCAAAATACGACGAAACTCATTTTTCCCTCTCCGTAAGAAATATATTCGTTTCCTCACTAGAATAAATACCAAAATCACTAACACGGATTCAACAGATGCTTTACCAAATCTTAAGTCATTTAGCGATCGAAAGTATAAGCAAATAATAATATATCCCTCTGATCTTATGACAGTATTTCTAAGAACCAATATGTTTACTTTAGCCAATTCCGAGAGTAAAGTAAAGTCTGTGGTACTCTTTTCATTATGTGGTTTCTAGAGCTCTCTTTTCACACGTGTGTAAGTGAGAATGTTGTATTAGTAAGGTTCACTATTTTCACACATACTGTTAAGTGAGGGCTTCGTATTAGTAGGATCCTAATTCTTTGCACGTTTTTCTGAAGGGATGCGGAAGGGAGCATCGATTCGTGTTGGCTATTTATTCAATCTAGTTGAAATAATACGTATTACACACGCACGCACACACAGCAATGGGATATTTTAACAGAAGTTTCTGAACGACAGAATGTGTTTCTTTCTCTGTTTTGATAAATATGAAAAATATAAGAAAAATGTTATCCATGCCAAATAATTCATAATATATTCTTTAATTTGCATCATTTTCCCTAAAATATAAACTAAATGAAATTCATTCAAGAAAAAATTGTACATAAATTCTAATAGAATAAAAAGTATTTATTAATAGTAATCAGTGGTACTTTTAATGAAACAAGAAAAGTTTATGAGCGTTATATTAAAGCTATTTTTATGAGTTAATTATTAACGATTAATTTCTTCATTTTAGTCTTGAGATGGATGTATCATATATTTTTAGAACAGTCTTTTTCGTTTATTAAGTATTTTAGATCTTAAAATAATTCATATTATATATAAATTGGAAAAAACTTTTTTTTATTGAATTTTCAAATAGTAGTTACATTTTGTTAAAATAAGCGTAAAAATAGTATGGTCTTTACAAAAAGGAGCGTTGATGTTTTATAGACAAGCAACTGTTTAATGCTATATTTAAATTTAAGCAACCATGACTGATTTTCCCTCTAAGAATAATCTTGAGCAATTTAGCATTTTATTTTGGTTCTTAATAAGAGAATATTATTTTTGTTAAAAGTATTACAAAAGGAAGGGACAGTAAAACTTCTTTAAGTCGGATTAACTAGGACCAGAATAGGTCTGGGATATCGAAAATCGTGCTTAACCTGTGAATAGGAAAAATTAAATAAAATAAAACGTTCTAACAGAAAATCATCTTTGTATTGAACAAATCGAGCGTGAATCATATTTACAGAAGATAAATCATCTACTTTACGAAGAAAATTTGTTCAATTGTTTTTTTTATTTAGAAAATGTAGCTCCGTATGCCATTTGTCAATGGTGATAAGAGGTGTAGGTTTGCTAAGGTTTTGTTTACTTTGCACAGAATGTCAGTAAAATTGCCCTCTCCCTTACTTTTTTCATACATTCATAGCTTTTAGATCCTGACAATAAAGAAAACTTTTCAAAATGCGTGGATGAAACAAACAAAAGTTATGGAAATTTGCAGATTACTTCTTATATATATATATATATATAACACATCGATCAATAACTCCCGAGTCTAACATTGAAAACAACATTTTTTTTGCAAAATTTTTTTTTATTCATCAACATAACACCTTTTGTTAATCACCTTTTAGGGTGATACAATCATTCCAACGCTTTTCCAAATCTTTTTTTTTTTTCGCAAGAAATCTTTTTTGTTGTGAGTAAATAGCGATAAACAGCTTTCTGAATCATCGACTCGTTGATGTTTTTGTTCCATTGAAAGCAATCGCGGCACCCACTTGGAAAAAACCTTTTTCACTTCACTTCAAAAAACCTTTTTCAGTAAATACACTTCCATATGATATCTGTGTCATCTCAGCAATCTCACGGAGCTTCACTTTACGATCTTTCATTATAATTTTTGTCACTTCACTCACATTTTCCGGTGTAACGGCTTCCACAGGTCTACCCGAGCGTTCCGCGTCATTTGTGTCGGTAAGACCACGTTTAAACTCGGCAAACCACCGACAAATCGTTGCTTTTGATGGACAAGAGTCCGGGTAACATTTTTCAATCCATTGTTTCGCTTGCACGGTGTTTTTACCCATTAAAAAACAATGTTTTATCAGAACACGAAACTCGGTTTTTTCCATTTTTTAAACAAACTACAAAACGACTTTACTCCAACCTCGAAAACTCAGCTGTTTCTGGTCCGATCGACTTAAAATTTTGATACGTTTCAAGCAAAGGTTAGTACTCTAGAAAGACCTGGTTACTGGTTTACTACGAGCACCATCTCTGGGTTAGTCTCGAGAGTTATTGATTGATGCGTTATATATATATATATATATATATATATATATATATATATATATATATAATTCTTCGTGTAAACCGCTCCGGGTTATCCTAAGATCCAATTAAATTTATTGATTTTTTTGACTGATTGGTTTTTTGTTTATTTACATCGCACTTAGAAGCAATACGAAGGCTATTGACGAAGAACCTTGTAATTTTAAACCTCGGTCAAATTAAGGAAGACAATACTTAAGCTGGCACCTCACTCTTCAAACTTCGCACCCCTCCTATGGGAGGACTTAGGACCTCAACTAGATTTAACTTGCATCAGCACCACTACATGACGGGTGTTAAGTAACATCAGGGCTGGAATCTACGATACGACATCGATAGAAGCAACAGCAGCTGCGAGTTCATGACCATGACCACTAGACTACCGAATCCACAAGGCTCGAGTTAAAGGGGTCCGATTTAATTAGGTTCTACAGTACTTATAACTTTTTTTCTGGCTAGTAAAAAAGATCACATATCAAACAAAAATATTTCAGTAAAGAAGGAATGCAATTCCTTTTTATGTGCTTAAATAAATCTTTTTTTTTTAATATTTATAAAATGAACTACATGATTCTTTGTAAGTTGATTATCATTTTATTATAGTATTTAAAATTCATTTCTCCTTCATATCAAAAAATATTATATAAAGGGTTTGATTCTCAATGATTACCGCATAAGGAAAAGAGCTTAAAAGGATGAAACATATCACAACTGTGTTATTAATATTAATATTTTTGACGAAACATCCTATTTCAGTGCACTCGGTTTTAAAAGTTTAGGAGAGACAATTGAATTATTTCTATGTTTTTGGATGCTTTATGGGTATTTGATTTATTACGAATAAAGTAAAATATCTTACCGGGTGATCCATCGAGTACAACAGAAATAACATTCACAAAAACTGTAAAACCATAAAAAAGTGGAAGTGCTGTCAGACCTGCATCGCCAGGGTTTTCCTAAGTCAGGGGAAGGAAGAGGAGTTATAAAAAAGTTCTTCATTGAATACTTTTTGAAATTTTCAGATTTATCTCTGCAATGATCAATGAAAAGAATTAAAAAATACACCTTATGAATAAATTTGTAAGTTTTCTGTTCTACTAATCTATCAATTACTCAGTTATTGTTTGAAAAAGACTCAATTAAAAGGAATACCCACTTAATGACGAATATCAACTGTATGAGCATGACGAGAAGTATCAAGATACAAGTAAGAATATAATGCAGCTAACTTTTTAAGGCACGTAAATCTTTATGAGCAATTAATGTGCTTTTTCCTATAGTATCATATTTGTTTTTTTTTTAAAATAAGTTCTATGATAAAAACAGAATACATAGAAGTTAATGATTTGATATAAAAAAGCCTATATGCATATATATATATATATATATATATATATATATATGTATATATATATATACATTATAGTACAGCATAAGATCTCGGTACCTCAGAAACACGCTTGAAGTATCTTTATCAAAATTACGGATAAATAATCAAATAATAAGCAAAAACAAATAAATAAAAAATGAAATTGGCTTTTTAATTTAATTTAAACATGTGCTAAGGGTTTTCTTCTGTTCAGTTCTTGAAAAAGCAAAATTATTCAAAATTAATATTAATTAGCACAAAGTAAGCGTACTTCCTAGCCTAAGGCCTAACGGGACCAATTACTATCAAGAAAAAAAAATATCTCCTTAAAATTCCGGATGCATTTTTATTTTCACAATCATTCTAAAGTACAAAAAAGATATCAATGTCAACAACAAAATGGATAAAAACAGACGATTCTGTCATAAAAATCAATTATTAATTAAATGCTAAAACAAGAGCGAACTATAAATTATTAAAGCAGACAATAATATTCTTTTCGAATATTAAAATAAAAGCAGACGATAAAGTATTAAATTAAATATATTTTAGAATGTAAATATACCTTAAGAAAAATAAATGTAATTATTCCCCGTATAACCATAACGTTTTATTAAGTCAATCGTTTATACCTAACACCATGTATCCTTTATTTTATGCCAACGCAGTTTTTGATGCCATTTTCTCAAAGCAACAATATGTTAGCACATATTAATAAATAAAGTAAAAAATATGAAGTAAAAAACTTTGACATCGGGAATTATAAGAATATTATTTTAACTCAGAATAATAAAAGTGATCGCGGTAGCCTAGAGGTCGTGCACACGCAGCCGGCGGTTTTCGTCCAGTCGTGGGTTCGAGTCTTGATGCTACTGAACAAGTCACCCGCTGTGTAGCAGGGGCTGATTCACGTAAAATCTGTCGAGGTTCACAAAGCTCTCCCGCCGCGTAGTGTGGAAGTTAGGAGGGGTAAGTGACAGCTCAGGTGTCGACCTCGTCACTTGATTGAAGTTAAAAATTACGAGGTCTGTCGCAGTAGACCTCGTGTTGCTTGTATCTGTCGCAATAGACGTTAATAAAACCAAATCAAACAGAGTAATAAAAATATTTTTTCCATCTAATTTTCATAAGATGTGAATGTAATCATCCTTATTATTATAATCGTCCTTATTATAATAATAAGGATGATTATATTCATATCATAAGCTAAGAGAACACATTATTCCGGACTTTATAAGCCACTATACAGCTGCCACATTAAGTAAACAGCTTAATATAAGATATAAACCAGCTTCCTTCCCAACAGCAACTTCATATTACGACTAATGTGGCTTCTTCCTTGAGCCTTCTATTATGGAAATGACTTTTTAATGATAGCATTTAAGTGAATATTCAGTTCAGAGAAGGAGAATTTAAGAGCTAAAAGTTAACGTTTGCTTTATTATAATTAAGAAACTATCAGACCATTCTTATCTTTCATTGTTTTATTCGGAGCATAAGGGAATAGGTTATGATGGCTGGATCACGCACTTAAAGCCACTATTATGTGTATAATCTTTAGATTGAATTTAAAACCTATTAGTATCTGAAATGATAGAGATTTTGTTATCTATAAATTTCTGCTACTTAAATCTTTTAAAAAATAAATATTCTTTTATCTCCTAATTTTTCTTTCAAATTCTTTTTTTTCTTCTCTAATACTGATTGGTGGAATTATTTCAATAACTTTTTAAAATATTCAATCCTTTAATATTATGTTAATATTTGCCTTTATTAAAAATATGTGTGAGGGCTCAATATGCAGAGAAAACATTTCATTTTTTATCATTTTAGTTAATAATTTAACTATATAGAAATGGTAATGTAACTAACATTCCTTTTTAAAATGCATCATTATTTAAGTAATGAGGATTTGTTTTTCATATTTTCCTATTTTTTATTAATAAGCAGTAAACGATAAAATGTTTCAAATGTGTATTAATCCCTACTATTAAATATGCATTAATCCCAGTTTTTACCAATTTCTTGAGTCAAAGTAGAACTTATTTACATAAGTATTTTTAAAATTTTGGTTTATATTACTTAGTTACTAAAAATAGTGGCTATTAAACGGTAAAGGGACAGAAAAGTTGAGGCACAAAATATTTTTCCTTTTTTTTTTTTTTTTTTTTTTGTTCCTTTCCTTTTTAAATTAACAACACGTTTAAATTGTCTCATTGTGATTATATTCGCTTCTCTAATAATTTACTTTATGCCTCTAATGATAGAGGAATTTAACTCAGAGCAAATTGAATTGATTTTACTTAATCGGTTTCAGATATGAAAAATAAGTAATTAGTTTATCATTTAATCAAAGAAAAATGAGGTTTTGCTTGTTCTTCCGTGTAATTTTATCAAAAAAGGCAAAGATTATCGATAATTTACTTAATTAGTAAAGATCGATAGTGCACGAAGCCGCAGGTAATGTATTATTTAATGAAGGAGGTTTATGCTATCTATATGTATCGATAATTACAAAAAAAACCTGAAATATTCACAATTAATAGCGTTTTCTTGTATTCTTTTTTTTTTTTCATTTGCATTTTAGTACTCATAGTTTTAACTTAAATGTGTTAAAAGTATTATTTTGTATTTCAAAGTAGTTGCCTTTCGTATTTAATGTTAAAGAAAAATCGAATTTTTTAAACTAATATCGAGAAAAATAATCTTATCAACCATATAAAATAGTTATATAACTGGCCCATTAGAAATTACTCGAAATATTGTATGTTTTCTAAAGTTTAACGTCAAAGTAATAGAAATATTCTAAAGAAACAAAAAACGTGGAAGCAAACACGTGAATTTAATGCTTTTTGAATAAATAATTCATACAAAACGAATCATTGATATTGTGATAATAATTTAGTTTAAGTAAAACTGTCAATATATAGTTAACATACTTTATATAAAATTCTCTAAATTCATCAAACTCCTAGTTGAAAAGTAAATAAATTAATTAAATTAAGTAAAATGAATTTAAATATCTAAAATAATTAAAAACTAACTAATGACAAATATATAAAATTATACGGAAAAGACGATTATTCATTCAAATGTGTACATTCCCTGCAATAAAAATATGACTTTTTGAAATTAAATCAGAAATTTTAATTAGACATTTTTTTGTCAAAGGATAATAAACTAAGAAAATATTGCTTTAAGGGATGTATTCGTTTCGTTCTTATAATAGCAGTAATTATATAGTGGAGCGGAAGATAGAAAACAATGCTTCGAAGTCTAACAATTTAATGGTTGAAAAATTATATGTTCAAGAGAGAAAATAGTTTTTCACGATAAATACAAACAGGTTGCCTCTCATCTCTCTAGTTTTATTCCTTTTAATTTTTCACAAATACCTGAAACATTTTAAAATATCGAGATATTAATGTTCCAGAACGATGGATTTCATTAAAGGTCTCTTTTGATACTGAATTGTAATTTTTGTAATGAAACTTGCTATTGTGTACCAAAATACAACTTTATTATCACAATTGCCTTTTTAAAGGAAGAAATACACATACTATTTACAAAATAGGAGTAAATAAAAATTTGTAATACATATCACATAACCCACACCCCGAAAAAAAGAAACATTTTGAATCGTTTTTTTAAAAAAAATTGTCAAATTAAAACAGTTAATTCAAAATTTGGAATAGTACACAACATAATTCTTATTTCTAGTTTACCAATATATATATATATATACATAGACTCTATAACAAAAAAAACGACGACGAAATAAATCATTCAATTTTTCTATGCCACGTTGTGTGGCAGCTTTGCATCCAGGATAGAGGTGGGTCAACACCTTATTGAGCTCGTTACTTTGTAACTATGTAACTATGTTCAATTTTTCTGAAATTTTAATCATTTTCTATTCCGTACATAATTTTACTATCCACCATTTTTTGTCTCCGTTGGACAACTCTTTCTTGGCACGTCGCTTTTTTTTTTCTTTGTAGAGTATATTTCAAAGTTACATAGTTACAAAATAACGAACTCAATAAGGTGCTGACCCATTTATAGCCTGGATGCAAGCTGCCACACGACGTTGCATAGAGTCATAAAGTTCCTTCATGGTCTTCTGCGGTATTTCTTGCCGAATTTGCTCCAATTATCGGGTTAGGTCATCAACATTCCCTAGTAAAGGCAGTCGCCTTTCCATCACATCCTAGACATGCTCGATTGGAGAGAGATCTAGTTGGCCAAGGAAGTACTTGACAAGCTGTAAGATAGTTCATAGCAACACGTGCCGTATGTAGTCTGGCATTATCTTGCTCAAAAATAAGGCCAGGGTACTGCAAAAGAAACGGTAGCAAAACATGTCTCAGAATGTCGTCGACGTACCGCTGTGCTGTAAGTGTGCTTTTAATGACGACCAAAGAGGTCCGGCTATCTTGGGAAATGACACTTAAGGCCATAATTCCTGGTTGAGGGCCTATGTGCCGTGCAGTAGTGAAAGCAGGATCGGCATTCTGCCCTGGGCGTCTTCAGACACGTCTTCGATGATCGTCAAGACACAGCTGGAAACAGTATTCGTCGCTAAACACTATACGTCCCCATTCAGCATCATTTCAACCTGATCGAGCCAAGCACCACTGTAATCTGGCTCGACAGTATGCAGGCGTGAGTGGCAGGTGGCGTAGTGGTCGATACGAGTGTAGATATCGCTCTATTAGCCGTCTGCGAATGGTCATGATGGACACTGGTGTGCGGGTCACACGTTTGATGGTTCATAACGATGAATCAGGCGATGTGACAGCTGATCTAACAATTACTCTGTCCTCCCGATCTGTTGTGGCCCTAGATCGGCCGCTACCATCATGACGCTGAAATATACCACTGTCCACTCATTCTTGCCAGCATCTTCTAATCGCCGCATCGCTTCTCCCCATATGACGAGCGATTCTCCAATTTGTCCAACCTGCCTCTTTCAATCCAATGATACGACCTCTTTCAAACTCTGACAGTTGCTCGTAATCAGTCGAATCTAGCGGCGAGGCATTTTTTCAGTCGTTGAAAGGTATCCTAAATCGCAATGCAACAGAAAATTTGACCATCAGATAGAGAATCGCTTCTTGTATACACCTGTTAAGTGCGCATTCCCGATGCGTACTCAACAGGTGCTCCCGCTATTCATTCACTGGACACCAGATTTTAATCATTTGCATGTTTTGTCCAAATATCTTTGCATACGAAATTTCATTACAATCGGGCGACTCCTTCTCGGTGAGTCGTTTTTTGTTATAGAGTGTATATACTGAACTCTTTTTTTACACGATTTTGAAATAACACTGTTCACCAATATACTTTTTTACACGGTTTTTTTATTTTTATTCGAATCCCCCATTTTTTTTCCAAATATTCAAATGCGGTTTTTACCATCTTATACAATCTTGTTGATTCAGCCACTCGGTTACGGTATTATAGCAGCATTTAAAATGTACTACATAAAGCAAAAACTTAAATATATTTTATACTCAGGGGAAGAATGAAATGTGATTGTTGTGGAAGAATTGAGAAAGTTTACGAGTACGGATTGCGTTAAGCATGCTTCTTTTACCATCAAACTGTTGCGCCAAACTGTTCTCCAACTTGTTGGAAAAATATTTTGCCAGCATGCTTCAAAAGCGGAAATTTCGTAGTACAAAAACCAGTTGTATGCTCTGAAATTATAAATCTATCCAATGCAATTAATGACGTAGGTTTTAACAACATGTAAATGGCTGGCATCGAAGAATTTATACTAGTAAGCCCATTGGATGCGAATGATTTTACTGAATTAATGATAGTTTTTGATAATAAAGAAGTCGATAAGGACAAAATCGAAGATGAAGTTCAGTTATTAACAGCTGATTAAATTCGCGAGGTTTTGAAATTTACTTCTAGTATGGAACAACATTTTCTTACTCATGATCTTGACATAGAGAGTGCATTAAAATTTCAATGTAATCTTAAGTTTTGTGTAGCATGATATGAAGAATTATATA
>BMAW01032613.1:0-33413 GCA_019974015.1 Nephila pilipes | reverse complement strand
GTTAGGAAATCTATGAGATAAATTTGATGCTGTAACAAAACAATTTTGAAAGATTAAGTCGATGAATAAACATTTTAAAAGACAGGATACATGTAGAAGGTATAATAAATGTGTATAAACATATCTGCAAAACCATCTTAACATTATTGTGAATGAGTAACACAGTTGTCGGAATTGGAGAATAGAATTTCGGAATTTTCTGAATTTCGAAATAATTATGAAATAATTCGATATAAAAACCAACGTTTTTAAAAGCAACGTTTTTATATGGTGGCAAAGTTTATTAGAGAAAATTATTGAAATATTAGTTAATACTGTTAGTTATTTTATCTTTAAAATTTACTTAAAAAGAGACATTTGTGAGCGTATTAAAAAATTCATAATATAAAATCAAAACATGCATTTGAAAGTTTGTAAGTCATTCTATTAAAAAAAAAATGGGAACCAGAATTCAGAAAAAATTATTATGATAAGACATGGCGCCTAATATTGGAAACTTTCTTTCTTGCGAATGATTACTGACTAAAAGTCAGCAACCCTTACTATCTCGGAGATTGTAAAGGGGAGATAGTATCTCCCCTTTGTGAGTACAAAAGGTTTACGATAACCTCATGCTGCGTGGGGAGTGCCCGGTGCTCCCAGAGGGGGAAAGAAATTTTTCCCTGAATCCTAAAAGCGCCTCGAGGAAAGAATATTTTGACTTATTAAAATTATTGAAATATGAGTTAAAACTTGTCGCAAACGAATAAATATTGCATTGTTAGGCGAGTACGAACGATTCCCGAAATTTCAAAGCTCTAGCTTGATGGGAAGTTGGTTAAATTAACGATCGAAAATTTGATGACACACACACACACACACACACACACCAAGTGAAATTCAGAAAAACGTTGTAAAAAGGGTAGATGTCGCTTTCCTATATACTATTTACAAAAAAAAAAAAAAGGAGAGAGAGAGACTTGAAAAAGTGTCTTTCTAGATAAATTCTGAAATTGAAGCAATAATAATTTTAATTTTATTAAATAATTGGAAAAAAAAATTCTTTAAAAATATCAGAAAAAGAAATACAAGTACAAAAACATACAAACAAAGTTACGCTTCTGTGTGCAAAAACTTAGAAATAAAAAAAAATTGTTATTCGAATAAAATTAAAAATGCGAAACATAATACAAGATTCTACATTTAACATTCTGATAATAATTTTATAAAATATTTTGCATAATTTATTTCTATATCCAGAAATAACAAATAAACCACTTCAGAATAATTAGAGAAGAATCCAACGCTATCTAACAATTAATTCTAAGAATCTTTTAAATTTTTTTGGGGGGGAAAGAGAGGCTAAAAATTATTGGTAAAATAGATTTCAGATATTGTTAGGCGAACTAAAATGAGCTTGGTAAAGAAAGTAGACATTATAGCTTTCCCCCTTTGATTTGTTCATTAAACGTTTTCCCGCTATCTGTTTCTGTCCGACGCTAGATCCATTTACTACAGCTTAGTAATTCTGAGTCACGATTAGATGAAGATGTCGAGACCTGAGTTGGCACCAAACCCGCACAAATATATTAGAAAATCTGCAGAACAAAACTATAGGAATAAGATTTGCTGAGCGAGCTGGTTCACGAGGAATGAGGACCTCAGAACAGCGGTAAATATTTCCACCATCTAACAATATATCCAGAAAATAGTCATTAAATTCTTTAATGTGCTAGGCAATATACCAAATCCCTCCCTCCAAGAAATTGGAAGTTACATCCCTAATTCTAATTTTCATAAGATCCGCGAACTTCTCATATTCTAAAATTCTGATCTTTACCGGTAGTGATGCTCCCACTGGGCCGGCTAATTCCACTTTCTTTTACGGCAAGAGGTTGGAAGATTTTTTTCAACAATCCTCAAACTCGGAAGGATATCTTATATGAGACCCGATTAATCCCCCTTTTCTATTCACTGCACTTCTTAAAATATAGCATTGCTAATTTACGTAAGCCACGGCTTATCCATATGTTTTTGCTGCGCTCTAACCAACTGGGCTGAAGAGATGCCTCATCTGGCTAGTTAAATAAGGCGTTTTAACTTCTGGCCCTGTTGTAGAAGTGAGTCGCTGCAACCTCGAGTAGTTCAGGAAATATTCACGATCAAAGTTACCATTCAAATCTGGAGGCGTTCAGGGGCCAGTCGATGATTTTAAATTACAACCCATCGATCCAGTTATCGCATAGTGTTAAAAAAAGATGAAAATTAAAAATAATTTGCTCGAAAAATCTAGTATATGGTTGCCAAACGGTTTTTATACCCCCCTCCCAATATCTCTGGATCTAATAACCGGATTTAACGAAATGTTAGAACCTAGGCTGCTTAGAGAATTCTATGCTTGATTTTGAAAAAAAAAAAAAAAAAAAAATAAATTAGAAAATTTTTTTTTGCTTATTAATCCATTAATATAATTTAGTTCCGTTTGCGTTGTAATAATAATAATTTTATCCAATTGAAATAAGAAATTCAAAAGTCATTATGCCACTCATTTTTTTGATGATTGTACACTAGTTCTTGTGATTTCATATATGATGATCCTTTCTCCTTGAGTCTCTCTATTTGTGATATTTATCAGAATACTACAGCCCATTTTAGTTTCAAAATTAAATTTTCTACACATTTTTAAAAATTTAAAACGCCGGTCCAAACCTAGTTTATTCCCCTTTTTTAATGATGCTCTGTAGCAGCGGTAGTTTAGTGGTCGCGGACGGCGTTCTTTTTGTTGAGTCGTGGGTTCGAGCCCTGATGTAAGTAAAGATCCACCATATAGCGAGGCTGATGCACCTGAAGTCTGGTCGAAACTCCAAGTCCTCCCGAAGGCGAGGTGAGGATGTTTGGAGATGCCGAGCCATTTATCGTTCTCGGCACTTGACCGAGGTCCGTCACCATTAATCTTAGTGTTTCTTCTCAGTGCGACATCAATAAAACAATCAGATGACGCTCTTTGTAGAAACAAAACAAGGACATTGATCTTGATTTTCGGTATGAGTGAAACATTCATACAAATCAGATGAACAATTAAGTTTTTAGAATATTAAAATGATATTTAACAGATTAAAAATACTTTGTTTTGTGTATGCTTATTTACATAAACTTGTCTAAGTACTCACATTTTAAATTAGTTTGCCTGTTTATAAAAAAAAATGCAATGTATTTCCGAATAACCAATCTCTATGAGATAGATGAGATAATGGAGATTTAACAATTGACTTCTCGATTATATATCAGATTTAAAAGGGAAAAAATAGTACATATTAAAATATTTTGAATATTGAGTAAGTTATTTAAGATTATTTTTTCATTTTTCCTCCTTTCTCTTTAATTTTTTAAGTAAATTTGAGCATTTTATTTTCAAAACGTAAACAACTTAATATACTGGAAGGATATTGCTTGGTGAACAGAAATTGTATTTATATGTGTGTGTGTGAGAGAGAGAGAGAAAGTAATTCTTATATTTCGTATAAAATATTTGAAAATTTGCATTCCCTTTTTTATAAATGTTATTCTAACAAATCATTTTTATATGCAGAACAAACGAGGAATCGCCTTGGATGGTATGTTGAAAGAAGGTGATACAAACCTAGCTTCCTCAACATTAAATACATCAGATGCTCTGGGTATTGTTATTTCATACATGGTCAGAGTACGTCTTTACATGGGCGCCATAGGCGGAGAGTTGGTTGCTGATGTTCCCTTCAAGCTTACTAGTCCTACTCCCGAAAAGCAAAAGGAAGTCAGCAATATGCAGAAGAGAGTTAAAAAGCAGCTCTCTAGAGAAATGAGCGCAGATTTGGTATTTGAAGATTTTGCAAGGAGACGCCAGTTCAGTGAAGATAATGAATAAGCATCAAGAGAGAGTTCTTGTAATACATAAAAAGAGAAAGCTCCATTACGCAATTTACGTATAGAAATATACAAAATGCTTAATAGAAGTTTAAATAATCAGGAATAATGGAAGTGGTGTAACATATACATGTATGGAAAAAAATACATTGAAAATAAAGCATTTATTGGAAAACAGCTATTTTACATTAGTCAATTTTTTTTATAACTTTCTACTTACGATCCTGATTTTCTTTTTTAATATTGAAATGAAATAGAATATTGAATAAATAGAAGTTATATAAACTGACCGCCAAAAGAATGGAACAAACCAGTCAAAATACAGATGTAAGTACTATATCGAACCAGAGAAGCACCTTTGTTCCTAATACAGGATATGCAAAATCGTACATAATATCAATCCAAATAATTAATGATATTTGTAACTCTCTCAAAAATACACCATTCTTTATGAATGTTTTTTTATCGAAAAAATCAGTGGTTTTCAATCAATATTGAACTATATAAATAGATGCATAATATTCCCAAATCTAATTTTTGCATGAACTGGGATAATTTTATGATTTACGCAATTTTATTTTATACATTTTTAGTTATCGTAAAATGTGCCCACAATTCAGATAAGTCCTCCATATTGTAGTGATTCTTCAACTCAGGAAAAACAACAAGATAAGTTTAATGGGATATGTCATTCACAAAATTTGGGAAAAGAAATCACCACAGAATAGAATAAATGAGCAAATTCGAAACCCAGTATTTCATTTAGAAATTTAACAAAGATTGATCTTCTATTGAATATAATGTAGTATGTGTAGAAACAGGGAAAAATTGGTTAACTGTGGAGGCTTTATGGCCTATAAACATTGCACTAAAAAGATGCTGAAATTTTAATTCATTAAAGAATGCATATTTAAAAAAAATTTAATGTAAATACACAAAGAATAAAAAAAAATTCTAAAATATTTAAAAATAAGGCTTAAGACTATAAAGCTTAAAATCTCTTTTTACAATATACATGAAAAATATTTACATAAAAATATTAGCTCTCAGGACAATTACAGGCTTTGGGTTGATCACAAATATGACAAACCACTTGATTCTTTATCAATCCTTAATCATAAAAATTTTCAGTCTTCAAGGATTAAAAATTAGCAAAAAATTTTTTTACTGTCATATATTTAAATATATTATGATTCATTCTTCACTGAAACTATATAATAGCAGCTAAATTATTATTTTTGATATTAAAATGTTTCCAAAGAATACAAACATTTTCCTTAGAAAAATATTGCAATAAAATACATTAAGGATGGCAATTTGTTCTTTTAGGTGTGAATTGTTCTTACCAGTTCATTTTTAAAGACATGCTCTTTAGATTCATCAAACAAAACCTCAGATAAATGCATGCATATACATGTTCAGAATAAATAACTGAAGTAAAGAAGAATAAATTGGAAATAATTTTTCTGTCAGGTAGAATATAATATATATTTAAAGGAAAAGAGTAAGCTCAGAAACCTGTATTCTTAACAATAGACATTTGTCAATAAGTTCAAGTTTTACCGAATACTTAGTTATTTTTACATCTAAATTGCTCAATATTAGACTGTATTTACCACAAAATTTTTAATACTCAGCACATATAATATCGCCTCAATGAGGATTTGTAGTTGCATGAGCAGTATCAAAGAGCTTTCATTTTTTTGGAGCACACAAACATTAAAGAATTAGCTTAAGCTAATAAATTTAATAAAAGAAGCTTAAATTTAATAAGTTGCTTTAAAATTGGAATCGATAACCAATATGTTTAGTAATGAATG
The DNA here is from genome assembly GCA_019974015.1 of Nephila pilipes. NCBI lineage: Eukaryota > Metazoa > Arthropoda > Arachnida > Araneae > Nephilidae > Nephila > Nephila pilipes. The sequence continues at coordinate 27,711 of BMAW01032613.1, read as the reverse complement.
GAACATTAAGTTTGAAAAATATTACTATCACTAACATAAAATAAGTCCAAAGAATGGAAGTGTTGCAGTCAGTCTTGATTAAAACAGGTGAGAATCAAAAAAAAATAATAATAATAATAATAATGGGGTAGATTTAAAACTATGGTGAAACATGTATTCCTCTTTCGTCAAAAAATAACTTCTAGATTATTTTCACCCTCCTTCTAGTTTGCTTCCAAACATATCAAAATACACAATGTGTTTTTATCAATTCAGTTGAGACTTTGTTTGAATGTTCATTTCACAAATCCCAATGACATGTAGGGAAATAAAGCATCACCAGAAATGATTTGAAGGAGTGACACTCTCCATATTGACATTTTTACCAATAACCGATTTTTTCAATGATCTTAATATATTTTCACTAAATATTTTCGATAAGCTTTGCTTATAAAAACATATACTTCGTTAAAACTTACTTAAAATTAACATGATAAATAAAAAAATTAAAAAAAAAAAAAAAACAGACACAAGAATAAGATAATTTTTGTTATGAATTTAAAAATAAAACATGTATTTAAAACCATTAAATGTCACATAGCTTAACAAAAGCTGTTAATTTACTTTAAAATTTCAATATTAGATTTATTGAACTACATTTAATTACAGTTAAAATTTTGTAATGAGCTCTACAAAACATCTGATTTGTTGCAGTTGCTCATATATAACAATTTCAAGTCACAGATTAATTGCAAATATTATAATGATCAAAATTCTAGAACGCTTGCTTACACAAAAACATTAAACAAACTTGAAGGCATATAAGTATCTTATAACTCTCGCTGGTATATCTATCATAAATCCTCCTTCACATAAAACTTGAGATATAAATACTTTTATAGAAGAAAAATTAATATTTACATTTAATGTGACATTTAATGGCTACCAATATTATTTTCATATGTAGTGCATTTACAAGATATTATGCTTTTGCATATAAAAACAATCAAAAGTAGCAAAAAAAAAAAAAAAGTAGCAACCAAAAGTAAAAAATTCTTTAATGTTTGCAGGTACTGTTAATCAAGTTTATGCACAAATTCTTTAATGTTTGCAGGTACTGCAAACATTAAAGAATTTGTGCATAAACTTGATTAATTATTTTCTATGCCTTTAGGATAAAAAAAACGGATCAATAAAAGTACACATGAGATATATAAATTAATCTACTTTTATTTGCTCTTCATTTTCCAAATATGCAATAAGAACCAAAATAAAAGAATATTCAGAAAGAAATGTTCAAAAATCGTTCTTAAATATGATTAAATTTAAATTGGATGTTATTTTAAATATAGCAGGAATATATACAAGTATAAACCTGCTTTAGTAAAAACATAATTCAGTAATTAGTGTTACATGATGAAATTAAAAAAAGTATTCTTTGAGAAATTGTTTCATTAACATTGAATTAACACAAGGGCTATCGGCAACAGAACTCGTAATTTTGAGCTTCCATCAAGTGAAGATAACACCTGAGCTAGCAATCCTCTCCAAACTTCTGCACCAAAGTTCAGAGAGGATTTTGAACCTAGACAGATTTAACATGCATCGTTCCCATTGGACAATGAGTCTTCAGTGGCAAAACTTCCTGACTCAATAGAAACAATGCCAGCTGCAAATTCATAACCATGTGACCACTAGGCTACCATCACCACGTATACTTTGGGAGAATAATAAATCCACATAAACAAAATAGTTAAGCAATATTACACATTATTCAAATGCTCTTTCATTCTCATAAATACTTAATTAGAATCTGAGATTTTTAAAATTATTTCATGAATATAAAAAATACTATTACATAGAAAAACAATTCAATTTTGATTTTATTTGGATATAGAAATCAGTTTAAAAAAAAAAAAAAAAAAAAAAAAACTTGCTTTCTTTTTGAATTAAATGAAAGAATATTTACAAATATATATTTCACGTTCTAATAATTCATTTAACAAAAACTGTTCAGCTTAAAAGGATTATATATGTATAAACCCCTCAAATAAAATTTATTGAAATATTTTATTTAAAAATTTCTCCAACTCATGTAAATATCATTGTCTCCAACATTATTATTCAGTAATGTTACAGTTTACAACAAAAAATAGAGAACATAACATTTTTGTGCTATTTATTTTAAAAAGCATAGATAATTACAGCTGTTTATATATTCTTCATCTGAAATATTACAGCTTTTCTTCAGTAGCATTACATAATTGAGATCAAAAAATTATTTCCATATTTTAATGGAGCCAGAGTGAAAAAGTAATCTTATTAGAGATCTGAATGCAACACAGCTAAAAAGAAATCAGTACATGTGTAAATGAACAGTAAATGGAAAAAGAGCTCAGAATATAGAACAAATTAAATAAACAGAAAATTAAAATATATGAATAAAAAGACTGGGAACATTGAGCAAATGGGAAAAAAGAACTGCAAGTGTTGAACAAATGGAAAAGAACAGAAACTTAAAGAAAAGATTTCAGCACAGCACTAAGCAGATTGTTCTTTTGACTTTATCTCTATACATAATAAAATATGTTTAAAAAAAAAAAGCTTTTTATTTTGATATGGTGATCTTAAAAACAATCCAAATTGGAAAATAAAAATAAATAAATGAAAGGAAAAGGAAGACCAAGGTTATCTATGCAACTTATTCTATATAATTGTATTAAAATCAGTTTCCTACTAAATATAGGTTGCATGTTAAACATTGATTGAAATATATTTAAAAAAGTCATAATATTTAAATATAAAAATAAACCCTCCAAAAAGACAGTAAAACAGGATCTTAAAAACAGGTAATTTTAAATATCTAATTGTTAGAAACCTTTTAGAAATGAGAAGGGGGGAAAAAAGAATGCTTTCAAACTTTATTTTTATAAATCTGTTTATGTGGGATATATTAACAAAAAGGATAAAAAAAACAGGTTCAAAGGCTTCATGATAGAAACAGCAAAGAAAGACATTGATAAGGAAAACACAACAAATTCTAACAAATGTAATGTTTATTTTAAACAATATACGAGGTATGTACAGTTAATTATTCCCAGAACTTTTCTTGTTCTTTTGTGAAACAAGTTCAGAAATGATAAAGAAGCATAAATGTAAAAATACATTTTCTAACAACTGATTTAAAATATCCCATTTTCAAGATTAAGTAAACAGAGTTTTTGCATATTTTTAGATCACAGATCTTGGAAGCTTTGAACAACTAAGATAACACCATAAATTATTTGCCAAATCTTTGTTCACATTTATTATAATGGCACAGAAGACTTTGAAATTCATCAAAGCTGAAGTTGTGATGTGTTGTCTGAAACCTGTAAAAGATATATATATATTTATAATTATTTAAATATTTTAATTTCAATTTTTATTTAAATTAAACTGAAAACCAAAATTTCTTTCTTTAAATGAAAAACAGGTACATACACTATTTTATAGTGCTCATAAAGCAATAATCTTGGTAATACATGCATTATGTGTCACCTAAAATATTGCATACAAGTAATTTTATACGAATAATATATATTCTTTTTTCAAGACGGCATTAATAAACAAAAACTAACAATACAATGAAAACATTCATAAAATATGCAACATATTGGCATTTTAAAATCTAAATTGCACAATATATAAATGATTTTACTATTTTTTACATAAAAAACACAAAAAAGACAAAGAAAATTCTTATTAATATTTGAATTATTTAAAGATGACACCTTTCATATTCAAGCAAACCAAAATGTATTGACTACATTTGAATGATTAATCTGCACATTATAATCATTGATAGATAAAATTAATTTAGATCCAATTAATTTTACCTTGTTTTTATAGTAAATTACAAATAATGTAATACAAAAACAAAGTACTAGTTACACAAATAATAGATGCACCAAACTTTAAAACATAACAATTCCACATTACAGATTTCATTATTCACTGCAGAATCACTATTCAAATTGCAAAGAAATTTCCCCACTAGTTAAAATAATAATTTAACTTATTTTGGGTTATATAATTAATCATAAGAATAGTTTTTTTAAAAACAATTTTTGATAAGGAACGAAATCTTTCACATACAATAAACAACAATAAAAAATGTTTCTAAATAAAAAAATTTCTGGTTTTTGTTTTTAGTTTCCACATCACTATTGCTGCCAATTACTGAGTTTATTTTTTATTTATCTGATTTTTAAATATACAAACATAGCATCCTCTGTAAGTCATATTTTCTTATAAATAGAAATACTGATAGTAACAAACACTTTAAAAGTTGCATAATATTATTAAAACAAAAATACACTGAAAGTATGAGGAAATGGCAAATTAAAAATTCAAAAAATCTTTTACTCAGTACATTTATAAGATACCAAAATTAAATATTTATATCATATTTTTTGCTATCTTCAAAACATTACATGCTTTAAAAATGTATGGATTCTTCTTCTTAAAAAAAAAGAGGAGAAAAATCCTTTGGTTAATATTTAGAAAATTGTATTTGTTTCATTTGTATGAAAAAAAAAATGTATGACAAATACAATAAAAGTGAAAGAGATTACTAAGATAAATTTTAACAGCTGTATGAAATACAGTCTAGTGAGAATAAGATTTATTGTATCATTTTTTACATAAATAAAAAATGATGAGTAATATTCTGTACATGATGAGCTTTATTATATATGATGACATGATACATAACAAGTGTAAATTGTGACATTTATCATCTATTGTTCCTTTACATGCAATCAGGATATGTTTCAAAATTTAAGGCATATTTCTTAACTTTTCATTTGACTCTACTTCAAAAGTGTAAAGAAAAACTAGCAAATACTTGCATTATTTCAGAAAGTCGAATATGCCAAGGTAAATATCCTATTAAAGCACTTGTTTTACCAAATAGTACAAGCAATTCTGGGTCTGGAACATCTAATGTGCCTAAAAGATAAGTACATCATACATTTTAGAAAAAACAGCTGAACAAATACTTTAATACAACACATTTTCACTACATTTTTAATTATAAAAATAAATAAGTAATAAAGAAATTTTTTGTTTTTAATGATTCTACAAAGCTTGTAAGAAATATGTTTTCTGCTTTGATATGAATAAAGGAATTATTTCCAAAATTATTATTTTACAAAATAGTCTTCTAAACAGCACAATTAAAAAAAAAAAAAAAAAAAACTAAATCAATTATAGGAAGTTAACAATAACATACATATACAATATTATAACAACTGAACATGGTATAATATAATTCCTCAAAAAAAGGCTAGCCGGTCCAAGTTTTCTATTATATGTTCTCAAACATTAAAGATAATTCAATATTTCTTTAAATATGTGAATATCATACTTTAGCTTGATATCCTGAACATTTTTATGAAAATAGAGCATAGATTCAACACAGGACTAGATTTCATCAGAATCATCCATGGAGAAGGAAAAGAAAAAAGTTTAATTGAAGACCAAATGTTATATTTATCATTTCATAAAACATATTTTAATTTCATCTTACAAGTAATAAAGCTATTATTTTTGTTGGTAACATTAATTTAGTCAATATGTTACAAGCAAGACAAAATTATATGAATATATTGTATTGATTCAATTCTCCTAACATCGATTCACATTAAAATAATATTTTTCGAAAGCTCATATGGCCTGAATTAAAGTTGATTCTATAATAATTTTCAGTGAAGTGACAGTTTATGGTGAAAAAGCCAAATCTGATAAGCTACACCACACATTTGTTAAAATGTAATCTAGATAGAAAAAAAAAAGGAAGGAAATTGTAAAATTGGTTGATAAAGAGAGTTGAAAAATAGAGAGAGAGAAAATAAAGTTTATTGGCACAAGAGCCAGATATGGCTATGTTGCGCCAAAAAAGATTTAACTGTGGTCTAGACGTGAAAAAAATGGAAGAAAAGATGCAAATTGGTTGACAAGGAGGAGGGTCGAAAATAGAGAAGGATCGCTAGGGTATCCCGGGGGCGTTGAAAAATAGAGAGGGATAACAAGGGTACCCTGGGAGCATGTCACCCTATTTATGAAAAACAATCAACCTCATGGGACAAAAAAAAATCACTAGGGTATCTTGAGATCACGGTAATTTTTAGAAGCTATTCATAGCAACAACATATTTCTAATTTCCTTTCATGCAAGGATGATGGCAATTTTTTTCACTACGAATTAAAAATTAAAATTATAATGCTTATGTGGTGAACTGAAAATGTATGATAATCTTAAGGTTACATAGAAAAAAAATGTAAATTTTCATAAAAACTACATTTTTTTTTTTTTTTTTAAATAACAAACTGATGATCTCAAGTCAATAAATATTCATTTAGAGCCAAACATTCTTTTAGCTTGAAAATCTCAGAAAAAAGATGTAAACTAAACCAAATGTACTATTTTTTTATATGTGTTAATGATTCTTTGATATACCTCAACTACATAGTTTAACAAGAGAAAATGTCAAAAACATTTTGAATATACTTTTTCTAAGATTTAGCAATATAGCTAATACAGAAATAACACACACACACAAATGCCTCTACTTAGCATGCAATATTAATCAAATTGAAAATAAAATAAAACTGGAGTAAAAATTTAGTAATGAAGAAATTACTGTCAAACACAAAGATTATGATTAACATTAGAACAATTCAAAAAATAAGAAAGAAAATATCTTGTTACAATATAAATAATTTGAAATAAAAAAAATTAGGGTATGAAGAATTATTTTAAATAAATATGAAGGAAGTTAACTAAAAGCAATTTTAACAAATGTTTAAAAATATGGAAGATAAGTGGGGAAAAATATTTTTAAAAAATTGAACAGGAGTTCAAAACTCGCATATTATGTATATAAAGCCATTTGAATAAATAAAAGCAGGCAAAATATCATTAAAACAAAGTACTTATAAAAAATAAAAGCAATAAAAAAAAGAAATTTATTTAATATAACTTTTAGAAATTTCTTTTATCATAGAAAGAGCATGTATTATATACATTTCAGCATATACACAAAAATAAATATGAATACTTCAAAAAAGTTTCATGGTAAAGTCTAAGGGTTATAAACAAAGAAATATAAATAAGAGCTATCAAACAAAAATACTCAAACAAATCAATCAAGAGAACAGCAATTTTAAATTCAGTTTGCTAGATCTTATACAATTCTAACAATTAATTATGACAATAAGTATTAATAAATAACAAATTTATGAAAGAGATCCAAAAATAAAATAGTTATATTAGCAATATAGTAAGAAAAGTACAAAAATTAAAATAAAAACATAATAAAAATGATTTTGCAGATACTATTCCAAATAAAAAAAAAGAATTTTTATCACTTTAAAAAAGCATTACGTAATAACAGATTACAGAACTCTTTATGGAAAATTAAGATAAAAACTTATTAAAAATTATAAATACAAATTAAAAATATTAAATAGCTAACAATTTTTCCCCCAATTTAAAACCCTGGATGTAAAAATAAACACAGATTTGACAATTAAAAAAAAAAAGGATAGCATAAAATCATTTATGATGAATTATAGAAGTGAGGGGGGGGAAGTAATGTGACAATGATAATAGCATCTATAATTTTTTGAGAAATTATTCAATTTTTAATTTAGATTATGAAATTCTTCTAAAAGTACTTAATAAAATATAACCTTGATTTAGTATCATTTTCTTATATTTTACTATATTCTTATATAAATTAAATAAAATGTACATTTTTTTACATTTTTAAAACAGAAAAATATATAAGTAAAAATTAAAATAATGTTATATTTCTAAAACATTAAATAAAGTGCAATTCAAAAGTATTGTTTTAGAATAAAAATTGCCTTCATTAATTTAGTAACTGGCTCACATATTCAACAATTATACGAATGCTTTCATTGTCATTAGATCAAAATTATATGAAATGATAGAATGGAAAAAAATATCGAAACAAAAAAAAAAAATACTACAATTATATATATATATATATATATATGAAGAGAGAGAGTTAAAGAGTAAAAAGTTTTTAAAAAATGGTTTGGTTAATTTATTAATGGTTTACAACTTACATAATATGAATTTCAACATTTATTTATCAGTAGGGTTCTGTTGATACAAATAGCACATTTAATTAAGTGAGTTATAAGTATCAAAATAGAAATCCAAATTTAGAAAAAAAATATTAATAACCTTTTATATAGTGTTCAAACTGATGTGCATAGAAGTCTTCTAGAATTTCAGGTTTCCACCTAGCATCTTTACACAGCATTTTGGCAGCTTTTACTATTTGTTGTTTCCCATCCTCATGAGATAAGAGATAAACATTTACATCTTCTGTTTTATGACCATTTTTAACTATGCACAAGGGGGGAAAATCACATTAAACTATATTAAGAATTTACAATTCATTTATAATTAAACATAAAAATAATAACATTTTCATTGTAAGCACATTCTTTTCAAATTTTTATATTTGAAAAATGTAACAGTTTAAATTTTAATTCATTTACTTTCATTATTAATAAATTATAAATACAGTATGCATTGACAAAAATTTTCTTCATGCAAGTCACCTATTCTTGAAATAATCATAAGATGTATTACCCCAAAGATCCATGAAAAATATTTAAAAAAATTTGCTGTTTTCATGAAAATAAATTTACAGCTCTTTTACAATTAATTTGCATGTAATATATATACATGTAAGAGCTTTTTTCAAAAGATGTGATGTGCAATGGTGTACATACTATCAGTTAAAATGCTATCTAGACTGATAACTAGTAGTCATATAAGTAACTTTTTTTTTACATCTTTCAGTGCAAAAAGAGTTTTAAAAGTTTTCACGGCCAGAAATAAATTGTATCACTTAAATTAAAATAGATTGTATTCTTTGATGTTTATATTCACACAACTATTCTTTAGATACCCTATTCTTTTGAAATAAATTATGATGCTTTAAATATCTTAATTGTACAGTATATTATTTTGGAAACTTATATTTGCTATGAATTATTTAATACAGAAATTAGTAAACTTTTTTTTTTAAGGAGTCAGATTATACAATAATTATGCTCGATAAATCAGGTTGCAAACTAGAAGATGTTTACAGGTTTAGTTCAGATTTTATTAACGTCGCACTGGAAGCAACACGAGGACTATTGGCGAAGGACCTCGTAATTTTGAACCACAGTCAAATGACGAGGATGACACCTCAGCTGGCACACCTCTCTCCAAACATCCACACCAACAGGAGGACTTTGAGCCTCGACACATTTAACGTACATCAGCCATGGCTACACGGTGGGTCTTTGGTGTCCAATGATCAAACCCATGACTGAACGAAAACCGCAGGCCACGAATCTGAAGCCATGACCACTAGGCTACCATGGCCCAAGATGTTTACAGGAGCAATTCTACTCAAGAGCAACAACAACAAAAGAAACTGGCTCAGTTTCTGTATTAGAAAATGAAGTTTTTGCATAATATTTATGTGAGTGTATTAGAAAATTTAATTATTACTAAGAAATAATGCAAATGTCAGGATAAAATTTATTCTGCATATCAATTGATCCTTATGTACATAATATTATAAATTAGAGTAATTAATGTTGATTTGTTTGTTTATAGGAAGCCATGCATTGAGGTAAATTAGAAATATAATAAAGTTTTAATTATTCCCACAGGTTATCATAAAGTTATAACTAAAATGTAACTGAGATGGAAACTTAATTTTTGTTTAATATTCTTAAGACTTCTTTACGTAATCATCCTCCACAGTAATACATTTTTCTCAGCATTTCTTAATCTTTCAAATGGCATCACTGTAGAACTTAACATATTAAACTCTATCTTCCCCATACTATGGGTTACTTCAATCTACAATTCCTAAAAACAAACAAATCAACATTGACAGCTGTAATTAGAACAGTATACACATAAGGATCAATTAAAATGCAAATAAATAAATAATGATAAAATAAAATATTTCTGTTCTTTCTTAATAATACACAGAGCACTAAAAAAGTTTCAGGACTGATTGTGCACAGACCAAATAATGCAGAGGAAAAAGTACTTCATAATACAGCCCTTTGCCAATCCAACATTTTTACACCCACTAACAAATCATAGAAATTATTTAATGCCTTCTACTTCAATGAACTCTAATGCAGAATATTAATACAAAAATATACATTTTTTTGTAATTTTAATTATTTCGTATGTTTGACATTTTATTTGCAAGAACTGTATTAAATTTCAAAAAATAACACATAGTTTATTCTGTATAAATGCATTATTAGTGATTTTCCAGTAATCTGGTGATGCTCTCTTGCAATATCTGTTGGACTACCTAGGAAAAATTATACTTATATTTGATTTTAAGCTTTTACAAAGTTTTCTTATAACTTAATGCAACACTTGAACCAGTGTAAGTGTTCATAAACATCTTTTGGAACATCTCCGCTCCAACATTATTGAATATCGATATCATCCCTGATTCAATTTCCTTTATCAGTTTAGTTTAGTTTTTATTAACGTCGCACTAATCTCCTTTATCAACTTTTGTACCACTGCCCCTTCATCTTCAATTTCAACCTGGAATATAAAAAAATAGTTCAAGAGGTGGAAAAATCTGGCGAGTACAGGGGAGGTTGATGAACACAATCTCCTTCTTGCCTAAATATGCTGCACATTGATAGACTTTTGTGACAGTGCATTATTGTGCCAGATGAAACTAATTTCCACTATCCAAAAATTCAGGTCTCATATTCTGCATTCATTTCAAAAACTAGTCCAAAACATATTAATAGAAGAGAGTAGTCACAGTGGAACCTTGATGATGAAATTTTATTGAACAAGCTCTGCATTTTTTTCTTTCAACTTCAATATGAATGCTGATTCCTTCTCATCTTCTGATGAATTTCTTCCAACTTTAAACTTTGAGAATTAATGAAATACTTGGGAATAACTCATAGCATCATGACCATGCACAGATTTAATTATTTAGAACATTTTTGAGGTAGATTTTCACAATTTAAAACAAAATGTGATATTAGTTCATTGTTCTATTTTTTTTTATTATTTTTTTTTTGACGACAATGATTCACATACATGCATTACATAAAGGAATGCTGCCAAGTTAGAATTAGTCAAAAATGAATAGAGCCATTTGATAGACATAGCTGAAGGTTGTAGGTACATCCTCCCATCAGTTTTGTAGAGATAGAGCAATTTGTATTTTTTTTTTTGCAAGCAGGTGTCCTGGAACATTAATATACTGCGCAATTAAAAGCTTATATACCCCTCATATGCATATGCTTTCTTAAAAAAAAAAAAACAGACAAATTACTTCTATTTATTAATAAACATGTTATCAAACTGTTAAATATTTCATATTTTCATGTAAAAACAATTTTAACCAGCAGGTCGGATTAAAAACAAATGATGGGTTGTAGTTTGCTGACCCCTGATTTAATAAATAATCATTCTTAAAATAGATATATCATCTATAAAAGATTCAGGTTATATTTTCTATTATAAGACATAATATAAATTTATATTAAAATAAACATAAATTCTGATACTTACTGAAGGTATTATATAAATATGGAACTTTTCCATCACTAAATATGATATTTAAACTATTGGCTTTCTTTTGTAAGTAAGAATCTTTTCTTAGATTAGCCTCTCTATATAATTGATTACCATTTGATTTTATAAAACCTAGAAGAGAAAAAAAAAAAATCATAAAAGCAAGAAAAATCAAGTGGATAAAATTTTGCTATCATCACTAAATAATAAAAATATAAAAAAAGTTCTCTTTTTTTTTTTGAGATTTTTCCGGTTTGGTTTTGTGCAAACTACGATTGGGTTGGTGCAAATTTGGTTAGAATGTATGAGTGTTCATGGACAACAGGCTTTTATACAAGAACACAATGATTTTATGGCTCCCAATTGTATCTTTGATCATATGCCATATTGTGATTAACATACTGAAAATGCTTTACAGAAGATATAGTTATTTTATAAAAGTGTTTTAAATTTGCTTATGGATGACAGAAATATATAGATATGCCTCAAATTCTACATTAATCCATCACTTCACTAATTAAGGCTATAAAATTGCACAATATTTCTCATTCAAATTTATGGAAGATAAATTTGTTGTTAGATCCTATTTCACACATCATATTTTACAGAACTTATTGATTTTTTCTAGGCTATTTTCTTGGTTAGAAAACAGCAACTTGTATTTTGTATTGCTTTATTTATATTACTTTTGGTACTTTTCTTTCATCAGTGTTAGTATAAAGTCGCCAAAAATGACACAACCGACACCAACCAGAATATGTATATACTGTGCGTTGTTGCCAATAACATCTACTTGACGAGATTTGCGCTGGTGAAATGGAATAGTACCATTCTTTTATTCATGATATATAATCATTTTAAGGCTCTTGTATTAAAATATGTATACATAATTTTGCATTTAACATCTTAAATAGAGTTCTTAATTACATGCCAGTCTTTTTTTAATTTTAAAAACCATCTTCATAACTTCTCTAAATTTTTCATTAACTCTACAAACGCATTTTCTCAATGACTTTAAAATAGTTTTTTTTTTTTATCCAAAAGAAAAAAATAGCTGGAAGTAATACATATTTAATTTACAACTGCATTACACATCAAGTTATAAAATATATTACTATAGATACAACATATTCTGTTTTAAATGTTGAAAGGAAACAGAGGTTTTCATTGAGCTGAATTATTACAAAGCACAACAAATGATGCTGACACATAAAATCACATAATTCTGACTGTGCCGAAACAATAAAATTTTTAAGCCAAATTGCAAGACCCTGAACTGTGAGGTACCGTCACATATGTAATGAAATAGAAAAAAAAAAAAAGTTTTGAACCAGTAATAAAAGCTAATAAAAAAGTGCATAAGTAGTAAAATGAGTTATTTTACAAAAATAAAGCAAAATATTTTCACTTCAAAAACGTGAAGATGAAAATAGACATTAAAAATTCATTTTTATCCAAGCCACATCTTTCAATTCTTAAAATTCAAAAAAGATGACAAAAAGTAAATAGAAAACATTGCTAAAAACCTCAGAAAAGTATAACATAATTAGGAATGAATATCACTGGATTTTCTAACACATTTTGTATTTAAGCCTCTACATTAGTATAAATCTTTCACATATTTCTGATAAATTTATACATAAAAACTTGCATTCAATTCTTGAAATCAAAATCCCACTTCAATAATCTCTCTTCTTTAGAAACTATTTAAGACTCTCGTTAAATCAACTTAAAGCTCTTGATTTTAAAAATCTACATACTCCATGCTTAAGAAATTATTTCAATGTAATGAAATTTCCATGCACATTAATAATCACAAATTATTTGTTCTTTTCTTTTGCACATTTGTTGTTTTATTTAGAATAAAACAACAAATTTTAGCTTGGATATTAAATATATAATCAATCAATGGCATTCTTTAAAAAAGGAAATGGTTGATAAAAGTTTAATCTTTACTAACCAAACAAAATGTCAGCATATTAATGAAGCTACCAACTTTATTCATATGTGATAGTTTCTTTAAATATTTTAAAAGAAACTTTAATCAACTAATAATTTTTTTTTTTTTTTTTTTTTTTCAGATATTTGAAAAGAATCCTACTGAATAACAATTCTGTTTGACTGCTTTGTACAACTAGAATTTCCCTTATCAATAAAATAAGCACATTATATAAGCATAATTTTCCTAAATTCAACTTTGCTAAAAATATTTGTATTTTCAGAATCTAATATACTTATTTTTTTTTGTAATCGAATGAACTTCAAAAATTAAAAGGTTTTTTTTTTATTAATAAGATTTATATTTGAAGTTCTAATATTCTCCCTAATGGAATAAATCTGTATTATTTATGTCATTCCATTGCTATAAATTCGCTTCAAACTTTTTTAAAGAAATATTTAAAAAACTTTGCATATAATAAGCAATATTTAAAAATGTTTGTTATACCTGTGCTGTCATAAATGCTCACATGATGAATTCCTACACAAAAACTCCAGATGATTAAATTTGAAATATCGTTGAATGATATTCGATCTTCGCATATAATGATACCGAGGTGTGAAGGCAATTTTTTGAACCATGCTTGTTTAACAGGGTCTTTAACTTGTAGGAATCCAGGCAATAAGCTCATGCAATGCTGAATGAATAGGCACAAGTCTCTGAATAGAATACGGAATATACAAAACAGATCGATACATTTATGAATTAAATATAAAGTTAATCTATAAAACATAGTTATTTACACGGAGTCACGAGGATATAACTGATACAAACGATCATAACAAACTTTGTCGAGCGGACCGGCATCAGCGAGAACTGCGCCAAGACCATTTACCTGCTACCCGATAAAACTACATAAAGCACCTCCACGTCATTTTCTCCAACGACCAATCACTTCTTGATAAAAACCACGGAAACATTGTAGTAATTATTGAATAACAGCGCATGCCCGAATCTGAAACAAAAAGAAATGAAAACTAAAATTTTTTGACGGTTAAGCAGCAGGGTTGTTGATTATCAGTCAGAAGACGGTTTTTGAGATTTTATGGATATATATTACAGTTTATAACTATATATATTTTCATTTAAATGCTCAATATACTCGGAGATTTTTTTTAAAAAAATTAGTTGTCTCTAAAATTTGTAAGAAAGTCTTCTAGGAAAAATCTCAATAGTTAGATCTATAAACATAGTCAGTGAAATGTTTCTTCTAGTTTGTAACGGAAATGTTTCTTCAAACACGCACGCAAAATTCTACAGTTCATGAAATATATTTTACTGGTTCTTTATTAGATTTAGTTCCAACTAAGTAGTTAATATTTTACCGTAATCAAAGAAAAAAATTTAAGAAAAATGCTATGACACATCACTTTTTAATGCAAAAAGAGTAATAAAAAATTGATATTAAATGTATACGATGTACATACTTATAAATAATACATTTAAAGCAGTTTTAATTTAAACATTCTCAAAACGACTGTCCTGCCGCTATCTCCAAGATTCTATTTCAGCACTCTATCAATTTCACAGATTCTTATGAGAATTGAATTTCTGTCTCTTCCAACAAATAACAGTTCTGTCAAATGATATTATCCAATCATTAACGAATCGTGATCATAAAGAAATACACTAACTTTATTAACACAAATAAATAAATAAATTTTAAGAAAACTTTGTGTTCTGAGTTTAGTAATGTGATCAGTGAGGAGGTTCACGCTTACTAAAGAAAAAGGTGGGGAGGAGGGAATTAACATTACTTTTAAGGTGTTTCATTTCAGAAACTAATAATAAAAACAAACTTATTTTTAACAAAAATACTTGGAAATCTAGGTAAACTCTGCAATTAATAATGTTTATTAGGTTATTCGGTGAAAGTATATGAAGCAAATTGAAAAAATAAGTTATGAAAAAAAAGTTGCTCAGTTTTTATTGATTTTCATCGCAACTTTCAAATAAAACACCGTAAAACTGAAAATAACACATTTATAAATCATCAGACAACAATAAGAAATTTAATCAACATTTTCAAATACCTCAGCAAGCTCGTTTAATAATTTTCGGAAATAATCCAATGTAAAAAAATTATTGAATTCAGATGAAGAAATTAAACAATTTCCAAAAATTACGTGTACTTTAACTTATTAATTGATGAATTATCTCAATTTATATATAGGCATGGGAAAACGGATTATTGTAAATAAAATGGAAGTTGAAAGTATTTTTAAGGATTTTTTGCAAAAGGTTCAAGAACCGAACTGAACACGTTTTCAGGCATTTTTTCCTAATTTTGATGTTCAGTCTTGACTTTGTAATACATGTATGTATTTCTAATGCTGCGACATTAAATTTTTTAACTTTTCAGGCAGACATTTGCAGACAGATATTCCTAATTTTGATGTAAATTCTTGACTTTGTAGCACATGCATGTATTTATAATACTGCGTCTTTAAATTTTTTTTTTTTTAAAAAATCTATAAATGTGCCTTTTTTTAATTGTAGTATGTATTGCTTAAAACTCATTTAGCGTTACAATGTAGGAGACAAAACATTGAACCCATTTTGTATCAAAAAAATTGGACCAATTCAATTAGAAAAGTTGCATATAATAAATTATACTGCTCTTTATAAGATTTCGAAGTCCATGAATTTTATTTTTAAAACTTTTTCTTTGCGGAACGTTAAAAATATGATAATATTTAACTGATAATATATAAGAATTCCCCCCCCCTATTTACTAGTATTCTAAATATGATATTCGTAATGTGCAAAGAGAAAAAATAAAAGTAATAAGATCAAGTTTTCATTTTCTTAAGCGTGTGTATCTTTACATTTTGTTAGAGTAGAAGTTTATTCCATTTTCATTAAAAATATTTATTTACCAATAAAATATTAAAGATGGTAATAATTCAGGTATATAAGCTTTATCAACAAGTTTAATATAACTAGAATGAGTCCTTGTACCATTTTAAAAGCGGAGCTCAAAGCTTAGCCCAGGGGCGCTTCTGAATAATTAACATCATTGACTATGACATCAAAGCATTTTTGCAATTCAAACAGCAAGTTATTAAATATTTTCGAGTAACAAAAAATTGAACAGTTTATGCAAGTGTAGTTTTTTTCTTCTTCTTATTTTGGTACACTATTAGTATTTTATTTTCAGTCAACATCAACATCAAACTTCATCAAGGTCGCATGTTGTGAAAGGAGATGTTTTTGTACAAAGTTTTATTTAGCTTAGAGAGAAAGTCTTTATATTTTGTTCCCTAAGCTTTTCACTACACTCAGAATTCAAATAAATAAATAAAACAAACGTCTTTGAATATTTCTAACCGATTCCTTCAGGGGCTCACATGCTTCAGGTAAGTTTGGGTATTACTCACTCAAGTTACCCTGGTGAAATTTTTCTCTTTCCATGGGGTTTACTGTCTTTGGTAAACACGGATGACGCACACTAGGGGTACTCTAGTGATCCTCCTCTATTTTCGATCCTTCTTCTTGTCAACCAACTTTTTAAAATATTTTTTCTATTTTTTCAAACTTCAGATCATGTTTACACTTTGTTTGGTGCAGTGTAGCCATATCTGGCTCTTGTGCCATTTAAATTCCCTTAACATCTAATCAGAATTTATAAAGGGACTATTACAATAAATTTGGAAACAATAGAAATTTTACTACATTTCTAAAATTTTATCAAGGGGGTTATGACTTTTCAGGAATGATAATTTTTCCGTGTCTTTTAAATTCTCTTGCTGTCAGTAATTATTACTTGACCGAAAAATATTCTTTATAAGTTAACTTTACACGAAAATACAACATACACAAAAATATAACATATGCATTTCAAATTTTGCAAGTGTGGATACATTAGGAGCATTTACTTTGGACAAGAGGCAGACACCTTTCCTACTTGCACCAACTGTAATTTTTCTCAAGCCTCAACTGCCAGCATGGGTTAATCTTCTAATCTAGGTGTCTTCAATCCCGGAAAAATAGTAGGCGCTCGACGCATGAGCCATGGATCCTTCGTGCCAAGTTGGAACTGTACAAAGTCAATACGTCTCAATCATGATCTGGTGTATTTTCTCTTGGCAGTTTTTGGGATATCTGATTCTTTTACCAACCTCCCTCAATGTGATATGGTACGTAGAGTTGCTGGACAATCAACTCCATCCATTTATGTTGCACTGTCAACTACATGAACATTTAGTATTCCAGCATAACAGCTGGATCTCACATAGACGATGGATGGCTACTGCCTGGTTGGAGGAATATTCCTTTGAATTCTCTATCATAAATTGGTTACCTAGAATCACAGATTGAAATCCTATTGAACATTTTTGCGATGTTTTGGAGAAAGGTGTCAGATAACATCAGCGATCCTTATTGAATTAAGGATTGCTCTAGCTGGTATTTAACAAACCATTCTGTAAAACGCCTCTGAAAATTAGTTGAATCTATGCTTCATCAGTGGCTTCCATCATCAAGGCCAGAATAAACGTAACTCTTAATAACTTGCTATCCCTAATTCAGTCGCACAAGAGTAAGTCCATTTCATTTTCAGGGAGATTTCTGTCATGCGTGCACGAAAGTCAAGGTCTCCTTCCACGGATTTTTGTCTCCATCTGCGGTGAATCTATCGCATTTTAATATTGAAGATCTTTTTGCAAAGAAATGATCAATTATTACAAATATGTATTCATGAGTTGAAAAACCTTCAATGAGTGATGAATAAGAAGATTTTCTTCGAATTCCTTTTAATAATTAGCAATTACCCGAAGAGAATATTACAAAATATTGCGCAATGCTGATTTGGATAGAAAGCAATTAACAACCTTTGACGTACCTTAGGACTGTGTTTGATGTGTCATGTACTCTTTGAGACACTGTGTTATTTAATATTAGAGATATTAAATGCATTTTTTCATCTGATTGATTGATTATTTATTGACGTCCCACCCAAAAGCAACACGGGGGTTATTGGTGACGGAACTCCTTTTTAAGAACACTTTCCTTTCCAAGCAAGCATTTAACATCATCCTTGATGTATGGTAAAGTGAAACTTTCATCAATGCTGTAGTTTTCACTTTGTCTCTCAATTCATTTTAACTAATGTAGGAAGGAGGTCTCGATAACATTTTTAGAATCAATTTTGACAGATTTAAAATTTGTTTCCACGTTTAAAGAAATCTAAAGTTACAACCGTCGAAAAAACGTGGCAATTTTATATTTGTGCTCGGGATGTTTGACAAGTAAAGCCTGTGAGCAAAGACTTCACTGAGAGCCATTCCTTAATACTTCGCCACAAACAACACAAAAATGCTTAGGATGGTCTTCTTCTCCTGTACTAGAAAATCTGTAAATATTCTAACGGTCCATGTACCTACTTTTGTTGTTTATTACTCCCTTTAAAAAGAAGACGAAATTGCAGTTTGTATACTCACCTGCTCTGGTACTGCTTCTCGCTATACCGTATTACAGGTCCAAACAGTGTCAGATGATGTGTACGGTACTTTAGTGTTTCAGTCAGCTTCCGCTGCCACACAAATCAAATATTTATCCAATGATCCATAGCGTAAATCATGTGAATAGTAAGTAGAAAAACTGACGGAAATTTATAATGAATAACACGCTCTCGCTTCAGTACACCCATAGCAAAAATTGTAGGTGTACTGAATGCTATACGAATTCATTCATTCTTTGTTCTGTTACGTCATGGCTCGCAAACATATTTTGTTTGTTTGTTACTGTATTCTTGGAAATGTTATACTCTACTTGAATGACGTCATTTCCCCCTGCAACAGCGGAAACTGTTACGCTGCTCGCGAGACGCCAGACAGTTTCGCAGACGAGACGTTGTCTTTGGCGAGAGCAGAGCTCTGTAGTTGAATGCTGGTTTTGAAGATGTTAATAAATGATTGTGTTATTAATAACTGATGCCTCGAAATATTTTATTTTTGCCACTACGCCCCAGCTTAAATTAATTGGTGGCTAGCGCTGGGATATGATCCCGATCGAGAAAAAAAAAGTTGTGTCGATATGTGGTGAAAGTGAGCCACACCTTTTACGGCGAAGAATGCCGATGCTATAACCATCCTTGGTTATTGTTTTAAGTGCACTCTGCACATTGCTAACTTTTTCGTTTGATGGAAGTGCACCCTGCATTTGGAATAAAGCGTGTGAAAAAAGAAGTGCGCCTTGCACTTGGAAATAATCGTTTGAAATGGAAGTGCGTCCTGCACTCGTAATTAATCGTTTGAAACCAGAAGTGCGCCCTGCACTTTACTCATTTTGAAGAAGGTCCACCCTGCATGTTTATTCTTTTGTTTGATGAAAGTGCCCCTGCACTCAGTTTTGAAGAAGAGATTACCGTTCGAAGAAAGTACTCCCTGTACTTAGTTTACTAAGAAAGTACTCCCTGTACTTAGTTTACTGAAGAAAGTACTCCCTGTACTTAGTTTATTGAAGAAAGTTTACTGAAGAAAGTACTTCCTATACTTAGTTTTACTGAGAAAAAAAAGAAAGTACTTCCTGTACTTATATATATATATAGTTTTACTGAAAAAAAGAAAGTACTCCCCCTGTACTCCAAAATCATCGTCTTCAAGAAAGGTTTTGAAGAAGTATTTACAATACTGTGTTTGATTTTTCTTTTGGAATTGTATCTTGTCATCAAAAGAAAAAAAGAAGAAAAAAAAAAGATAAGTTTTTTTTTCTTACATGAAAAATTTATTTTCTGTGATTTTAATTTGCAAAGAAAATTTTGTTGTGATGCAGTATAGTTTTGTTTTGATTTTGTATTAATTTATTAAATTATCAACGATATATATATTGTGTTATTATTGAATTTTAATGAAAAGATTGTGTGTGTAGAGATCATAAATATCTTATAAATATTATTAAGAAAAATCTAGAGAAGTTTCGTTTTGAGATATTAGATAATATTGGAGATATATATTTTTGTTTGAAAATCGTATTAGTATTCTAAGAATTTGTTGCATTTCTTATTTTATGTGTGTTAATTAAGAACTGAAATTGTGTTGTTAAAAGGAATAATTTTCGTTTTGATTTTCAAATGCAAATTTAATTTTGATATTCTTTTGAATGTGTATGATCTTTCTTAATTTAATTACAAACATCACAGAAGGTAGACTTAAGGTAATAAGAATTGTGTCCAATTTCGTTTTAAGCTTTTAATTTTAAAGAAAGTCATTTAGTTCTGTTTTTGAAATATAAGAATTCTATGAATGCTTTATTGTATTTATGTGAGTATTTTTATGTACTTTTTGAAAAAGGAAATTAAGTTTCATTTCGAAAGATTTTCAGTTTGATATTGTAAATTCATAGGTAGGCCAACATTTTAGGTTTATTTGAGTCCATTAGCTTTCTGGTGTTATTTTTTCCCCCTTAAGAAAATGGCTTATTTAGCAAAAGGTAAAAAGGAGGATTTGATCAGATTGGCGGAAGAGTTAGACTTAAAAATTACTCAGGATATGAAGATGATAACTTTAAAAGAAATTATTCTTAAGAGTGACGGATACGAAGAGGAATTCGTTAAATCGATGCTTGAGGAATTTGTTAAAGAAAGGAAACGGAAGGAAGAATTTGAATTTCAGGAACGGAAACGGAAAGAAGATTGGGAAATTCAAGAGAAAGAATTGGAATTTCAGGAACGGAAACGGAAAGAAAAATGGGAAATTCAAGAGAAAGAATTGGAATTTCAGGAGCGAAAACAGAAGGAAGAATTTGATGAAAAAAGGCGGAGAGAAAATTTTGAGCTGGAAAAATTAAAGCTAGAAGTTCAAATAAGATAAGCTCAAGAACCACAAATGAAAGGTTGAAGAATACCCAGTAAGGAATTGAGCAAGCTTCTTCATAAATATGATATGAAGGAAGATATTAGCATGTATTTAGTACTATTTGAGCGTCAAGCAATTAGAATATTTCTACAAAAGGAACTTTGGGTCACACATCTGTTGGGGGTTACTACCGCAAGAAATCACGCAGATAATTGCTCGTGAGTCCGAGGAAAAAGCCAATGATTATGATCACGTGAAGAAATTATTGTTAAAGAGATTTAAGTTAACTCCCGAAAAATTCCGACAACTGTTTAATACGCACCAGAAAATTGCTGAACGTACCTGGCAAGATTTTTATCATGAACTACAGACCTATTTCGACGGATGGACGTCTGGACTAAAAGTTGAAACCTTTGATCAACTCCGGGATTTAATCATTGCAGATCAGATGAAAAAAACGTGCACCGTTTGAGTTTAAAGAATATTATTTGGATGAATGGTCCATAATTAATTCACCTAGCGAATTGGCTGAAAAATTGGAAGAATTCGAAGATGGGAGAAAAACATTTCGAGCTAAGCCAGTTAATTCATTTTCGAGAGACAAATATGAAGTTAAAGGACCAAGCAAGTTTGGAAGATTTGACAAAACTCCTCGAAGGGTTGAAAATCCCAAATACGAGTCAAACAAGCCTGAAAGAAGACTTTTTGGACCTAGTCACAGTAAGGAATTCGAAAAAAGAAGACAACTTAGATGTTTTTACTGTAATGCTCTTGATCATTTACGTCCAAACTGTCCAAAACTGAAGAAAGCTTCAGAGCCTGTAAATTCTGTTTCTGAATGTGATGCAAGAACAATTTTTTTGCAGCCATATACTTCTCACGGAAAAATAAATGGTATCAGTACCGAAATCCTTCGCGATACTGGAGCCACTATAGATATTGTTTGCCGTAGATTTGTGACACCTGAAGATATGATTGGTGAACATGTATGGGTGCAACAACCTTTGGATGCTAGTTCAACTTGCTTACCACTAGCAGAAGTTTTTATTGAATGTGAGTGGGGCAGAACATTCACAAAAGCAGCTGTTATTCCAGATGAACTGTATCGTGGTTATTATTTTCTAGGGAATAAGACTGCTGCTCTCTTCGAAAAGGAAGGAAAAACTTCCTTGCACCAAGTTAGTGCGGTTCAAACAAAAAGCCAGAAATTGAGGGGAAAAGAAGAGACTTCTGAACAGTTGGTAGAAGAACTCCAAAGCATTGTCATTAACAGTGAAGATACGAATCTAGAAGAGGTTGAAATTGTCATTAACAGTGAAGATACGAATCTAGAAGAGGTTGAACTCCTTCCTACTGATGATGAA
Source organism: Nephila pilipes (assembly GCA_019974015.1). Classification (NCBI taxonomy): domain Eukaryota; kingdom Metazoa; phylum Arthropoda; class Arachnida; order Araneae; family Nephilidae; genus Nephila; species Nephila pilipes. The sequence goes on along the minus strand of BMAW01032613.1, from coordinate 4,915 downwards.
TTCCAGATTGAATTAACCGAACTTAATGGGGATTAGCTCGAGCAAGCTGAAAAGGAGGATGCTGAATTAATTCTATTGATAAAAGATGTTGAAGAGGTTGAAAACTCTAAAAATTCTGAGCAGATTATTTTCATCGCAGATCCTATACTTGATGAAACTAATACTGATATGTTTGGTTCTCCTTGTCTTACCATAAATACAAATTCTAATCTTCAAGTAGTAGAGCATATGGACTGTGAGATTTTAGATAAAAGAGCTGTGCCTGAAAATGTTTTAGTTTCTGCTTCAGTAGCTTTGATCAAAATTATGCCACTTCAAAGTGTTGATCAAAATGTTAGTTTAAGAACAGAATGTATTAAAATTCCATTTTATGATTCTATGAACATCCAAGGTGATACTAACTGTTCTGCTGGATGCTTTACTTGTGAGGAAGCATCAGACGGTTTAGATAATAAGTTTACTCAAACTTCAGTATCAGAAGATGATGATATGTTATATGATATTCGACCTGAATTAAGTATTGAAAATGTGTCACCTAATCCATTGTCGAACTCAAAAGGTTATAAAATTGATCATAATTTAGAAAGTAAAGAAATTGTGTCATGTATCTTTTCAACAGAATCAGATATTCTACGAGATGAATGTCACTTAAAAATGGAAATGAGAAGGATTCAGACAAACATGCCGATGATGTGTTTGATAAAGAAAGTATGCCTTTCTTAGTTCAGAAAATGCAGTCAAGTATTTCTATAAATAATCCATTAAATTATGAAGATCTTAATTGTGAAGAAAATGATATAACTGAATTCTTAAAAGATGCAGAACATCAGATTGATGCGCACTGTTTGATGGACAAAAAAGAAAAACATGAATTCACTGCAAATAATGAAGATGAAGGAAATGGAATCTATTTCGATACAGAGAGAAAATTTTTAGGTTATTTGAATAAAATAAATGACCGAAATAGATTGACAGACATCGAAAAGTCCTTAAATATTCCTTATAGTTCAGAGTTGCATGCGAGTGAAACAGTTTTAGATAATTTGGAGGATTCAATTATAATTAATAAAAATTGTAATAAATCAATAACTCAGAATTTTGAACATTCAAAGGAAGGTCTTGAACCCCCATTTAATCTATATTATTTCCTAATTTTTGTGTTTATAATACCAACATGTTAGTAAAAGCTTTATTTCCAAATTTACCATTTTAAGACTTCAGATAATGTTATTTCAATAGATATTGAAACAAAGTGTAGGTAAAGTTGCTGATGAAAATTTTCATAAGAGTAAAGATTCTTCTAGGAGTATTGTATCAGACGATAAATTATCAAAATGTAAAATGTTGTTTATTATCTCAGTGATGATGGAGGAATTTCAAGTATAGCTGAGAGTGTAGACAATTCTTTGACAATAAATAACTTTTCTAAATCTCTGATAATAATAAAAAAAAGTGTACAGCTTTGAAAACATTTACAAAAAAAATCCATATAAATTAATATTAATGATCCATAACTGTCATGGTATGAAAATGCTAATGTACTTAGTCGAAATGTTACATAATTAAAGGTTTTCATATATGTTGTGGGTATTTGCTGAATATTTGTATTGCAGATATTTTAGAAGATGATTGTATGTGTTATAACTTTCATATATATGTGTAAAATGTTTTATAAGTATATATTCATACTTTGTTTTGATTGTGAAGAAGATTAATGATGCTGTATGAAGAAGATTAATGATATTTGATTAGCCTTACTTTCTTAAGCAATCAGCATAAGTTATTGGTACTTGGGCTATCAGCATAGATGGTAGCCTAAGTAGACTATTTTAATAGGAAAGTTATATGTGGAGATGATGTATTTAATGTAATAATTTTGCGGAAATAATTTTTTGTATATGGAAACACAGTGTATTATTTGCATATGTTTGTTTTACGTTACCTCATTAGTATGCATATATTGTAATTCCTTAAGTGTGTAAATCTTTCTGAAATGCTTTTTACTAACGTAAAAAGATCTTAATGGGGGAGGAGTTGTGACGTCAAGGCTCGCAAACATATTTTGTTTGTTTGTTACTGTATTCTTGGAAATGTTATACTCTACTTGAATGACGTCATTTCCCCCTGCAACAGCGGAAATTGTTACGCTGCTCGCCGTGACGCTAGACAGTTTCACAGACGAGACGTTGTCTATGGCAAGAGCAGAGCTCTGTAGTTGAATGCTGGTTATGAAGATGTTAATAAATGATTTTTACTAAAAATTGATGCCTCGAAATATTATTTTTGCCACTACGCCACAGTTCTTATACACAGCCCGGCATGCGTCAACAATCAAATATAAAACATTGAGAAAGAGCCGAGAGGAAAAAGAGTGCCAATTCTGAGCAGTTGTAAGGAGGGGGTAGAGGAGAACAAGCTGATCTTTATAGAGGACGCAACTTCTCTTCTGTCGGAAATTTTATTGATGGGGACATCAATATTTCAATTAACTATATCAGTAAGAGCTTTTACTTATGTCTTAAAATTATTTTATTTTTTTTAGACTGGTGGCCATCATTATCGTTTTCTTTTCACATACCCTCTAAGAAATTTATCAATTTTAAAAACTAAAATTAAATGCTAAAATTTAAAAATTAGTACTAAATTCTAGAAATATATTTGAAGTAATGAATAGGGTTTAAAAGAGAATTACCGCAAGTTTCAATATGTATGTAATTCTTGATGAAGTAATAGATACTGTTCACACGCTCAAGTTTTCACTTCTTGCTGAATGATTTCGTGCTCTTTTACAGTTGTACGAGCACCATATTACATGACCACTAGGGAAAGTTTTTTCTCTTCTACATTCTTTCGTTGATGTGGGATCTCAACGAACAACACTCCTTTCTTACAGCTGCTTTATGTACTTCAGGATGGCTTTTAGTATATTTTGAAGCAGCTTCTCTATGTACTTCAGAATGACTTTGAGTATATTTCGTAGCGGCTTGTCTTACTTGTTTATATCTAATTGAATTTGTGAATATTTTTCTTTTTTTATACCTTTATTTAGTTGAAGAGTTATTAAATCATTAATAATTGATTCACTTGAACTTGATAAATCAATGTTAGATATTGATTGAGTCTTTGAAACTAACACAGACACATTTTTTTGAGGCTGAAACACTAAAGATGACACATTTTCTTCATTTTGTTTCACATTATCATCATCAGGATTAACTTTACTTCTATTTGTTAATCCAACTATTTCAATATATACATCAAAATGACCACTATTAAAGTTTCCCGTAAAACGTTATCTTTTTTCCCCCTGAATTACTTCACCAACAGAAGCTATAAAGCAGTCACTTTGATACACTTCGAACTGATAGAGAAATAGCTCTGCCGCCGCCATAATATCGCAAATAGATCCATACGTGTTTGGTTTACACATTTCGGTAAAGTATAAATCGTTAGTATTATAAGAGGCGCCAGATAGCATTTGAGTGTAACAATTAAACCGACCCCAGTTGTTAAACACGTGAGAAACAATGATATTTCTCATTTTATGCGCCATCGATATGTCACCGAATACCAGCAAAGACAGAGACGAAAATAAACATGCTCCGTCGCCAAGAATTTTAAAAACTTTGAAAGGAGTAGGTATTCCATCTATCCAAATATATTTAACATCCACTATTAAAATTATAACTGAAAAGTAAATATGAAAAATCAATTTGTATTAACCTACAATGAAATACTTTTCAAGTTAAAAAATATAACCGAAATTAATTTTTTAAAATAAAATTATTTAAATATTCAACAAAAAATACTAACAAAAAATAAAGTATAATAAAAAATTTTAGCAAAAAGTCACCCGTATTACGTTATCAATTTTGCAAAGGGATAGCTCTATTACGCTAGCAGTATATCTGGAACTGCAATTGAATAAGACTGTATAGCTCTTAAAAAATCATAGCATTTAAAATAATTCTGTATTCTGAAAACGATAAAATATTCCGCCATTTTAAGAAATCAAAAACATTTTTTTTCTAGAAACCAAAAACTAAAAATAGTCAAAATACAGAAAAAAACCTTTTGCATAAACATTAGGTTACAATTAATGCGTACATCGGAATAAATATTTTGATAGCTACTTATTTTTTTTTATCAATGACATGAGTAACATACCGTTATTATTTATTTGTTAAAAGTCAACTTCAATATCTTCGTAAGATTACGTTTAGATTTACAAATGTAATTTATCAATCATTATTAATAATAATAAAATACTTTCTCATAAATTTAAAACTTACGCTTAGGTTGCACAACTATAAGAAATTATCGTTTGCTGAGCAAAGTCAGCTGGGGTTACAATGCTATAGCTTTTTAAAATTCACAATGCAAGGTCATTGAAATACTTTGACTTGGCGGTGGAAGATATTTGGTGATAAATCTCTAAATGTAGGAATTTCGGGGCTCAACATTTACATAATAAATGATACACCTACAATGCATCCTACTCAGCGGATTGTCTTGGGTGTGCGCTACTCCGTAAGAAATCGCGATTTTAGTATTTTTCAAAATCCCGCTCTTGCCAATCCTCCATCAGCGCCTCAATATTAAATTATTTCCATTTCGCTCGCGCAAATCTCGCCAAATAAACTTAATTCGTAGCAATGCTTAGTATACATATAAAAAAATATATATATTCCGTTTGGCGTCGGTCATGTCATTTTTGGCGATAAAGTCGCCAAATATGACATAATTGATGGATCAGAAAAGATTAACGGATGAAAATCACATTTTGGATAAGACTTCCGTAAAATCCGTTCTTAGTGAGCGTCTACATCGCAAAATGTGTAACTATACTAAATTTCAAGTCAATCGGTTGTATAGTTTTAGAGATATCGTGATGAGTCAGTCAGTGGTATTTCGC
>BMAW01032607.1:1907-37069 GCA_019974015.1 Nephila pilipes | reverse complement strand
AAGAGAAGTTACGTATTGCTGCTGTTTTCTCTTTCATAAAATGGTAAGCAATTATATTTTCTAATTTTATTGTAAAGAAATTGCTGATTTCTGAAATTTTAAAGGACATTACGAGGATAATTTTGTCATTAAAACTGTTATGTGGTAATGTTAAAATATTTAATTTCATTACCATGTTTATACATTGATATTAGACTGAAAACATTTTTGTGAATTTTAATAATTTATGATTAATTATTAAGAATCAGTATTGAAAATTTTAAAAGATTATTTGAAAGATTTGACATATATACGGAAAATTTTTAAATTTTAATGTTTTATAAGCAAAAAGTAATTAGCAAACAGCAAGTTTTAAAAATATATATGATTATTGTTCGACTTTTTAAAAATACATGCTTTTGAAAATCTTTGTAGCTTTAAAGTATTGTATTAAAAAGATAGTTCTTTTTATAACAATAAGTTTAGAATCTTAAATTTCACAGTTTGACATTTCAAGATCTTTTAGAAAATTAATGAATTTATTTTTAACTAGCTTGTATTTGCTTTTTCCAATATTTGGGATTTTATAATCTCCCATAAAATCTACACTATTCTTCTACTAAGCTTAAAATTTAAAAATTGTGTTAATGAACCAAATGAAAGAATATATTAATTTTTGAACTGAATAACAATAGTTGGTTTTAATGAAACTTTTCATGTTTAAGTTAATAACTTTGTGAAAATGTATAATTTTGTATTTTTAAAACAAATTTGTAACCTCCTTGAATGTAATATGCATATTGTTGCTCCTTTTAATAATACAATAATTGAAAGAAATCTAGTATTTTTATTTTAATTTTATATTTTATATATTATTTTTGTTATAAATTTCCAAAATATGTCTTAGAATTAAAGATTAACGAAAGGAAGACTCAGACAGCATAAAATAATTTTTCACACATTAACTAACGCCAATATTAATATTATATTGTTCAATGAATCAGTATTCATTTAAATCTGGTACAAGACTGTTAAATTAATAAAATATAATAAAAAGATATTGTATAATTGTTTCTTTGTGCTTTCTTATGCATATATTTGAATATCTGTTTATATTCTGAACGGGACGGGGTAAATTTTTACAAGCCATATATAGTTAAAAATATTTTTGATTATTTTAAGAACAGTCTTATTCTGTAACTCTTTTTCGTGAAGACAAATTTCCTTCACACAATTCCATCAGACTTATTATACACACATGGACAAAAATTAGCGCACCAAGAAGGAGAGCTCGTCAAATGAAACAAAATTTTTACATACACAAGACTACTTTGGTATAAGTAAATGATTAGAAAATCAAAGAAAAAGATCATTTATTTAGAGAAAAGGCAAAAGAACGGAGGTTTAATACCTTCCCGTTGAAATTTCTGTAGCGCGAATGCACGATGCGATATGATCGACATTGATGCATACAAGTTCTGTATGATGTCTTCAGACATTTTTGTTCATATTTGTTGTAAATTTTGCCTCTAGTTCGTCCTCGAGGATGTCTAACTTGTTCTTCCAAATGATCCTGTGATATTCTCGATTGGAGATAAATTTGGGGATCATGCAGGCAAGGAAGGTAGTAACAGTGCGGAGACAATCTTGTGACACCTTTACTGTGTGAGGCTGAAGGTGTCTTGTTGAAAAATGGCTCCTAGAGCCATTATGTATGAGAGGCAACACATGTGGTTGCAAGATGTCATGTATACCACTGGGCTGCTCGGTGGTTCCACAGACTGATATTGGGGTGACCGTATTGTAGGCAATGATACCCCATACCATCACACCAGCTGTGTGCAGTGTGTCGCTATAATGCAAAGGCAGGATTCGAGGCGTTCTCCATGTGGGGGTTCCTATTACCACGAAAAACGATTGTCATCGCTGCTGAGATTGAATTCACCTGTCGCTAAAGACGACTATTCCATTCCGCTGCAGTCCACTGTGCGCGCACCACTCCAAACGAAGGTGCCGGATGGTGGGCGTCAAGGACAGCACACGTAATACGCGATCCCAAATGTCTCAGTCAGGTGTTGTGCCATCAGGCGGCTCCTCGAGAAGACACAGGGCCAATAGTGAAGGTGCCTGTGCCTGGATGGCGCCTAAGAAGCAGCTGTACTCGTGCATTTCTTTACGATATGACGGTCTTCTCGACGACTCGCTCGGTCGAGGGCGTCCTGAGTCTGGTCTCTCGTGTGTAAATGGCATCTCTCCTCGGATCCACCTGGTCCCAACACCTCCTCACAACACAATCACAGCTGCCTAATTGACGAGCTACTCGCCCAGCTGACCAACAAGCTTCCATCATGCCATGGATTTCTCCTCTCAAACCAACAATGTATACAGCTGATTATATATTATTCTCTTCGAAAACGGCGTAATGACATGTCTACCAGCTCTTCCTTTGTGATTCCAGCTTTTACTCAAACAAGTTTGGTTACTTTTATTCTCCAAGGAGAAATCGACGTTTAACTTCCTCTTACCGGCTATACGTAATGCTCAATCACGCATTTTCAATGATTTGCATATCTCGCCGACATGTTCCTTCAAGCCAAGTTTCGTTTCCACACCATATTATTTGTTGCGCCAAATTTTGTCCATTTATTTCTTTTATAAATATGTAATTACATTACTTTGAGCAAAACAACACGGAATATTATCATAACAAATTGTAAAAATAACATTCCAATTGGATTAATTTCTTCAGTCATCTGATGTTTTTATTTCGAAGGCAATTTAATATTTCTTCGATAGATATTTATTTTGATTATGTTCACCAAGGCTTTTATCAAAACGAGTATTTTCTTTTTCAAAGTGATGTTCTAGAAGACTGAAATTTTATACGAAAAAGCGTAGAATAAAAAGTATAGCAGTGAAAATTAAAATAAATAAAACGAAAACCACATAAAACAAAAATGTAGAATCACGTATAAGTTTTCTGTTAATGTGATAATTCGTTATTTTAAAATGTCACAAGCAAAATTATAGGTGTTACGTGACTTTTTACTCCGAAAAATTATTCTACAAATTCAAACGCTTTACTCCTTAACGATCAAAACCCGTGAGCCAAATTCTTTGAAAACTAGAGAAACCAACAAAAATAAGTTATATCACAAAAATGTTACGAATGAATTTTAAATTTAATTGTGATATATAAACTCTATTAAAATAATTATATTGGATTTAATAAAGCACGTAAATGACCAATAACCAGTAATTTTATCATTTTATCTATTCTTAATATGTAAATATCAATGATCATTTGCAATGCCATCTTGTCTTCCTTGATTCAGATGGAGATAAATATTGATAATTGAACACAATCTGGCATTTATTTTGGAAATATTATTTATATTGTGATTATAAATATAAAATTAATATATAATCACTAGTATTATTATTTCTTTTTGTTATTGTTTCTAAATGTAAAATAAATATAGCTTTATATATTATTCTAAAATTAAAGAGGAAAGTTTTATGGTAAATATATGTATGCAAATTTGTAATTAAGCTTTAATGTTAATAGAAACACTTACTTTTTAGGATGGATTTTCAAAATGTCATTAAATTGAATTTGCTTCTCTTGTCTGGTTCTTTTTCTTTTGAGGTTTTTCTCTTTACAGACAAAAATGGGGATTTTATCTGATGTCTGTAGCTGACAGAAGAAATATCAACTTCATTTGCTACATTGTGTCTGAATTATTTGTCAAAATGACTTTCTTCCTTGCATTGAGCACATCGGTTCGTTGTTGATTGAATTAGTTGCAGAGAAGTTATGAAAGTGAACGAAATGGACCTCTGATTTTTCCTCTGTTCTGAAAAATCACATCATTTAAAAGTGCTGTTTTAAAAATATCTTCGTATAAGTTGAAAATAGGCTGTAATATGTACACGCATTAAATTTTTGTTTCAATCAGACCAACTAAAAGCATTTGTATGTCGTTGTTTTAATTTTGCTCATAAACTTAAAAATTTTAAGATAGAATCACATATCTTATTGGAAGTATATTTTCATAAATTATGAAAAATTAAAAATTTACAGCTGGTTAATTGAAAAATTAAAGCACTCCACTTTCTTTGCAGGCACCTTTCGAGGAACGATGACTATTGGAAAAAGAGAGACATTCCCCACATAATCCACGAGCCAGTTTTTACAAAATGTACAAAGAAACCATGGAAAGTAAGATTTTCATTGAGTGAAAACAAGACAAATGGCTCAGCTAAAGGTTGTCCTTAATTAAAACTTATAAGCTTTTCTGGTATTCATGAATATGCAGACAGAAAGCGTTATTAACATATACAAATCTCTAGGCTCAAAAAGGTTAATGAAGTTGCTCATATTAATAGCATTAAAAGCATATATATATGGGCTTGATTATTTTTATTTTAGTCTGGCATTTATTCTAAAGAATTTTAATTTATTAAACTACTGAAACTACTGTTTGATAAAAGACGAACAATTTTGAAAGGCCCGATTAGGACTAACGATTTTCATTTCTGTTCCTGGAATATGCATGTATAACGTGGCTGCTGAATGCATTTTACTCTAGGGGCAAGTTATCTAAGTAAATACCTTTTTAAATATGACAGCCACAGTGTTACTTCAAGTTGTCATTCCCATCGAATCTCGAGTACATTAATGTGATAAACACAGACCGCAGCATTAGGTTATCTTCTGAGTTTACATCTGTTTTGCACATTTACTTCCAATCTGAAAAACTGCTAATTGTAAAATACGTTCAGTGATTCTATATCTTGCTTTGCAACAAAGGCTGTTAGATCCAAATTCTAGCAGCAAATTATGAATGGTGCATGACGCAGATTCATGGACATCCGAAAGAAAGAGTGACTAATAAATGAAAGACATAACACTATATAAAGTGAAGTAAGCAAATCAATCTCAGAACGCAAAATCGTGTGCACTGTATTTTGGGGAATCAAGGAATGCTGCTATGGCAGATTTTGTCTAAAGGGAACAGTCAAATTTCTAAGTGTATTATGACATGATTAAACTATATCGTGCTATCTTAAAAAGTGTGTGTCATTCAGTAAAGGGATTGTTTTGCTTCATTAAGAAGTTCAGTTCACTCGTGGCTATGAACACAAGATATTCGTATCCGCATCATGCTTGGGAATAACATTAATCTCTAGTATACCTCCTGATCTGGCTTCCAGGGCTACCATTTGTTCTTTCATCTGAAAAGATTTAGTCCATCATGGGTATGACGAGAATAATGGTGATGTTTAAACAGCAAGCTGATTGGATTCAGCCCACATGGGCAAAATTTTTTATGGTTGAATACAGAAGCATGATTCAGGTGTTATGATCTGCAATCTAATATGAGATAATATGCTGAATGTGAAGTATAGGCATTTTTTATAAAATAAAATAATGCAAAACTAGCCCTTGGTTTTCTAGTAATTTAAAATAATTCTACTTAAACACCCTGATATAAAAGCATAAAATTTTGATCTCATTCTATGGGTTATGTTAAATAATAAGATACCATATTGCTCTATACGATTTATTCCCCAATTATTTTTCAAAATAGATCATATCTACTACTAAGAAATTGGCCCTTATAACATTTAATATTTGATATGCAATGTAACATTATTCATATAGGAACATGACTAAGAATAATTCATTACTAATTTTAACAATATGTGTGTTTTAACCGTGTGAACACGCTACTCTCGAGATTTCTACGTCAAGAACTGCACCTTTTCGATCTCTTTATCTTTACTTGTTCTCTCTGAAGGTGGCCGGTGGATTAATTGTCGAGGACACGGATTCGTGATCTGCTGTTCAGTCGTGGGTTTGAACTGATGCCACATACAAGACCCACCAGTAATCATGATGCGTGTTATATCTGATCGAGATTCAAATTTTTATTGCATGGTGTGGAAATTTAGAAAGAGAGGTGCCAGCTCAGTTTTCACCTTCGTCATTTGATCTAGACTCAAAATTACGAGGTCCGTTGTTAAACTCCTCGTAATGTTTTCTCAAAGGACGTTAATAAACAGTCAATACATATCAATTTTATCGATGATGTAGAGGCTATGTAGTACATTTTCTAAAAGTAGTAAAAATTACCTTCAAATATAACTATTGTGTTAAACTTCAGAGGAGAACATTTAATGATTAAATTAGAAAACAATTTAAAGTTTTAAGATTTAATCTATTGTAGGGCAATGAAGAGATTCTTCAGCTTCCTTATGGAAAGAACACACCTTCCTCCCCATAGAGAAAATCTTTCTATCTGTTGACTCCACAGAGACGGGCCGAGCATAAGAAGAGGTAGCAAAAATTTGGTGTTTAGAGGATCACTGTGAATAGTTAAATGTTCCTGAGAGGAAACTGAAAAGTTTTAAGTTGAGCAGATAAAAATTAATTAAATTTAAATTATTTGACCAAATCGATCCTGATCTAAAGACTTATTTCAAGGAATGAGCTCCAGTAAGAAGGACGAGAGTTGCAGCTATTGGGTGAGAATTGCGAAAAGGGAATGTCGAAAGTATTTAAAATTTCTACAGTGAGGTATTTGGGAAACAGAGTTAGCGTTAGTTAGATTTAGATTTTTTTAGTAATGGGATTTAAATAGTTGGGAGAAAGTTTTTTAATACGAAATTAATTTAAAATTCCGAAAATTACACGCAGTGTTTGAAAATTCTGTGAGCAATAAATTTGGCTACACATCTTGAAAACCACACGACACCGTATTTTCTGTTGATTGGTTGTAGTTAAATAATATTTCAACTATTAGTCCCTAAAAATCTTGAGTACAACGGGAACAAAACCTGCAGTGAAGAGAGATATGATGCGCATTAGATTTTGATCTCCGTTTTTTGAAATCTTCGTTAAGTCATGGATGAAAAAAATTCTAGTTGTCAGTATCAAGGTCAAAATCTAATTTTAAGAAAACCCAGATAAACAATTTCTGAACCTACTTACTAGAAAAGCTTACTAGAATTTTTAGATCTAGCCATCATTGAATCATAAAGTTTCGTTTAATTGTCAATTTTCCTATTATTCGCGAAGAAAAAGTTAACGAAGGAATAGTAGAAATGAGTAATTGAAAACATACAACTAACGTAATGCTAGAATAAAATACTATCCTCCTAAGAAGTGATGATTTATTATTTATCTATTACATCGTCTATTTCGGATTGTAGGAGTTATTTTTAAATTTTGTCTGCTAAATTTAATTATTTATAATTTTTTAAATAAATTTTGTATAGAAAATTTGAAATTGTGGTGGTCTTTCTGTAAGAAATGGGTTTAAGCGATATATATATATATATATATTTCGATATTTGATATATGAAGATATTTTGAAACATTTCTGTATTTTTACACATTTACACACACATATTTCACTCAATTGGATTTTAAATAATTATAACAAATAAAATTCTGATCATTCAATATGATTTCTGGTCTTGATTGGTTTATTGGTGGATTTTTATTAAATATTCTATATTGAAACTTTTTATACTCAAATTAGTTAAGTACTATTGACTTCCAAAATTTATCTGGCGACAGTGCATGGTGGTGGACATCATCACTTAAAAAGTTACTTAACCTATTGCACTCAGATTCATGATCACTTGTCAAAGATATGATCTTTTGAATCTTTGCCTTTACAACTTTGAAATTTGAATTCAATTTCGAAGAAAAGCACGGATTCGGGTATGTAGTTTTTAAGGTTTTTAACTGGAAATATTTAATTATAATATCTTATTGTTTCGAAAAAAATCTTAAATTCTAAATTGAATAATTTTTAATTGGATATTTTTAATTAGTTAATTTTAATGGATAATTTTAATCGGATAATTTTAAGAGGATATTTTTAAATGGATAAGTTTTAATTGGAAATTTTTTTTTGAAAATAATTAGTAATTGAGATATCTCGCCATTAAATTTTTTTTCTTTGTTTACTGTACCTTTTCTTTAAATTAAAACTTGAAGTTGGTACCATAGAACTAGTCTAACCCCACAATTCAGTCCCCAGTCTGAATATGCATGTTTTGTTTTGTTGGGTATTCGAATTATTCAATTTATTCTTTGGTTCAAATTAATTTCAAATTTGGTTCGGATTTTATTCATCTCTTAGTTTCAAATTTTTTACTTAGTTCTATAAATGTTTTTTGTTTTTTTGTTGATTTTGGTTTGTAATTGTTCTCTTCCTTTTGTGTTTTTTAATGATAAATTAATTGCTTTATCTTATATATATATATATATATATATATATATATATATATATATATATGTATATATATATGTATATATAATTCTAACGAATATTTATTCTGTTCCAAGAAGAGTTGAACTTATCCATTAGGCTTATTCTAAAAAATTAATGAATATTGATATTTACCCAGTAAATATTATTCAATGAAATTGGATTTCATTTACAGGATATACATACAAATTTAGGGCTCACATGCCTTGAAATAGAATCAATTTTTTCTGTAACATAATCGTAACGATCATAAAAAATAAAATAAAAATGTAAGCTATTTCTATTCAAAACAAACACTAATGAATTGACTCGTGTACTATCTGTTTAGGTGTGCGCCATCTAGTACAAAATATTATTATTACTTTGCTTAAAGTAGAGAGATAAAATTTTGCAATGAACCTAAAATTTCAATTATTGTTAGTTTAATTGTCTTTCTCTTTTGTATTTTTTCAAGGGCCTGGCTGAAATTATAAAAAATTCCCTTAAACCTTTCGGACGGCGAGTTATTGGGTATGTAAGTTTGATGTTTAATAATATATTTTTATTTTTAAAGTAAGTTTTATTTTTAAACTAATTTATTTTTATCGATTAGTTAACGATGCATATTAGGCACTTGATTGCTGAAAAACATTCTATTGTATCATTTAATAATAATGCTATATTTAAAAATATAAATTTTCAAGTTCAGAGATAGTTTGTTATAGTATGAAACGAATATTTTTCGTTTAATTTCGGGTAGTTAGAAGAAACAGTTTACCTCAACCTCATTTGTCCATTTCAATTTTTTTTCACATATATTTTATTTGTATTACCTCATTCAAAATATGAAACATTACTTAAAAACTTATTTTCATCTGTCACTTTAAAAGAATGCATATATTCGAAATTTACGTTTTTGAAGATCTTTAAGTCCTCTTGTCTCGGCGCTATGTTTTAACGCTGCATTTAATCATTCGATCTACAAACTCAAATGGAATTTCTAGGAACTTATTGAATGTTATTTATTGTAAATTTATCATAATGATTGCTTTGAAAAGTGAAGCATGTCTGTCAGGGATTGATTCTCGAATATTTAAAATGTGCTAAACAGAAAATTTCCAATACGATATTAGCAAACAATTCATTTCTAGTTTCAAAACCATTGACGTTAGACGAACATCCGAAAATTATCGTTTGATGTCTTTCATTTAAATTTGCTGTATTTACCGTAGTTCTTTGAAGTGAAATGATGCAAGTCATTCCTGAAATGACAATTTGTATTCAACTTTGGTTTTCACTAAGAGTTTAAATATATTACTCTCTTCTTTATTTAATTTTGTTAAACTCGCAATTTAAATATTTATTTTATTGTTTCAATTCGTATGTACAAATTTTGACTGTCTGTTATCTTTTGCAGTTCATTTGAATTCAGTACACCAACATTAACTGTTGCTGATCCAGATCTTCTGCGTGATATTTTAGTCAAGGACTTTCACATATTTCCGCATAGAAGAGTAGGTGAACCCTACATTTCTCTTTCTTTCAGATAGAATTAACAAACAGCTAAAAGAAGAATGACATATGAACAATATGAAAATATTTCTGAATAAAAATAAATACTTTGAGAATTTAATATTTTTAAAATACTAATTTATTTTTTCGAGTTTAATAATGTTTCTAAAATTTGAAGTAACTCAATGAAAAGCGTTATCTCCCTAATATATCAAGAAATTATTTGCTTATACATAGGTTTAAATACTTTATTCAAATTCTCAGTGGTATTTAAATGAACTTTTAAAGTTCTAAAATTAGTTTTATTATATGTTTATAAGTGATTAGGATTATACCTGCTTATCCCAGAACTAATATTTAAGTTTAGGTTTAGTTTTTTTACTATGTTTACTTCCATATTTCATTTACGATTTCCAGTTCCACATTTTAACTAAGTACAATTTCATCAAGTTTAAACTTTGATTTAAATTTTTTAAGAATTATAAAACTGAAAAATAATGTTTAAGATTGGTTTTAAAATTGGGGCATGTAGTTAAGTTTTAGATACAAACAATTGGGTCTAATTGCTATACCATTCAAGATATGACCCGCATATTGTGAAACCTCCATCTGCAATTGCATTTATACCTGATATTTTTAAGCATGCTATTTAATGTTTTAACAGGTGGCTGTATAAGAATATACATAAAAATAAAGTTAAGACGTATGTTGATTTTTAAATTTATGCAGTGAATTAAAATTTTATTTTTTCCCCAGATATTTGTATCTGGGGATCCTATTGGTGATAAAGGTGTTGTAAACTTGACGGGAGAAGATTGGAAAAGAATTCGAACCATCATCACACCTGCTTTTACTTCCAAAAGAATGAGACAGGCAAGTAGCTCCTTGTGTACGAAAATTTCCCTTTGTGCGTTTATTTTACTTTGCTATAGTGTTTTTTACGTAGTGAGTTACCTTAACGGTTCTTAAGTATAAGGTGTGGTGGTCCACCGATAAGATGGACCATAAAATATCATATCGGTGGACGGGCTTTGCGTTCTCTACGTAAATTACGTAAAGGTATATTCAAACTGCTGTACAAAAGTACGAATTTTTTTATTAATACCTAAGAATGTTACGTCAGTATTCTGCATTTTTTCTTCCCTAAATAATATTAGATATTCTACTTACATCAGATAGATAGGTAGTTTATGATCAGATAAGTTTGTATTAAAAAAATAAGTTTACTGTGAAGTATTTTATGTTAATTGTTAATACAAATACATTTTTTCGCAGATGGCATCCATCATAAACGATTGCTCAAAAACAGTTCTTGAGGTGTGCGAAAAGCATTGTAATAAAGGAGAACCTGTGGATTGCAAACGGTATGGAAACTAAACGTTTTTTAATTGAACTTACAAACTTTATCTACCCAAAATTATTGTCAAAGATTTGTAACATCTACAATTTGGTATCCACATTCATTGGGAGCGTTCAAAAGTAAACAATGGTAATTTCATTAATAAAAGCATAACTTGCTTAAAATAAACACCATGAAATGACAATTTGCCAAAATCCTACCATTGAATTTACTCAAGCCCTTTTTTATGCTCATTACGCTACTAAATAAGCGAGAAATAACAAAAAAATTAGCAAATAGAGTGCTTGTGCCGTTTAACTAGGTATTCAAAGCAATGTAATTAATAATTATAGTCCGCTATGATGAATCAGAAATCAGTGAATAAACAGAAATAATCCATTCTTGTGCTAATATGATTTATTTCCTGTACAAAGGAACGCTTCTAGTTATTAAATTTATTTAGAGCTTCATATATTCTAGCATATATGCAAAAATAAAAAACAGCATTGGGTGGGGTTCCCACTTGATGGTGCACATCAGATCTCCAGCAGTTGAATGAAAACGAGTCGCACATCTGGTTTCCTCTTCTCCACCAGAAGGAAGCCGTGCAAGTACTTTGTCTGGTGACACCCTCTATCAGTTGTTACATTAATAAATTATAATAAATATAGCCACTGGTTACATAATATTTTAAAAATAAAGCTATGCTACTAAAATAAGTTTCTGAGTGTCATTTGTACAGAATGTGTCTTAAAACGATGCTAAGTTTCTTTGTTTGCCCCCGGAGTAGATTTTAGCTCATTAACCAACATTGGTTACCCTTTATTACAACGTATGCTACACCTGGGGCCCAACTCTTCTTTATTTTCTGTGTCTCTTTACGAAACCGTTAACAACGACGCATGAATCTAAAAACTGTGCCTCGTGGCCATGGCATCCTAATGCTCATCTCTGTAGACGACGTTGTTTTCGTTGAGTCATGGGTTCTAGGCCTGATGTCGCAAAAGACCCGCCATGAAGCGGTATTGATGCACGCTAGATCTTGTTCTAAATCCTCTCGTGGTGTGGTGTAGAAATTTGGAGAGGGAGATAATAGCTCATCTGTTGTCCTCGTATCTAGACCGAGTCTCAAAATTACAAGATCCGTCACCAATTGCCCTAGTGTTGCTTCTCGTTTCCAAATCATCAAGCATTCAACTAAATACAAAAAAACAAATATACCGCAATACATGGTATTTCATTTGTGCATATTTCCTCAAGTTAATTTCTTACTTATTAAAGAAACTAAAGTAGGTATTTAGATTTTAAGACAACAGGATTCTTGCAAATATTTTGTTTGTATTTCTCAGTTTCGATAATTAAAAGATAATAATATTTTTTAATTATCTCCCAAAAAGAAGCACGGGAGTTTCACCACTCCGCCTCCTTGTAGTCGCCGCCACTTTCTATAGTTCGGAATTTATTTCTGTAATCGAGGTTAACATAGAGAATAGCAAACAAAAAAAAAATGATACATTTACATACACACTTCTATTCAACAGAGTTTTATATATAAGGAGACCGCTTTTGAATTAATATTACACAAGAACACACTCATGCACTGCCTTTGGCTACAAATAGGCATATAACTTTAAATTCAGCGGAATAAAAATAATAGATATGTTTTAAATGGAACTGAATAACAAAATATAAAACCATCCTTTGAAGAAAAAAAATTAGAACATATTTTCTTCAAATGAAATGTAAGCAATAAGAATATTCGATTGAAACACTTTGTAATAAAGGAGAACCTACCAACTGCAAACGGCATTGAATAATTAATTAGAAAATGTGAATGAAATCTCGGTATCTCAGAATGACTTATAGAATATAACGCGATATTTTTGATTAATCATTTCCCGTTCAAGTATTAACTCGCACTAAATTGTAGGTCTAGGTAATGAATGTAACAACTCTTTTTTGTTACTTTCCTAATATCACTTCATTTTTTTTTTACTTTACTTAATTTTATTGCCATGAAAGTAACCTGTGTTATTAATTATTGTAAATTAATGCTTATCGGACTAAATTATATTTTGTTTGATTACATTTTGGAAAATGAATGGATCACATTAAATTTATCATTTCTTCACTAATTATCTTTATAAAAAAATTTAATGTCTCGTTAAATTATATGTCGTGTTACGTTCGGGTAAATATAGCAGGTTTTTGTTCAGAAATTTTAAATTGGACAAAATAATAAGAATAAAGAATGATTAATTAACATTTACTCCGGTAAACTATGCAGGTTCCATTTATAACTGCCCCGAAATGGATTCTTAAAACATAAATCACTTAAAAAAATAAACTTGATAACTAAACTGTGTCCAAGATGTATCAATTAAAAATACGAAACCTAGATCTTCTCTTCTTTGGAGAAATATTAATTAGTAAATCGCTTTAATTCCTTTGGGAGGATTTTTTTGCCGACAGAATAAAAATATTGGCTATTTTTTCATCTGAAAATAAACATTTATTGTTTAAAATTATTTAGAGTAAATTGGAAAATTTGAAATTCTCATTTCTATTAAACTGCACAGCATAAAGAGTAGAAGCGACAAGTGATATTTTTTCGTGATGTGATTGAATTTCACCTGAGATGATAGTTCCTCTTACAAGTACATTTTCTTGTTAAAATCGACCAATAATTGATTCAGTACGCATCACGTGTTCCATTTCACATGCGGAAAACTGAGAGTGATTAAGATTTTTTAAGCGAAACGTGATCTTCGAATCTCGGTTGCCTCGCATTAAATCTTCCGATATTTGATGCTTGTTGTTTTACTGCTTGGTGGAAATGAGACTAATGGTTTTTGATGTAATGACTGATTCATAATCTATATTCAATTTTTGCAGCGTGTTCGGCACATTCACGGTGGACGTGATCGCCAGTTCCGCATTTGGGACCAAGATCGATTCTCACAACGATCCAAATAATGAATTCGTCAAGAGAGTCAGGAAGGCTTTCACAGAAGTTACCTTTCTCCGCATGATGTTGGCTTGTAAGTATTCATAAAAAGAACGTTATCACGTGCACTTTAAATCTAATAACATTTCTCTTTCTTGTTAAACAATTGAGTTTGAAACCTTTTTATATATATAAATGTGTACCTCCAGTTGAACACCATGTGATTGTTATTTATTTTATTAATACATCCTTCCTTTCCTTCAAAGTATTTAGATTGAAGAATGGGAAAGTTAAGGCATTCAACACCACATATAACATTATAGGCTATTAATTGCAAAACTTAAGACTAAATTAATCTGAAAGGAAATTTATATATATATATATATATATATATATATATATATATAATTTTGATTTAGTGTGTATATTCCCTAAATTTTGAAAAATGAAGATGAGGTTAATAGAAATCTATACATGTGTAGTTATATTTTACATACCTTTATTGTAATATGGCTTTAAATTTAAAAATTTATATCGTAATAAAATACAATATTCTGAAGTTAGAAATTTATATAGAATGGAAATAAAGGAAGCAAAAAAAAGAACAATTTTTTATAATTAAAAACAAATTAATGCAAAAGAAATTAAGAAATGGGTTAGAAAATAGTACATTTTGTTACTTTTGTCACACAGAATGTGACCATCAAGAATGGATCATTTTCTCGAAAACATACTTCTGTTTTGTGTGATACATTTTGAAGTTTTTGAGAGTGTGTATTCAGATTAAAGTTTTTATGAACGTATAAAATTCTTCGATATTAATTTAAATTCTTCGAAATTATATGATATTCTTCACTGAATATTTTTTACATAATATTTCGGTTTTGAAATGAAATTTTTGGGTAAATTCATGTTTACAACATTAGATGAATATTTAATATTTTTAAATGTTTGTGCATATATATATATATTTCCGGGATTTTGAACATAAAAGTGTGACTGTGAGTGAATCGATATCAGTGTTTGCAGTGCCGGAAAAAGTAAGTATCTGCCTATTTGTTATACATATTTTTATTGTATATTGTAATTTAACAATCATATTATATTTGTTTTACTATTTGAGTGTAGTAGATAGTTATGTAGTAAAAATTAAATACTAGAGATTATTCAAAACTTCTATAAAAGAACAAATAGCGAGGGAAGATTAAACTTTAGGTATCTAGGTACTTTTTTGTTTAAAAATATTTATTTACGCACATATAACCACAAGTATTATTTTAATAAATAGAACAGAAAAAAATGTGTTACTTTTTTCTTCTTCTTAACACCCTCAATTTAGGGTGATATTTTTTAGGAGTTTTGGGAATACAGTAGAAATGTAGCAGCAGGGGGTCTACCAAAAATAGTAAAACTTTGAAAGTGGTCCACGAGAAAAAAAAGTTTGGGAACCTCTGTTCTACACGATGTTTGTAAAGAAGGCCGCTTTTCCAGCCATTTCTGCAGTTGATTTCCAACCGTTTCATCTTGTATTGAGTTTTACTTATGCAGTATCCGTTTGGCGTCATCACGTGTTTCTAGCTGAGTAGCGGATCTCGTCGGCACTTACACCATAACTGGAATATCACAAGTTGTGATTTTTGTACGCTTATTTTAATTACACATTCAGAGGCAAGCTTTTTTTTTCTGTCGGCGCTTATGTAATCAGTAGTTCGAGGCTTTGCTGCCATCTGTGTTCAAGTCTTGGACCACCATTTCGGCTTATTGGTTTTCGACTCCGTAGATTGGCAAAAGGTTGACCTTGAATTGCCGGCAGCGTTTCGAGCCTTTGACCACTTTCTCCAAAGTGAAGTTGATAGATCGCTTTTTTTGCTGCGCCTTATGAACTAGACTAAAAGAGACGTCCCATTTGGGTAATTTTTAAATTAATAATTTTAACAACTAGGCGATGTTATGATAATATCTTCCGTTCATTTGTCCCATTATCCCATGTTAAAACTGAATTCAAATTCAATATAACTTACATGCTTATTTACTGCTTGTGTGTTGCTTTAAATCTTCCTTGAATACCAGGGTTACATAGAACTTTTATTAATGGAATATATGTGAAACATGGCTGTGTGTGTGGTTGCTGGCAGATTTGGGAGAACCGCGAAGCGTTGTATATTTAAAACAACCATTGGCGCATGCCTGGTAAAATGCATCGCTGTATGAAATTAGGAGCCAACATCTTAGTTGTATACAAGCATGAATCGCAGTAATGGTGGGTGAGGCTCTGGAATTACCGCTTGTAATACTTATACAACTACAAGTATTTTATGTATATCGTTTTTAAATAAGAGTCAGTTCGTTATGTGTGTATTTTTACTCAGATTTAATTTCGTAAAAGTTTAGAAGCTACTTTGATAATATTTTAGTTTTTTGAAAAGAATTTTTTTATGTCATCTCACTTTTCAAGTTCCTTATACAAAAGCGAATGAATAAAAAGACGGAGAATTCGATAAATATACTTGTTGGTTGGTTAACTTTAGTTTGTATTGACAGTAGCGTTTGAAACTATATGAATTATATTTTATGTTGTCTCGGTTTTAATGTCTTCTGCAGTAAAGAAAAATGAATAAAAGAATAGGGAATTTAATATTTTTTTTTTGGATGATTGGTTGACTTTTTTTGTATTCTCATTATATTTGAAACCAAATAAATTTTTTTGTCGGTAGTAACGGTTCCCTGGTGGGTCTGGAAATTGATTCCCTTCGTTGACAACCCAATGAGAATGGACAAAGATGATTTCTTCAGAGATGTCACAAGGAACGTTATTAAACAGAGAAAGGAAACAGGACAGGTAAGTACATTTGCCTATAGGAAATCCGTACGTTAATTATAGTTTTGTCGCTAGAAAATCCTCACAACAATAGTAGTAGCCCATATAAGTATACATCCTTTAGATAACCAATGTATCAAAAACAAGTAATATATAAAAAAAATTAAGTTAATTCCTACTTAGGTCAACAAAGAATTTTTTTTATTTTAGTTACTTTTTGTTAAATATTTACAATATAAATATGTATATACATATGACAGAATCACAATATTAAGTGACAAAAGAAATTTTTGTTCAGCGATCTGCACGCTTCGTTACTGACGGTATTTATACTTAAATTTGTATTCTGCTAAATATCTTATATAAAAGTAATTTTTTCCTCCCATATGAAACTAAAATTAATTTTTTGAAAATTAAAAAAAAAAAGTTATGCTTCGAGGAAATGCGATACGAAGCGTGAAGATTCTATGCTGACGCTCTACTAACTTTGCCATTGCAAAACAAATGACATAATAGAAGCATTGGCTTGTTTCTTAATTCATCCCGTAAATTAAATGGTTGGAATGCAGTTTATCCCAACCACTCTTGGCGACAGGAATTATTTGGCGGTATTTTGCCAAATGTGGCTACCCCGGTCCGCCTCGCGGACTTAACGTACAGTAAAAAAAGAATCGCCTACTTTGGCAATTTTTGAAATTGCGCCAAGTGGCTAAACTGCATTTTCACAAATTAACATCAAGTGTCATCCGCTACAAGTTTAAAAAATGTATTTGAACTTTAGTGGATGAATAAAAAGTATTTTATTAACGATTGAACATTTGAACAATTTATATATTGGGAAAGTGCGAACTAATAGTAGGAATTTAAAAATATATTGGATTTCTAATGGATTTTTATTGATGTTAAGGATATTTATAAAAAGCATGTTTTGCATAACTTAAAAGAATGTCATTTTTTTAACAATGGTTTGATTTCTTGTTTCAGAGGTACAACGACTTTTTGCAACTCCTCATGGACTGCGCTGATGAAAACGCTGAAACTGTGAGTCAAGAGTCGTTGGAAGATGAAACAGATCGCTTCGGAAGCATCATGAACAGTACTTTATCGCCTTCCGCCAAGTACAAAAGTAAGCTGAACTGATTAAAAGCAGTGATAGTCGTCCATTACTCCTGAAGGCTAATAGTTATATTCTATCATAGGATTTTATAACGTTCGTTACATATTTCTTCGCCAACTAAACTTCCGAACTGCCAAACTATGAGTTTATTAAATAAGTTAAGAAGCGATGTTTATTTATTTCGAATTAAATATGCCTGCAATTGTTACATGTTTGCGAGCTGGCGCTCGGCTTTGCTTTAGTCGAGTCGTAAATTTGAGTGCTAATGCTACTAAGACCTTTCGTATTGTGGAGTTAATGCGCATTAAATATATCTAGGATCCAAGTGCTCCAGGTGGCGTGGTGTCGAAGGTTGGAAAATGGAGTACCAGCTCGAGTGGTCGTCCTCATCACTTAATCGAGGCTCAAAATTACGAGTTCCGTCACCAATAGCCTTCAAGTCTCACTTTTAAGTGCTACGTTAATGAACCATCCAGCAATCATCAAGCAATAGTTGCCTTTGCTCTCCAAAATTAAATGATGGCTTTGATACACACCCATACCACATTCTGAATGGTACCGTAATAGTAATGAGTTCGGATTTTGTTTTTTCGAAAACTGTCGTATGATGGAGCTGAAAAAAGTTAATTATCTTGGATATCTAAGTTTTATGTTGAGGGATATGGGAAGAGTGAGGTGTGTTTTCTCAATAGTCGTTCTCGTCAACTACATGCGATCCAATATTACTATGTGTAAGTCGGTTAGTCACGAAAGCTCGCTTAAATAGGCAGAAATGTTGAAATAAGTAAATGTAAAAACGTTTAAATATCGCAAACAAACTATGGTTGCATTAAAAAGTTTAATGTAATATAATTAAATATAGTTTCGAAAACATTCAGCTTGAGAAATTGGTTTAAAAATTGAATAAAATATCTTTAAGATAATTATATTTCTTTTAATAATAATTGAATAAACAAGAGAAAGAAAAAAGAAATTTTGATGTGATATTTTTTTGAAGTGTAAATACCTTTTAGTTTAAAACCGTTAACGGATATCACACGGAGATTTCCTTTAAAGCAAATAAATATTTTATTTATTTTTTCATTTCTAGGCATTTTCTATTTGATCAAATTAAGAATAAATTTACTTTTAATATCGTTTTCAGTCCTCCTTTTAAAATTCATATTTTCAATAGCAAAAGGAATGAACTTTTTTCCATCATTTTTCTTCTGAAGTCTATGTTTAAAAGTAAATATACTGATAATTTTGTTTATAAACTCCCTTCTAATAGTAAGAAATTTCCTTCATAGAGAGGAAAGTGTTCTCGATATTTACGGGTTTTTTTCATTAAAGAAAAGTTATATGCCTATATATTTTCTTAGCTGTCTAACAATTCTCTTTGCTTTTAGCTATAATGTGTTTGGTTTATTTATTCATTTATGGGATGATAGCCTTAATTACTATATGTATTTCTGAATATTCCCTCATTTCAATATATTTCTCATCCAAAAATGCCATAGCATCATTGTAAACTTTAGATATCATATAACCTTTTTTGGGAGAAATAATTTAAAGAATCACAATTTATTTTCAGGGCTGTCTGAAAATGAAATATTAGCGCAATGTATCCTGTTTTTCATGGTTGGGTACGAAACCACAGCAACTATGGTTACTTTTGTATCTTACTGTTTGGCGACGAATCCGGAGTGGCAGGAAAAACTTATCAAAGAAGTAGACGAATCGTTTGAGAAACACGTAAGAAATACTTTTGAATAATTTCATAATTTGTTGGATAAATTTTATCGCTGTTGTATAACATATTGTCTATTGCTGACTTTTGTAGATTTTCCAAAAGTACATTCATAAGACGTATATTTACAAGTGCATAATTTAAAGCTGTATTGTATATAGCTCTGAAGATCGTTCTATAAGGCCTTAGGAAATGCAAGAGATGGCCCTCGTAGCACTGAAAATAGTTTGTTTTTAATAAGTGTCATTACTGCCAAGACAATTGTTTAAATCTCCGTGGTTTCCATCTGATGGTTGCATTTTTTTATCGTCGATTGAATCAAGAAACTTGATTTCACTTAGAAAAATGGAAAAAAGTGAATTTCGAACGGTGATTGAACACTTATACCTAAAAGGCCGAATACTGAAAGAGATCAAAGTTGATTAAGTCGAAGCTCATGGCACATCTGCTCCTGTGTTAGGAACTGTTTACAATTGCGTAAATGATTTTAAGTGTGTCCGTATAACTACAAAAGATGAACTTCCTTCGGGCGTCCTGTATTTGCCGCGGTTATTCCATTGGAAGGTATTACTCCCGGAATGATTCACAAAATCCTCAATGTCAACCAATCAAAGTGCGGGAAATATAACTCGCTTGTGATATGCCAGTGCGTTAAGTCACTGGCATATCGCAAGTTAAAGTGTTTTTAATTTTTCACGAAAAAATTGGGTATGAATGAAATCTCGTCACGATGTTTGCCGTGGTAGCTCTCAGTAGAAAATAAATGCAATCGTGTGGTCGACTCTGAGGCTATTGTGGTGCTTTTACGTCGCAGTTCTGTCGACGTTCTGCATTGATACATAACTGGATATGAAGCTTGGGTACACTTCTCCTCTCCAGAAATAAAGAAAAACAGAAGGAATTTGAAGTTGAATAGACTCCGAAGACGGTGAAATTGGCCGGCAAGATGATGGTCATGGTTTTTTGGAATGCACGTGGAATTATCAACGCGATTGCTCGAAAAAGCAAAACAATAATTGAAGAATAAGATGCATCGTTATTTTACCGATTGAGTGAAAAAATCAAGAAAGAGACATCCTCATTTGAAAAAGAAAAATATCCCCTTCCATCAAGGCAATGCACAAAAAAGTAAGACAATTGTACAGGTTTGATGACTAAAATCATAGAATTAAAGTTCGAATTATTGCAACAACCACCGTATACACCAAATTTGGCCCCAGTGACTTTATTTTATTTCCAAACTTTAAAATATGGCTCGGGGACAACGATTCACGTCAGACGTGGAAGTCATGGCCCAAACAGATGTCTATTGTGAAGACTTTCCGAAATCTTACTTTTTAGAAGGATTAAAAAGTTTGAAAAACGTCTAGATAAGTATGTAGAGCTAAAAGGAGATTATGATGAAAAATTAAAAGAAATCTACCTAAAGTATATATATGTAATTTGTTTTTCTATATCTTTTTTAAAGACTAATGAACCACATTCGTATTTATATCATTTGTAATTAGTAAAAAGGTGTATTTCTTATATATTTTATTTCTGTTTTCAAACAAAATCACGCTTCTACATGTACTATTAATTGATCATCAATTACTTTCACATCCAATTTAGAAAATTCAATATCTTTAAATCTCATTACTAATTTTCATTTCGATATGTTTATTGACAAGCTCTATTTCCGTTTTAATTGAAGCTTCTGTTTCAAGTTTTGCAAATAAAATTAAATTAAGAAAGTAATCGTATCGAGAGAAAGAAAAAAAATATGTCGGCAGCAGGTGCAAAGAGAACTTCATCATAATTCGAAAATTTTAAGAATCAAATTTATAGCGATGCTATGCTTCAGATTTCTTTTAAAGTCAGTTATAAAATACATCGTGTTTTATTCGTGGTGGTAGAATTGGGACAAATTGTCGAAGATTCAGCCTCAACTTCATCAATTCATTAATTAAAATATCATAAAAGAAAAATATAAGCCACCTACAGATAATACTGCCGCTCGTATTTCGAACTGATTTTGTGTTGGCGGTAATGAAGTTAAAAGTATGAGAAACATGTGGCTATTAGTATTATCTTTCCGTTTTTAAGTTTTTAAAAGAATTTTTTAGTTCTCACTTTAGGTTTTCTTTCGTTTAAAATTTGATGTTTTGAAAAACGAAACTTTTTCCGATCCGGACGGTCGAGGTAATAAGGTGGATATTCTTTTTTAGCCGTATATTACAATGATTAACTCATCAATATTTTTAGATATTTTCTTATTTTTCAGTTAAAGAACTAAACCTTTCTCTTTCTCTTACTAACCGAAGCTAAAATACTGGCTTCATTTCCATTTCCAATCATTTTTTATCTGTTGAGTTGAGCGATCTAAGTCATGTCTCAAATAACCCGGGTGGTTTCATTTCTCCCAGAACCAACTATCCTCTATTCCTCGTAACCAATAAAATTAAGTCCATACCTTGCAATGAAAACTCACATTTTATCAGAATAGAGAATTGAATACTCCAGAGACTTTTCCAGATTTTACCGAAAATTATATTCACCCAAAATGATTCAAAGTTTTTGAGTTTTGGAGATTCTATTTCTCCCTGACAAAAATCCAATTTCTCTATCTTTTGCGTACAAATTCTTTAAGACCTGTAACTAAAAGTTAAATGTTGATATGTAAAACGATTCTTAATTTCTGGTAATAATAGTTTAATTTGGGTATTACAATTGTGAAATTAGCACCGATCGAAATAAAGTTTGGAATGTTAGCTTCTAGAGATGTTAACCTAAGGGGATGATACCTTCATTCCTATATATTCCATAAATGAATCAATCAGAATTAATCTAATAAGTTTTTGGTTTGATGTGCTTCTTTCTTATAGTAAGATGCAAAACAAATGGCTTCGGAGTAAAGATTGCATGGTTAATTCAACGGGAACTCAACGGCTGCAATTCACAAGCATTGATGTTAATGTTGATTTCTGCGGCCTGTAAGCTCGTATCTTGTAGCTCTAGTGAAGAATGGCTGTCATTTATCATGCTAGGAAGTTAGTCATTGATAAGTCCATTTAAGAGTTGAAGTGATACACGTGGAATTAAAGGTTGAGCCTGGAATTTTGTTGAATTTTCCATTGAATGGAATTTAAGGAACTAAACAAGCTATCAGTAAGGGGGAACACATTAAAAGAAAAACCGTTGAAGAAACCTATTGCTAAAATAAAAAGTGTCACGGTCTTGTAATGAACCTTTTGCAGATTTGCTCCAAGTTTCTGAATATGCGAATGGATTAACTGATTTTCAAAAGGGTAAAATAGTTTTCAAAATATGAGCTGCGAAAAAGAATGATTGTATTACATAAGACTACATACCGCTTTACCATATTAATTGTGAAACTCACATTTATTCCATTTAAAGGAAATGCAACCAGTGTTGGAGATAAATGTAATGAATATAGAAAAAATAAAAAATAAATAGGACATCGCTTGTTAAACACTAGGGAAAGGATATATTTGAAGAAATTATTTACATTGATTTTACTATCATACCTCTAACACATTATTGAATACAGATGTATTCCACAAGGGCCCTCTTTCGACTCCCGTTATTTTTATATAACAAGGTGTAAAAAAGATTTTAAAAAAGCCACCTACAAATTTTCCTAAAAACCACATCCGCTAATTGGAACTATTTTCCCTCATTATTTGGCTTAAGTAGAGCTTTCTTTTTTGAGGATATTCGACATAAGTAATGGATTTCTTCTGAACACTATAGTCATTTTCACTATTTTTGTCCAAAATCAAACATATCCATTCAATTTGGTACTATTTCGAATAAAAAAAAATTTATAGCATAATTCATTCTTCCTACTGTAATGCATAAAGAGAAAATTTCATGATCTATGCTTATTCTTTTAGACTGAGATGAGTTACGACGCTGTTCGAGACATGAAGATCTTGGATGCTGTCATCTCAGAAACGTTGCGCATGTATCCACCCCTCTTAATGTGAGCAATTACTTATATACATATTGCTACTGTAACTAAGACGCTAAAATGCTTCGAAATTTGCGTTTTCTTATATTGTTGTTAAAAAGTAGAATCCGCTTCTCTGAGTCCGTAGATGTGTTATTTATGAGAATTTGATAAATAGAACATTCGCGAAAATTTTAAAAAAAATTGTTCCATGCCGGTTTTCTCCGGTGTGTTTTTGCTGGATTTTACTGCATTTTCCTCGTATCTACTTTATTCATAATGCTGATATCTTCCACATTATAAAATTAGGTTATTTCCCATACAGTAAACGTAATTTTTTTGTAATAAATAGTAATGCGTAAAGGATACATAATAAATACTTTCAAATTTTAGGTATGGCACAATATTTGCAAGAAAAATATGGTAAATTTGAATCATACAACTTGGGAAAATATAAATTTTTAAAATTTAGTGTAGGAAATCATACTTAAGTTCAGAGGTTAGAACGTTGTGATTATAAATAATGTGTAAATTTTTAAAGTTATGAAAACATTAGATTTTATATTAGATTTGCTAAAATTTATAAGTAATTCACTTATAAATGTAAATACCGTTATTGATTATTAATTGCTTGTAAGTAATTACTTAGACTAAATTGCCCAAAACCATGGAATTCTCCTAACACCGCGTATAATAATACCCCCACCTAATAATAATACCCCATTTTCTCCACTTAAGTGCATCAACTTGACGTGGCATGAATTCAACAAAATAAAAAAAAAATGCGTAAAGGATACATATACAGATACCTTAATGTTAAAAATATTTCAGTTGCTTTTAATTTTAAAAATAACACCGGTAAAAACGATTTTTATTTTGCACATGGGTTTTCTTTCAAACTTCACACTATGCGTAACATAATTTTTATACCTTAAATTTTAAGAGCAAAAGGGAACGTTGATTCAAATTGAATGTATTCAGTAATTAATTTTAATGATTTATTTTATTGTTTGACGTTTGTTCAATTTATCATCTATTATTAATAAAAAACAGTTTAAGCAATGAACCTTCACCTTGGATGGATAGGTGACTTAGCGAGAAACTTGGGGTAAAATTTAATTCTTTGAATAATTCGTTTTAATCAACTAATTTTTATTCATTATAATTAAATTGTTGAATTGTCACCCAAAACAATCATGTATAGAAATATCAGCTCAATTAAGCGCTTTAAAATGTGAGAAAAAAGTTTTAAAGTTTTGACCCAGACAAAGTTACAATGTGAGAAGAAGAAAATCCATTAAAAAGCGTGAGATTCAATTAAACGTCATAAAATGAGCTCATTTTTGCATCTCAGTTACAATTAGTTAAGCAACTGAACTTGAAATAAATTTTTCATTTTGAAATCTTTTTAACTGTGTGTAGTGTGATTGTTATATTTCCTTTTTTATTTCTAGCATTGTTCCTTCTGTAAAATCTATAGAAATAAGTTATGTTCATCTTTAATTTTATGTTTAATTAAGTGTTCACATTTATTAATAGCAATAAATTATAACTTAATTATTTATAAAGTATCTTTTATTATTGCAGAAGAAGGTAGTCAAACAAATCGTATTCTCAGAGGCAGTTGGATAAAACAGAGGTTAACAGAACAGTTTTGACTACCTGAAAGCTTTTTTCAAATAACAAATTTTCTTCGGGAATTTCGTCCATAAATAACCACCTCTTTAAAATTGTTGTACTTTTAAAAATGCCTTGGCTATAGTTCGGTATCTGTCACAATTTCTACGGATAATAAATGTCTTTCCGCTTTCACTATTAATCTTCATAACTCTAAAATGAAATGTTTTAACATATTCTAATAATTTTTTTACACTGCTATGTTTTCCTTAATAATTCGTATCTGGGGAATCTTTTTAATGGGTGGATTCTTAAATTTATATTTTACGATTGCATTTGCATCTTAGAGGATGGCAAAAACGTTTTAATTGGAAGTTTTCTCATTCACCAATTGTGTCTCATCGGTCACTTGATCCCTATCGCATTGCCTTCAATTCCCACTCGTGCTGGCAACCTACTTTTTTTCCCCATACTTTCTAGAGTATAAATTTCTTCGGTCAGCCAGTTGCCATTATGCATAGGAAGTAAAATTATGGCCTCTAAAGCAGCCTTTAAACCACACAAACATCCAGACCCTCGTCGAATGAGCCTTCTATGATACCATGTATATATTTATCTTTAAAGTATGCTTTTAGTGTTTTAAGTCCATTGTCTTGATGATTGTAATTTCAAAAAGAAATGGCCTAGCATTCACTTAAGAAATGTTTACGATCCGTCTAAAAGATTTTAACTCATAATGTGTATATTCGGTTAAGCAGTTTATATCAACTTAAGAAATATCTATCTATCAATTTAAACCTATCTGTAAGTGTCTTCGGGCCCTTAGTAGTCATTAACATGCTCGCGGGTGCCATTGTTTCCGTCGAATCTGGTTTTGAAGCATAATTGACATTTAAGACCCGCATTGTAATGGAGCTAATTCGCTCTAAATCTGGTTCAGGCTTCAAATATTTCCATTAACGTGGTATGGAATCTTCAAATCTTCTCATTAGGGAGGTGCTTACTCAGGTGTTGTCTTCGTCACTTGACAGAGGATAAAAATTAATATTTCCGTGGCCAATAGACATCGTGTTGGTTCCTCAGTGGGACGTTAATGAAACAATTGCATCACATCGCCTTGTCTCTACATGAAATAAAAAAAGAGGGATGGTGCATTGTGTAACTTTTCTCTCCTCTTTTCATCTGTAATGAGATTAATTTTTAATTAAAGGAGCTTAAATTAAAAATATATTATAAAAATATTAAATTTTGCTAGTTCTCATTGATTTGACATAAAACGTTTAAGAAACATGAAGCATTTTTTGAACCTATCGATGAGTTGCTTGAAATTGTGTATATCTAAAAACCTATGATAATGTAAAAGGAGTCAAGTTATTGAAAATTTCAAAACAAATGTATAGTCACTATATTTAAAGCCAGCTTTTCAGACTGTATCTTCTTCATTTAATTTTATTCTTGACATGTTTGGAGGCCAAATCAATTCACACAGTAGTTTAGAAAAAGGGGAATAACTACAGAAAACCCATCTGTTTATCCCACGCAGAAATGCGATTATATAATAATTTTCATTTAAATTGTCGTCCTGAATATATTCTTAGAATATTTGGATGGAAAACATAATAAGAGAGAGATAAAGTACTAGAGTATGTCAGATGCTCTCTCAACTTACTTATTTAATCCATCATGTATGTTGCAGGGGTGAAAGAACAGCTGTGGATGATTACAAGCTTGGAGACACTGGAATCTTGGTTGAAAAAGGTTTGAGAATCATCATTCCTTTCTATGCCATGCATTATGACCCGGACTTCTTCCAGGATCCAGAAACCTTTAATCCAGAGAGGTAACTATATACTTCTTTTTGAGATAGTTTGAAGTGTTTCTTAAAAGCATTGAAATCTGTTAAATGAATATCCTTTTTTGTGTTTTTAAATTAGTTCATTTGACTTATTTTGTTTAATTCACGTTACATTAGAACATCAAATAAACTATTGGTAATGGAATTTGTAATTCCAAGCTATATGTTAAGATAGATGTTAATTGTTTGTCTGCGGATTACGCGAGGACATATTAATAGTTATTGCAATGACAAAGAAGTAAATTATTCTTAGAAACTGACTTACATTTAATAGCATATATCATTGAGAAGAAGTAATTAAAAGGTGAGTTTGCGTATCGTATTTATTTATAAGTAGTATGTAAGTCTCCAATTCTAAAAAAGTTTGGCAAAACCCTAACGCGTAATAGGCACTAAAGGTAAAATTGTTTCCAAAATGCTGCTTAATACGCTGACGTGTTGTATATAAAATTAATCAAAATAACCAACAATATGCATAATTGTAGTATGCAACTGTATTATAAGAAAATAATTCTTTCAAATTAATTTACTGTAAGTTAGTTACAATTATATTATTAAAATCTAGATGTTATTTGTGTGTAATCTTCGGAAAATATAAGTATGACTTCAGGATTCTTCTCACACTTTGCTTTTACAGATGGTGTCATAATATTTTAATCGTGAATAAGGAAATTTGCACTTCTTTTGAAGTAATTTTACCGTGATTTTGAACAAGTGTTCTGATTCAGTTGGATCCCATGTAGGAGAACCAAGGTCAGATGGAAAGCAATGAATTTGAAACCACCTACTTATAACACTCTATTTTAACCTACCCTTCACTTTATCAAAAACACCCTACATCTCTAATGTATAATACCGACTGACCCAGATAACAAATGTTGAAGTGTAGCTCTTCCCGTGCAAGTGCGTAACTGGACATGAAAAATCACTCCACACCACGCGATAGTGTGTAATTGGATCTTCAGTGATTATTCCTTATCAGGCGCTGGCATGAGACCGGTAGTGAAGCTGGTACGGAATGACATGTGAGCTTTTTTTTTTTTAATTTTAAAACTCTCATTCTAACCTGTTGGAAAACCCTTTAAGCCTATTTGTATCCAAAGAAAAATTAGAATAGAGTGGGTTAAATCTTTAAAATAAGGAAGAGAACGCTTTTTTAAACATGAGTGTGTTGTTGGAATCAATGTGCTTCAAATTCTCATAGTGATGTGGTTTTTATACGTATAAATATAATACTCATCCACAAGAAAATAGGAAATTCAATTTCATATGTTCAAAGGACCTCGAGACAAATGCGTAAATTGAACTAGGTCCCAATAATTTATACCGTTTTTCCCGCTGTCTTTGGGATATTGGACGGAATGAAGTTTTGAAACAGCTACTCATTTTTCTGGTATAATTTGCTGCAAAGATGCATGAAAAATCAGCCAATAGGGTAAGTAGACCTGAGGATTTTAAGAAATAAATGACGTAATGCTCACCCTTGAAAAACCAAAATTTGATTTAGAGAGTATCCACGAAATTATTCACGCACAATAACTTGTTATTAAAACAGATTTTCATTTGATGCGTTTAGTTACTAAGATTTAAATCGTTCCCTAGATAATAACTGATAGTACGAATCACTACTTTGATCACCATCACACATTGTTTTTCCTAATAGTACATTTGAGAACACACACAATAAACCTTATCGCGTTCATCATATCACCTATGAGTGTTAATACATATAAATATTTCGTATATAATAGCGGTTATCAAAAAATGTCTTTGTTTTGAATTGGAAATGGGAATGGCGAGGCTCACTTTGTATTATTGTCCAGCCATCGATTTTCTCTCTTTTGAGAAGTTCATGAGTATGACTCCCTTCAGATCCCCGCACTATAACCTTTCCGATCAATGGGACTTCTCCATTTTTTGCAACAGATTTATCGGAAGTAACCATTATTGTAATTGTTGTTTTGTTCCCGTGTATAATGACGAATCCATGTATCATCGACGGTGACGACTCACTGCGGTGGCAATCAAATTCTCGAAAAAAATCCTCTAAATCAGTAGAAAATTTGCTTTGGTGCCATTTTACAGATGACAATACACAATGGCAGCAGCGACTTACCTCAGTAACACCATATGTCATCAAATAAGGAAGATTTTTAACCCTTTTTTTAGATATTGTTTAACGATCGACCTCCACGAGGAGTTGACTCCAACCATTTAAGAAGGTTAGGACTTTTCTAATGCCACATTTTCGATAAACGGCGAATAACGGTTCGCGTTAATAGATAGCCACTGTGCAATGTGCAGTAGTACCCACTCTATACTACTGTTAGATTGCAATATGTCATTCTTGTCTACAAATCTTCAAAAAGCACTTAAGAATAGGATTACTGATTCCGCAGTCTTCTACATTTCTTCTTTCAATGAAACAAGTTCATTTATTGAAGAGGTGGAGTCAAAGTTGTTCTCGTCGAAGGCGATCTATATGTGGGCAAACTCACTGGCCCACATTGACACATTGGCGACGAAATATGACTGCTCTTTATGGTCAAACGTATGCCACTGAGAATTTGATTTTGTAACTTCTTATGTTTAAAATTCTTTGCTTCATATATATTGAAATCAGAATATTTCTGTGTAGATATGGCATCATGAAATTTAGTTCCGGTGCATATTTGGGTTTGAGAATAACTAGGGGAATTAATAGTTTTTAGTAAATGACAGTTCGCTTAACATTGATAGAGAATGTTGAATCATAGTATTTCACGAACATTATTTTCACAAGGGCAAAGTGTATAAAAACTCTATGAGTGGGCTTACAGATAGCTTAGTGCTCCTTTAGCAAAATTTCTCACTTGTTAGAAAATAGAGATAAATATAATGATATTATATACCAATGAAATGGATATAAATTAGGCTCGGCTGGTCAATCGTTCAGAGTGTGCTGTCAGAACACTTTGGGAGCAGTGGATACGAGATGGGTAAGACCGACCAAGACGACAATGAAGCGAGAGAAATGAAAGGTCGTTCAGAAAGCTCTATTGGATCCCACAGTGACTCGTTCCAAGAAACTATCAAATTTAGAGTTGCCAGCTGTTTCACAAGCCATTTCCAGACGCGTTGCTGAAGCGAATCTGAGATCCAAGCGCCCTTTTCATGTACTGCGTACGACAACGAAACATCGGCGACTCTGTCTACGGTGATGCTAAGTGAAAGCGACGTGGAATGGCATAGGTAGCCAAAATTTAGTGTTTGGTGATTAATCTGGTTTCATTTTGGGGACATATGGTTACTGTGTATGGTTGTAGATACGTTCTAGTGAATGGTGCAATTCCATTCACACTGTCAAGCAACACACTAGATGCTCAGCTGGCGTAATAATCTGGGGTTTCATAACTTATAATAAACCGGTCCACTCTAATTGTAGAACGTGGAACTTCAAAGCGCTCGCTTTTTGTTGATAACATTCTTCGACCCTACGTGGGACCTTACTCTGCAAAGCTTGTTCGCATACAGATCGAGTAGGTCAAGAATTTCAACTTCATATTCAGATTCTTCCATGTTCTATCTGCTCACCAGTCTTATCATTTATAGAGCATTTGTGGGACCAACAGAAATGCGAGATGCCACTGTTTCACTCTGTATATGATTTTGAGATAGCTGTCCAACATTTTTGGGCTTATCTGCGTCAGGATAGTATCCGACATCTATTCAATTCATTGTCGGACTTTGTTGTGGTATGTACTGCTGCGTGTATTGCGTGTGTAGGAGTGAAATAAGTTCAACACGGAGGATAATGACTGATGACGCTTAATTTGTAAGTCTTCAGGGCAACACACAAGTAGAAGAGTTTGAACAATAAAAACACCAACAGAAAACACAGGACTTGTACAGATTAATAACACAGATATAGTAACAAACAGCACTTTTGTTGGTAGTCACAGTTATGCCAGCAACAATACAAACAGAAAACACAGGACTTGAAAGATTAATGACATAGATATAGGAACAAACAACACTTTTGTTAATATTTACAGTTGTATCAGCAACGCTCAGTTCACCAGCTTACTAGTTCTCACAACGTACAACCTCCGAAGTAATACTCTGCACTTACAAGCCACTTACCGGTAGACACACGATGCTTCTCAGCAAATTCTTCCGGCAAGCTTTACTTCCAAGTGCCGACAACTATCAGTTGATTTCACGATCAATCTCCGTAACGGAGACTCCAAACACAGAATGAACCGTCTTTAGCTGGCTCTCGACGTCTTTGTACGATCCTGTCCGGTCAGGCGTGACATCACAAGGAAAATTCACGAATAGTCCGCAACTTTCTTCCCGATCAATTTCTAGGACATTTGGGTGCATTCCATTTGTGACAATAGTCGCCAAATCCGTTGCCAATGTCAAATGGTCATTGCTTAATCTTCCTTTGTTTGAATGAGGATATGTCCGATAATATTTTTTTTCCTTCGCAAGAGAACCTCTGTAGGGTGTTCGTAACAGTATTAAGGATCCAATCATCACACATCAAATCAATACTTTATGATAAAATGGTAGAAAACTAAATAAAAGCAAAAATTCCAATTCAAAAAGTATATTCAAACAAAGATATGAAAGAGAGGATATATATATATATATATATATATATATATATATATATATATATATAAATCTTATTTTAGTTGCAGAATATTTAATTGTAATATTCGAATTTTTATTTTTTCATTAAAGTTTATTTTTGATTTTTTGTATGCGATACATTTCGATTAAAATATATTATTCAGAATTTTATTTTTTTGTTGCTACACGAATTCATAATATATAAGAGTTAATTATTAACAATATTTTTTCAGATCTTCATAAGAGAAAAATATTGCTTAGTAATTAAAAAAAGAAAGAATTTTTCTAGCATATAATTCTAATTACAAATATTTTGACGATGAATGACGTATCATTCTTTTCATTAGATTTATGGATTCCTTTGAGCCAAAGCATCCCCAGTATGCTTATCTCCCTTTTGGTGCGGGACCAAGAAACTGTCTGGGCATGCGCTTCGCTCTCCTCGAGATCAAGATGTGTATTACTAACGTCTTGCGACACTTTAGGATCAAGCCCCTCCCCACCACGAAAGTAAGATTATGGTTTGATATTTATAATAACTATGTTGTTTCGAAATTGTTCTTGTATTAATATTCAATTACGTATAATCGCATTGTAAGCACAGTTTATTGAAAATCCAAACCCACTAAACTTAATTCTCTTTGTTAAAGAAAACTTTATAGTAACAAGAATTGAAAGATTTTTAATCATAAACACCAGATGGAAATTTTCTGGATATTGGATGGAACTGTAATAGAATCACGAATATTTTTATATATGTTAACCCTGTAATAGAGGATTTAAATTTTATTCCTTAAAATTTATTTCCTCTATTACAATTACTAAATTTTATGGCAGTGAGCGATTGCTCTAAATTAATTTTAAACTTCTTAATTATTTCCGTTAACTGTCTCTAATCTCGTCGGAATTGGGATTTCTCGTAAATTTCCCATTCGTCAGTTTGCTTGTTCAATTTTTTGATGTGCTGAAATGGGTGAACAGTTTCATTACGGCCCAGTTTCTCTCTTGAGTGAACAATTTAAAAACTTGGGTAAAAACGTGGTTTTATTAATATTTCACTATTTTCCGAACTTCCATAAGGAGCTGTAATAGTTTTTGCATTAATTTGTAGTAATTTAACTTTTAATAATTTTTAAGTATAACAATGTTACTTCTTGAAGGTTATCTTTTTATGTTTTTTGCCTTATGCATTTTTGATAATATGGTAAGAGTTTATTGAGGTGACAGTACACCTTAGCAAAGCACAATTTTTGGTGAAGATATCAAATTTTTATTTTGTATTAAAATCCAATCTTTTATCTTTAAAAATATGTTTAATTTTTATATCTATCTTAATTAGAAGCTGAGTAACAGTTGTTTTAATGCTACTTGAAAATGAATTTCTCTGACCGGAAAGGCTCTAAAAATGACATTTTTCACTGTTGTAAATCACAATATCTCAAATTGTTATGCATCAATGATCCTGAAATTTTTATATATGTGTCAAGTACCTATGTAGAGAATATACTATTCTGGGAGATTTTATATTTAACTGAAGGATTTTTACATTGCAATAAAATTAAATTTACAATGACATTTTAATGAAAATTTCAGATATAACTACCATAGCTTCCTGCGTAAGATCGATGTTATCAAAATAATAATGTGTTCACTAGATAAGGTTATATTCTATATTAATCAATTTACAAAATGGCAAAGAATTTATTTTCTTTTGAGTTGCCCCGTTTTGCGGTGTTAGCTTTTCTTCTTCTTATATTTATATAAAATACCCGTTGGGCAGTAAAAACTTACACTAACAATAATTTTCTATTCTAATTTTCTAGAGCGATAAGGTCATAAAATGCAGTTTTAGGAAAAATGTTAGCTAATTCAAATTTTTTTCTCGAAGTGTACTGTTACGTTGAATAGAACAATGTCAACTGAGAGCAGATTATTGGGATACCAATAATCTGCTCTCAGTTGACATTGTCTTTGATATGAGTTAATGCTTAATGCTACAAAATTTAATTCACAAAATGGACGTTCAAATTTTTAGATTTAAGCTATTTTTGACTTTTAAAATCGTGAATATTATTTCAACTACATTTAATTCACCTCTCTCTCTCTCTAGTGATATTATATTGAAAAGAAAATACAAAAAAAAAAAAAAAAAAAAAAAAAAACCGAATTTCCTTTTTTTTACACATGATCTATTGGAGGAATTTTGTTCTTTTTGTTTGAGTTTGCGGTGGTCATCTTCCACACGCCGCATTTGAGAACGACAGGTAATAAAATGCCCTATATAATGTTCCTGGAAAGTATTCCTTTCTTGGCCATTTATCAAAGGCGAATTTAAGATAGACCTGCGGATAGTGGTGATACAGAATTTCAACACAAGATGTCAGTATATTTTAGAGTAGTTTTCTTGGTTAAATATACTCCCCGAAAGTCTCAAAATATGAACTAAGACACTCCTGTCATAAACCACGACTAATGATATAAAATATCTATGACATATACCTTAAATAGACCCGTCATCTCAAGTAGACACTTCCGATGATGTCAAGGAGGAAAGTTTTGGATGAACATAAAAGAGCAGGGAATGTATATCGATCATACTAATGGCTAGAAAAATAACTTTCTCTAAGTAACGCTGAAAAATTCTTTCAACAGCGAAAGATTTTTCTCCCTGGGAAGGAGTGAGCACTCCTCTCCTCAAGTCGCATCTAACAACAACAGGAATAAAAGTACCTAATAATATTCCTCTCTGGACATTCCTTTCTAGCCCAATCGTTAAATGTTTCAAGCCAGCAAATACCCGGTTTCACTTTCCCCCTTCCCAAATTGCCTAAGTCAACTGAGCTTCGTAAGTTTCTCGAGGGTGTCAAGAGAGATCTCTCTTTTTTGAGGTTTCACTGAGTTTGATTCGAAAACAAAACTAGATAAAGATTTAAACATGCTCTACTTACAAAAAACTGCATTACAAGCTTTCAAATTGCGAGGTGTTACACAAATAAGCCGTATCTTTAGGAAATTAATTCTCAACTAATACAAGTTGGATTTAATCCAAATTACAAGGAATAATGATGATGGAGAGTAACTCGAGGAGATAATTAAAAAATTTATTTAGAATTCTTAAATTCTTTATTGAAGCGTCTTTTTTGGTATCATTTGCTTCCTAGCTATCGAATGATGCGTCGCGGGATTACTATTATTGTATCACCGGATAGATCCAAATCTGTAAGGAAAACTGAATTCTATCAAATGAGTAAACTAAGTAGCCAATTTTCAGTGTATTTTAAGAAATAACATTGAGGAATGTCAATTTTTGAATTTTTATTTTCAAATCGTTTGAAAAAAAATACATGTTTTTCCATCCATTATATGAAATGAATATTTGGCCCTCTTTCATTAAAAAAAAAAAAAAAAAA
>BMAW01032605.1:0-47614 GCA_019974015.1 Nephila pilipes | reverse complement strand
TATATATATATATATATATATATATATATATATATGTATGTATAACTATATTGTTATTATTATTCATATTTTTCATGTATTCTTATAAGGAAATGCATTGGAAAGTAAATTGTTGTTTCCTGTGTTTTTTCGCTATTTTCCTGTTCATTTTCACATTCAACTACAACTTTAATAGACGCTTTTTTCCCTAAAGACAAGAGGATAATAGCAAAATAAATAAATTAAATTAAAAGTAAAGGTATTTTTGCTTCCATTCTGATAGAATAAAAGTGGTGAAAACTATTTTTGAAAAGAAAATTATACAAATTTTTAAAACTGAATCACATATTTAAAGGCAATTGAAATAGAAACACTTTCAGAAAAACAGAAGAAAATCAAAAGTAGTAAAATCCGTTATAGCGCTAAATGGCTTCAAAAGCGCTATCCTTTTATTCTAACCTGTTATTTCCCTTCTTTTATAATTCCTTAATACCTCTACAACTAAAAGAGCGTCTTCGCTGCTCATGAGGGAAAACAGAAAAAACGAAAAGAAAAAAAATCTAGATATCTTATTGTTTATTTTGACCAACTCCTATTTGCAGAAGAATTAGCGGCAAACAAAAAAAGAAACTTTTGGTTGATTAATAAAGAAAAACTCATCTGATAATCCTTGCAATTCTTTTTTTATTCCTTTCTGTTTTTTTTTTATAGAGATGTTCTTTTATTATATTTCCTAGGTAATCTTCTGTTTTATTTAATTATATTTACATTAAAGGGCATACTAAAGAAATATTACTGATATTCCTAAAATATTGTAGAAAATGCAAACTTGTAACCATTATACATATATTTATTGTAATTTTCTATTTATTACAAATATCGCATTTTGCTTATTATTTTAGAAAAAAGAATATTAACACATCAATCAATAACTCCCGAGACTAACATTGAAAACAACATTTTTTTTGCAAATTTTTTTTTTATTCATCAACATAACACCTTTTGTTAATCACCTTTTAGGGTGATACAATCGTTCCAACGCTTTTCCAAATCTTCCCCCCCCCCCAATTTTTTTTTTCGCAAGAAATCTTTTTTGTTGCGAGTAAATAGCGATAAACAGCTTTCTGAATCATCGACTCGTTGCTGTTTTTGTTCCATCGAAAGCAATCGCGGCACCCACTTGGAAAAAACCTTTTTCATGCTCAATTTTTCATGAAGGATAGTAAATACACTTCCATATGATATCTGTGTCATCTCAGCAATCTCACGGAGCTTCACTTTACGATCTTTCCTTATAATTTTTGTCACTTCACTCACATTTTCCGGTGTAACGGCTTCCACAGGTCTACCCGAGCGTTCCGCGTCATTTGTGTCGGTACGACCACGTTTAAACTCGGCAAACCACCGACAAATCATTGCTTTTGATGGACAAGAGTCCGGGTAACATTTTTCAATCCATTGTTTCGCTTGCACGGTGTTTTTACCCATTAAAAAACAATGTTTTATCAGAACACGAAACTCGGTTTTTTCCATTTTTTAAACAAACTACAAAACGACTTTACTCCAACCTCGATAACTCAGCTGTTTCTGGTCCGATTGACTTAAAATTTTGACACGTTTCAAGCAAAGG
This sequence comes from Nephila pilipes, assembly GCA_019974015.1. Taxonomy (NCBI): domain Eukaryota; kingdom Metazoa; phylum Arthropoda; class Arachnida; order Araneae; family Nephilidae; genus Nephila; species Nephila pilipes. Next base: position 46,005 of record BMAW01032605.1, on the reverse strand, counting down.
TTAGTACTCTAGAAAGACCTGGTTACTGGTTTACTACGAGCGCCATCTCTGGGTTAGTCTCGGGAGTTATTGATTGATGTGTTAATATCTTTAGATAATTTATTTTTTCCTAAGCTATCAATTATTCTTTTTTCTTCATGTAGATTTTTTCCTTGTACATATAAACTCCTTTATAAAACTGGAAGTACAATAAAAAATATAAGAAAAGATGAGTAAGAAATAAAAGGCGTTGAACTTCTTCGAAACAGTTTTGTAATAGTGATTATGTCCTAACATCAGAACAAAGCCGAATCGACAGTTTGAACGGTTTCGAGTAGCTTCGAGTCTTTTCAAAAGCAATCCGTTGTACCAAAAGCTTTCAGAGTATTTTTAAGAGTCATTTTCAGACTATATAAACAGAATTTAAGATTCGATAATGCTTACTGAAAATCAGAAGGAGATGGTAAGACTGTCCTTAAGTTAAATGAGGTTTCAATGATAAAAAGTCAAAAGAAATCACAATGTGAAAACCATTTCACGGCAGCAGAATTTTTATAATGAGATTTTTCTCAAATCTCAGTAGAATTATGTTAAATAACACATTTTGAAGAAGCAATTAGATGTGTATGTATTTTCCACAATTCAACCGAATTAGACCAGTAGGTTGCAAATGATCCAGCTCAATTTAATATATAAAATATGAGTGTTTGTCTTTTAGTTTAATACTGAGTATTAGATATTACTCGTCCAAATTGAACTAATATAAAAATGAAGTTAATTCAAATATTTATAAAATTAATAATTAATACATAAGTAAAAGAGATACAGTTTGTATCATAAATGTATCATGCTAGATTAGAACATAGTGATAAACAACTGTCGAGTATCCTCAGGGACATGAATTCTTGCAAAAATAGAGTACCTAGAAAACGACTTCAGAGAGCTCTGGTTAGTTACATAGCGAGACCAATTTATCTTCTGATGCGAGATATCTTTTATTCATTCTGGATTAACTCATTAGGTTGTTGGATATTCAGAGGAGGAAGCATTTGAATCAGAAAGGCAAGGACTGTTTCTCCTCTTCTACTGTGTTCTTCTGATAGCTGCACGGGTATAAATACTAATACCACTGGTGCATATCTGTGCGCATGGAGAAATTAATTGTTTTAATGTGCCATCTCATGACATGGTGAGATGGTGGTAAGTGGTTCAAGAAGGATCACCACAGCTCTTAATTCGGATTCCCAGATATCCCTGATCGGTATGTACGCAGATTTGTTTTTAAAATTTCAAGAGCTCTTTACTAACACTTTTTATTTGTTTTTATTCATACATTTTGAAAAAAAAAATTTCTTCTAAAGACTTCGAAATCTTCTAAAAGCTATTAATGTTTAAAAGAATAAAGATAATGGTGTGTGTGGAGGGGAGACATTAAAATTATTCTGTACAAAGTCAACAAAACCTTGTAGCATCTGCCTTTGATTATAAAACTTCAAAGATGCCTTAAATTCAAATTAAATAGTCAATAATTTCATAAACCAACCAGAAGTGATATCATAAAAGAAGACAATGCACTTTATTACCTATCTTCACAGAACGTGTAAGGTATCTCTCCGTCGAATCCCTCTTAACTATCTCTAAATAAAACAAAAAAAAATTTTTTTTTACTTACTAATTTACTCGCATTGACTAATACACTTCTTGAATATAGTAGATTCGACTCCTATTATTTTAATCAGGAATTCCTTTCAGCCAGTTCTAGTACAAATGATTAATTTCAATAATTCATTCCAATTTACAAACATTTATCAGCCTGTCATTATCATCTGTTTTCTTTCTCTATCCTTTCAAATTTTTCTCGCTTGTATAGTCATTATCCCTAATTAGGTTCATTATATTTACTATCTATATTTAATTTACGTGATTGCATTTCATTTGGTTGGCAAGGAATCGTAATTTTATACAATTCAAATTATCAAACAGTCTCTGTAGTTAGTGAAGAGAAACCCACGAGCTGTCCAACGTCACAACCTTAATAACACCTCATATCACCATTGCCAAATGGCATACGATTACACTCTATCTGAATAGAAACTGATACAATTCAACTTTAAGAGCATTTCTATTGTTCAAAAAGTAGGTATCTCTATCTTCTGTAAAAATGATTCATACTTAATTTGTTCAAGATGAAGATGATTTTCTGTATCTTTCTGAAAACCGTAGCGGTTCTGGTCGCATTATTCAAACTAAACAAGCATTTTCTGTGTATTGTTTGAAACGGTTACAGAATGCAGAATAGTGTGCTCACAGTTTTTGTTTCACAGAAGAATTCTTTTAATAATGGATAAATCATGCTGCTCACAAAATACTTCCATAGGAGCAATGCATGGGAAGCGGATCAATAAAGCAACTTTCTCAATAACAGACGAGTTCTAGTTTAGGGTAGAGTGCACTAAAGTGTCCAATTTTGGAGAGTAGAGGGATTATTTAAGCTGATATCATCGGTCTTACCAAGCAGTACATCAATTTACGGATCAGAAAGGATCAATTCATAGACCAAGGATATGGAGATTATATTCTCAGAGCTGTTGTGTCCTTTACCTTGTAATTCGGAATGAGTTTCTTCTCAAATAAGCCTAGTCACATTGCTCTCCATTTGTACCCGATTTATGAGGAAAATATTTTTTATTTCAAATCTTGTTAATGCAATCAAAAACTTTGTAATGGATTCTGAAGCTCATTCATTAACTAGCTTCTAGGGCTATTTTACTTCATCTTTTGATCAGAGAACCTAGCCTTCCAAAAGAACAGTGGTTCACCTAAATAAGCCTTACAACAAAAGATGAGTAGTGTATTGAATCGAAAAATATTGAAAGAGAGAGAGAAATTAGCGTGATTCATAGGAACACTATATTGGTTCGAGCAACTGTTCGGGGATATAATGAATATGTATTCTTGACAAGGATTCCGTCACTAGAAGTCTACTTGAATTGGATGTAGCCGTCAAGTCGACTGAATGGAATTACCCAAATAAACAGAATTCTTCACTACAATATTTAATTACTTATGTGATTATCTAACCACTCCACGTTATTAATTTATTTTGATATAGCTTATTCAAAGCGTGGATAATATGGAAAAATATTTTTCGCCGATTATTATTGCTTAAACATTATATATATATATATATATATATATATATATATATATATATAATAAAATCAATGTTTATAAATACCTAAAGATAATAATCTCTGGAATTTGGAAAAAGAAACAGTGTGGGAGTAACATTCGAAGAAGAAATTGCAACTTTATCTTAGTCTGTAAGAAATGTGTAATATTTTGATGAAAATTGTATATTTCATTTATAGTGGGTAATGGAATTTTCAACCCTCTTTGTCACTGATACATCTTTAGTATGTTCTAAGCAGAAATATTCCAAAATAAATGATAACACAGAAATAAAACTTGAAACATGTTCTGCAGTAAGATTTGAGGAATACAACTAAAAGCAGTACATTAGTAAGTAACGATAATAAGTCTACGCAAAATATATTTCATTTAATTTGCACTTATCATTAAATAATTGTTAAAGCATATGTCAATTAATCCGCAAGAATGATATTTTTTGTAGTCCTTAGATGGCAAAAAATTGCCAAATGTTTCCTGGTAAAAAAATTTACTTTTATCTTTTTCAATATTCGAAATTAAAATGAGTTAAGCAATCGCGTTATATTGATCTAACTGTTTTTCAAAACAAAAAAAGTTTCATTACTGTATTATAGGAATTTGCATTACAATAAAATATTGTAATGCAAACCTAACAGGATATATATGAAACAAAAACCAAGAATTTCAATAATATTTTGCCTCTAAACATGAAATATACGAATATGAAGAGCTATGTATTGTATTTTGATATATAATTTTGATGCAACAGAATATATCCTACTGGAAATCGAACAATTTTGAGAGAAAGTTCTAAATCTTTCGAATTCTGAAAGTCTACATTAAAATGATATATTTTATGCAATAACTGTAAAAATTTTTTTTAAAAAAAGTAACCATCCTTTTAGAAATTAATGCGAGTTATGATCACAGCTTTATGTTCACCAACTTTTAATTTTCTTTGCTTCCAAAGTACATAAACAGACTAAGAGGTAAGTATGTAAAACGATTACCCATATGAAGGTAGAACTGCCACGTGCACTCAGTTTCTTAAATCGGTAGCACGCTATGCATCCACCAAGAAAGAACTCTGATTTAATAGGAAATCAGGCGGTAACGTCGGAACACATTAGTTGCCTCAATAACTTTTTGGATCTAGGTAATCACTACCACTTTGACCAAGAATGCCTCTAAATATAATCAAAGTACAGTTCTTCAATTTTTAACTGTGTAAAAGTAGAGTTCAGATGTGATTCACTATTGTCTGCAAAATGTGTATGGGATGAAGTTTCTTCCCTTCTATTCAACATGGCAAAGTAGCAAAGGATGAAGTAGTACGGAACACAAGTTTTGACCAAGTCAATAGCATGTGGTCATTAACCTAGAAACAATTACTGTAGTGGACGATCTGGAGAAGTAGAATCAGTGAATCACTGTGATCCAGATAATAACAGCATTGCCTATCGTCAAAGGAACTGTACACAAATTTCTTTATGAAAGTTAATGCCACCAGCTAGTGTTTCACCATACACAAACTGAAAACAGCAAAAAAGAATCTAAAGTTGCATGCTGTCCAAAGAAATTTTTCTGCTGCTCAACAACGCCCGTATTCGTGCGACTACTGATAAAAAGATTTGCTGCTGCAAATTCGATTGGAAGCCTTCGAACATCCCCCGTAAGACCAGACTTAGGACCTTGAGTCTTTCGTCCACTCAGAAAAGCCCTGAAGGTACGGTAATTCGCAAACGATTATTCGATTCGTATCGCTGTTGAAGAAAAAAAGTAATCTTAATCTTCTCAATAATCTTAATCTTAATCGTAATCTCTTAATCTTATTCTTCTCAGACAAATTTAGAGGTTCTTCATCCAGTGTGCTCATAATCTGATAAACTCCAACGACACCTGTATTAGTGTGTAAGGAAGCAATGCACACAACCATTATGTTCCTTATGTGTATATAATTCTTTATTATGTATATTTAATTCACCAAATTCTTTGTCTAACTCACCGCAGTAGCTCTTTAGTTTGGGTATTCTTCACTTATAATCCATCTATAATTATGTTAAATTTTAATCCATCTATTATTATGTATTGCATCTATGCTTTTCACTCGTTTGATGTGTTGTGCTTTTGACCAAAATAATTATTGAATAAAAGATACAATTAAAAGTTTTTAGAAACCATATTTTGCGTTTTTGACTTATACTTGAAACCTTTTTTAATCCACTAAAGCAATCTATAAATCACAGATATTGATTTTTAAAAATTACAGAGCTTAAAGATACTTATTATTAAAGCTGTTAAAAACATACAGCCCTATGAATAAAATCAACGCATAAAAATTTCGTGTGTGCTTTATCACAATGGAGATGTGTATGGTTCTAAAATAAATAATGAAGATAAATAAAATCATTTTTTTTATCTAACTGCAATGGGAAGACATTTTCGATTTCATCTTTAGGCATGTATAAAAAAGCATTCCTTTCCATTATTCGGCAAGGAAATAACAGAAATTTTATGTATGAAAAAATACATCAGTCGGTCAACATTTTCTACCACAAATAAAGTAGAAATATCCAGACAGGACTATTTGTCGAATAAAATCATAAATAGATTCTTGGTTGTTGTTTCTCTCTCTCTCTGTATCGGTTAGCTTTCCTTTTGTTACATTTTCTGTATGCCAACATTTTATTTCCTTTATTTTATCAAAATACACAGGGGTATAACAAAGGAGCTACATATCGTTTGTTATGTCAAGTTTTTGCGGATAGCTTTCTGTCTTACTATTTCAGTTCTTTTGGAAAAAAAATAACGGAAGTATTGTTGAGAATAACAGTAAGAGACTTGGGCTGAAGTTTTTTCTTAATGAATATAGTCAAAGTGTTTTTAATCTCTTAAGAAAAGAAAGCAGGAAATTAATTTAAAAATGTAACTAAATAACTGCATATGGCAAACTATCTGAAATATGAAATGAAATCTTTTATTTCAGGGATAATCAAAATATTTTTAGTTTTACTTTTACTATGGAACTGTATATATTTTGTATTATATATTTTTACTATGGAACTGCATATATTTTGTATTATATACTTTTACTACGGAACTGTATATATTTCGTATTATATACTTTTACTAAGGAACTCTCAAGGCATTTTATTTAATAATTTTAACTGACACTACTTCAACAAAGTACAATATGATGATGAAAGTTAAGATATTTTAGAAGTGCCTCAAAATTGGATCACAAATATCCCCTAGACCATTGATAAAGTCAAATACTTATGAAAAGGAGAAGTAATTGAATATCTTTATCAATTCTGTATTATGTGTTTTTACACTTCGATGAGTTATTAAACTGCCGGATGTGAATTTTATTACGTACAAAAATTTGAATGTAAAGAAATCTTACAAAAATTCATTATAAATACAAGCGATACAATTATTTTTTTCGCTTGTATACCCATTTGTTCTTCCAAGGATCTTCAACAATTAACACATTCGTATGATCTAATTTGGAATATTTCTGAAAATTATTATAACTCAAGTCTAACAATATGAATAAAAGTTATGAGCTACACTAAAATGTTCCGTTCAGTAACGAAAAAGCATAAAGGTGTTTATTTATAATGTGTCTTTTAATTTGGAGCCGATCATTCTTGTTGATATTCTTGTACCATTCATGATAATTAGATTTAATTGATCATCCTATTATTCATGGTACTGGAGAGAAGCTGATATTTGTGCACTTAAAAGTGTACTGTTTTTTGAAAAACATATAGATGAATATTTTTAAATTAAGATATGGTTGAGAAGCTTATTGAAATATGTTTATTAAAATGCTTCCAGGAAGAATACTGAAAATTTATTTTCCTACGGAAAAAAAGCGAATACTTTTAAAAGGAACAACTATAACTTTCATTATGTAAACAGTTATATATTATAGAAAACTGCCATAGTTTAAATATACCACTGTGAAAGTATTGTGAATAATTAAAAACAACGTTTTTAAAAGCGTTACCAAAAAATGTTTTAGCTGAAAGTTAAGTCAGCGAAGCAGACCAGGGTAGCCACATTTGGCAAATTACCGCCTAATAATTCCTGTCGCCAAATGCTGAGGTAGCCAGAAAGTTATCGAAATACTAGTTAAAACTTGTCACAAATGTCTATATATTGAATTGTTAGGCGAGTAAGAATGATTCCCAAAGTTTCAGAGCTTTAGCTTGATGGGAACATGGTTAAATTAACGATCCAAAATTTGATGTCACACTGATGAACATACAGACAGACACACACTAAGTGAAATACATAATAATTGGATATAAAAACCAATGTTTTTAAAAACAACGTTTTTATAGGTTGGCAAAGTTTATTAAAGAAATTTATTGAAATATTAGTTAAAATTGGCCGCAAATACCTAAATTTTGCATTGTTAGGCAAGTAAGAAAGATTCCCAAAACTTCAGAGCTCTAGCTTGATGGGAAGTTGGTTAAATTAACAATAGAAAATTTGATGACTCACTGATACACACACAGACAGACACACACCAAGTGAAATACATAAAAACGTTAAAACTGACTAAAATTAATTAATTCATCCGGTGAATTAAGTGGTTGGAATGAAGTTTAACCCAACCACCCTTGGCGACAAGAATTATTTGGCAGTATTTTGCCAAATGGGGCTACCCTGGTCCGTTTTACGGACTTAACGTTCAGCAAAAAAAAAAAAAAAAAATCGCCGTTTGGTGCCAATTTTTGAAATCGCACCTAGTGGTTGGATTAAACTGCATTATTAAAGAAAATATTAGTTAAAACTTGTCGCAAATGTCTAAATATTGTATTGTTAGGCGAGTAAGAACGATTTCCAAGGTTTCAGAGCTCTAGATTGGTGGGAAGTTGATTAAATTAACGATCGAAAATTTGATGACACACACACCAAGTGAAATACATAAAAACGTTTTAAAAAACATTGTAATAACTTAATAATAACAATATGAATGTATTGATAATTTAATTTTGGGAGCTTAAACTGCTTAATATACAATATCCGAATAAAATAAGGTAAAATAAAACTTATCTATTGAACGATTTTCTTTTCATATAAATTTTGTAAGTAATGGTGTACAATATTAGTGATATATAGGCTATAAGAATTACTACGTAAATCTAAGAGTATTTATATTGTAAGATTAGTAGTCTTTCGGATTGCTGTACATTTTTCGATCAAAGTTTAAATCCCCTATAGTGAGTAATGAACTTAATCATATTGTTATTAGCTTAGAGTTTCCTAATTATTACCTTGTTATGGAGTGAGGTCAAGAACAACAAGTTTAATATGAAATTTTGTTATTCTAATTTCAATATTTTATAGCTTCTTCCTTATTTCTCAGTTGCATTAAACATATTAATAACGAAGAAATTCCTCTTGAAAATAAGAAACGGCTCTACACTTACATCATGTGCAACTATAGAATGCCAATACATATAGCATTTCTTGTAAAATAATTACTTTTTTTAGAATTCTAATAATTCCACAAAATTTACTACGGGAACTTTCATATTTATCTTATAAAAATGAGACAGAAAATATCGTAGGCAATTAATAGGACTTTTGTAATATTTCATTGATAAAAATCACATTATTCTAAATTGTATTTTCTAAATATGAACATGAAAGATTTATCAACGCTCTCTATTAATAAGAATATTTATATATGCAAAAACTTTTCATTCAGTGATACAGTCCAAAACAGAATGGCGCATTTAAATTTAATGCCTAAGTAAGCGTGACAGCAGAATTATATTTCAGCGAAACTTTAAAGATTGAATAAATACTATCACCGAACAAGTTCAATTGTAACATCAATGTGCTTTATTTACTCTTATAAAAATCTCTCACGATTTTTGCACATAAGAAATAATAAAACAGGTTTGGTATTCTTTACTACGTTATGCATTTATTTGCTATTAGATTGATTTCTAAGTTTAGATTAATTAATACATTTTGATAACTAATATATCTTTCATTATGAAGTTTGAAGGAATAGCTCGTTGATGATATTTTGGTTTGAGCAATCAACTCAAGGCAATTGACAACACTTTAGCAACTATATAAGTTAATTAAGAAAGTTAACGTTACAAATAAGTTGAATCAATTCTTAGAAGTTTATAAAGAAATTGACAGATATTATTAATGATTTATTAAAGGTAATTTGGCAGTGCTTCATGGGTAATTATTCATGCATAGGCATATTTAATTAGAATTATTTTCCTTGAAGATCTGTTAATCTGAAGTATGTAATATCATACCTTAAAAATGTTTGTAATTTTTTTAAAAAAAAATACTTAGGTTTATCTTTTTCATATTATTAGATTATCTAGGCTATCAGTCTGATAAAAAAATCAACTCTTCTCGCTCAGTATAATATTATTTCCTTGATTTCAGTCAAAGATAAAAAAAAGGGACTTTTAAGTATGTCCATTAAGTATCGTTAATCCAGTTTGCCTAACTCCATTCTACTTTTTCCTCATTTTCTCTCATTGGCCATTGACTGCTCTAATTTGCATCAGCACTACGAAATTTAATTTAAAACTCTAATTCAAAAACAAAAGGATTTCTTTTTATTAGAATGTGTGCCTTGTGACTTTCGATAGATTAAATATATAAAGTATTTTTTTCCTTCCCTTATTTTTGATTCTTCAAGTGTAACGCAATAAAAAACATTTCGAAATAAATTTGCGAAAGTAAATGTTTCTTAATTTTTTTTGTTCATCTAGAAGCATAACGAATAAAATCTGTGAATGTTACCTTCATCAATTTCTTTCACTTTCCTCTTGAGGTATTTTAAAACAATAGAACGAATTTAAATCGTGTTTTCATTCGACTTAACAACGAAGAAATTCAATTTAAAAATCATTGTATTCTCTAATTACAGAATAAATTGAATTCTTTCTTTTAGCTATTGAAATATTGTGAAGTAAGTCAACTTCTTTGAGATTATTTTACTTTGGTTTAAGACTTAACTTATAAGCTTAAGAATCATTTAAAAATTAATTATTTTTTTAGTTTCGTATATTGCTTGTAAATCATTTATCTCAGACATAAACATGAACGGATATGATTAAAAATGTATACTTGATTTTAAATGTATGTCAGACATTATATGAAAACTCTATGCCATGCATTTGTACAAGAACAATATACAAACAAGTCGTAACACCCGTGTTCCTTTTTCTCATTTAATTGGGTCATCTCTATTAATAGTAATGATCAATTACTATTCAAACAGACAATGAAGGAAATCGAATTGGTTTTATTTGAATCTGGAATATTCAAAATTCCTTATCTATGTTCCAACATCTGTGAACAAGTCCGTCAATACATTCAAATGTAAAATTGATATTAAACTAAATTTCATCTGATCATCAAACTATCCGGATCCGAGTAAGTACTAAGCTTGTATTCTAGATCCGATTAGATATCTATTCAAATATGATCACTAGTCTCTAAACGCTAAGTCAACAATTCTATTCTTTCTTCCTCTCTCTCATACGAATTGACTCAGTTTCCATTCTCCTTATTTTATAAATTTTATCATAAAAATATTATTCGCTTCACTTCAACATCTCTAATCCAGTTTACATAAATCTCTGTTCATTCACAAGAAGATATTATCAAATCAAAAAACATAATATGAAAGACCACAATGATTATTTAAAGGGAAATAAGGACTAAATATCATCATTCGTACGAAAAAACAAGAATTGGGCAAATATATTTCCCAATTAAAATATTTATAATATATAAACATTCATTTAAAATGTGATATAATTTAGATTATAATTACAAATACATTTTTATAAGAATGCCGATGCATTCGAAATTTTCTGTTTATTGATCTCATCTAATTTAATATAAAATAATTATTCTTAAATAGCTATCTAATGTAATTATTCTTTCACTATCCCAGAAAATGAGAGCAAAATATTTACATATAACTGTACTAAGGTCAAGTTGTCATAAAATAAAAATTATTGCGTAGTACAAACATGCTTTGTGTAGTACAAACAACAAAGCTTGTGGTTCATTTATCTGATCCAGTTGAATGCGCCCTCAATTTGCAAAAATCAAAATTAAAGGCGTGGATATTTCCATATTTGCGATGATGGATTGATAAATTTCCTATTTTTTTTCTTGAAGATATGTGGAGAACAAAATCTTCAAATATTTCCTTCAAATAAAATACCTCTTTATTTTAAAATAAGACTTGTGTATACAAGGATCGGTAAAAAATACTGCCATGGTCATAACCTTTTTATTTGTTGACTGTGATTTTTGCAATTCTATTTGTACCTTAAAACTACATGTCTCTCTTATGTAATACATTATCAACTTTTCCAAACCATTCCCATCCTATTTCATGCCATTTCACCAATGTGTGATTAAGCAGGCAAACTATTCAGAGAAGAATTCCTGTGATGGTTGTCGACATCGAACTTTAATTGAAGTTTTCTCCTCTGTGTCTCAGCTAAAGTGATGTACCTTAAGGTGCTTTTTCATCTTTGGGAATAGGTGATAATGGCGAGTGTCGTGGGCAATGATGCCTTGCTGCTTCAACTCCAACTCGTTTCCATGTGAATCGCCATCTTTTTCAGTTCTCTTCACGGTAAGAAAAGAAACAAATACGTTATATAAAAAACATACGTAACTTACAGGGCAGTAGGAATTTTGTTAATAAAATTACAAATTAAAAAGTATTGCAAATGAGGCATTATTTTTCAATTACGTCTCTATCTCACTTCATTTTTAATTGTAATTGAGAATTCATTAAGAATTTATAAATATAAAATCACATGCCTATGATACTACTTACAAAAAGTCACAAAAGTTCCCTACTATTCAGAATCATAAGAAAGGAATTATTACATGAATATATTTATGTTATCGCCACGTACAATACTATATGTGAGTTTTATCACGAGAGATACAAAATATTACGCATATTTTGCTAACAGTCATGCACAATAGATTTTTTTATATTTCCAGTGGCAAGGGAAATAAAAACTTGAAAAATAGAATTGATTAAAAAAGTGACCGAAGTCATTGCCTTCTCTAGCACGCCAAAAAAGCGCCGTTTCTGAGTCGCCGTGAAATGATGCACATCGGATTCAGGTGGTCTCTATTCATTGGTTCTGCAGAATAATCAAGAACAATAGTAGTCACAACCGTAATTATGTTTTGATATTATTCACAATATTAATCGCGATATTAAGTTTTAGTATCATACACAATATTAATTACGTTTTGATGTACTCAATATTGCTGTTTCAGTCACAACTACTATCAGTCTTAATTAAAAAGAGTTATAGGATTATTAGGTATACTTCTATATGCTATTCAAACATCACATCTTTAATACTGAGTATTTAAAGTGAGGAGTAAATAAAATTTTGAATAAGAATTCCGATGCTTTGTTTCCAAACTGTTCTCAAGAATTTGAGAAGGTAATTTTGCACCACCTTGCAAGGGAATGTAATCCAATTCCATTCTCTTGTGCCTTTAACTGTTTCGATCTATGAATAAAAGATGTTCCACAAACCTATTTATTGATGAAACATCACTTTTTTGTTTTTGAATAAAGGACAGTTTTAATACTAAAGACATTATTTCAATGCAAATATTTGTATGAATACTATTGCTAACATAATGAGAACTGAATTGATCAATGGATCATTTTCAAAGTACACAAAAAATTCTTGGAACATTTATTTGATAAGATGCCTTTTAGATTGATAGAATAGTATAATGTTTCGACAAACATGTAAAGATATCAATACAAAATATTAAAACGAATTTGTTATGTAACCTTATACCAGAGAATAGTGAACGATTTTAAGACCTAAGTTATTGTGTATATATATATATATATATATATATATATATATATATATATATATATGCAAAAATGGTTCCTTACGGTTGCCTCATCAAGATCTGGTGAATAAGGTAGACGATCTAACACTGATGCTATACTTAGCTACAATCCTCTTGACAGAAAATGTGGAATTTACTCTTGTAATGTCTTGGAGGGAAAATTAGTCGTACGAATACTTTGTCAATTTCTACTGTCTCAGAAATAGTACGAATACTTACCCGAAGGTCAAATCGTATCAGATTACCGATTCTTTCGATATTGTCATCCGTTTCTGACGTGGAAGAAACACCCGTGCGTGAATCTTCTTCAACTTCTCAGCTATCTTGGAAACGCTTAAATTATTCAAAAGTACATGTATTCGATTAATATATCTAAAAAAATTATGGGTTTATGTGGTGGTTTTTGCAATTTCATGTGAAATATCACAACAATTCGTTGCTCATTTATCATTTTTCTGGCGAAACAAAAATAACTCCAGTGCGAACGAAGACTACGGATTTGTTTACAGAATCGAGAGGCACTGCATTCGAAAAAGAAGGCTTTACGTCTAGACGCTAGCGTTAGGCGCATTAGTACTTCTTCTGTTTTATATATATATATATATATATATACACATTTGCCTAGAGAATATTTGAGTTAGAGAATATATTAATTTTTTTTGTATATATCCTCTAACTCAAAAGTAAGCAGTTAATTCCTGTTTCTTGTTTTCTTGTTTAAGTTCCAAATTATCCTTTTATTTGTTAGATCTGGCGCTCTTAAAATCTTTTGAATCCACTTTAACCTAATCATAAATATAGTCAGAAATAATTCCTTTTAAACTGAGAGGTGTCGGGGAAATTTCCTGGAACCCTGATATCTAAAACAACATGACTTACCCATGTGATCGGTAGAAATCCCTTGTGTAAAATCAATTACAAGGTAAAATTCTATTTCTTCTGCTCTTTTCTGTTGTAAATGAATGGCGAAACTGTGTCTTCAGCCTTATGGATAATTTTGAGTATTCTCTCTCTCTTTCTCTCTTTCAGCGAACAACCATGAATTTTGAAATTCGAATTTTTATTTACTTACTTAATTAATTTTTAAATTCCTAATAAACTAGACGGACGGATACTACCATCTGTCAGCACCACTTGCCTTATGAACTCGTTTGATCACAGGAGAGGTGCTATTTCATGATGGAAAAAGAACCCTATATTCGCCAGCAAGCGCCATTGCTCAGCAACTGTATACAGCAACAGGGTAACAAGTGATGCGGTTTACTATGACTAAGAGCCTTCACCTATTTCCCCATCGTCCTAAGCCCTGCAGCCCTTTGAAAGTTGGCCATCAGCGGCACTGTTTAGAGTGATTTCAGGAGCACAAAAACTGGACATCTAAATTAGTGGAGACGTGTCATTTTTACGAATGAAAGTCGTCTCAGTACCACAAACTATTCTCAACACCAGTTGATTTGGAGATAGGTCGGGACATGGTTTAATCCCAGAAACATCATGGAAAGAGACCGTTAATGTAGTCCTGGAGTTGTCGTATGGGAAGGCATTGTACTGAACGGGCGGACTGAGCTCCACATTTTCGACAGAGGTTCTTTTACCGGAGGTCGCTATTGTTAGGAGGTGATCCTTCCCCATGTGCGTCTGTTCCGAGGTGCTTTTGGACCAGACTTTATTTTTATAAATGACGTTGTACGGCTGCACCAGACTGGTGATGTTTAGCAGCTCTTGGAAAGGAAAGATATCACTAGAAAGGTTGGTCAGCATTCTGTTCTGATTTAAAACCCATAGAAAATGTGTGGGATGCTTTGGGGAGGTGTCTTGCGGTACGATTATATCCTCCGAGGAACACCCAACAATTGAAATAGATGATTATTGAGGAATGGGCACTCTTTCCTCCAGATTAGTTTTGGACAATCTGTTGCTGAGTATTTAGAGACGGTGCGAAGCAACCATTGAAGTAACTAATAATCTCAAACTAATGAACATCTGCTTGCTGTTTCTACTCTTGGACAGACAATCATGTGTAATGGCACTATCCGTTCAATAAAGTCTTTTTTTTGTTTGATTATTCCATACTATATGCATAGTATTAATTTTTCCGCGACTATGCTTTCGTCATCGTTTAAGTACAAAATGCTATCTCTCATTTCTGAACTTCATGATTCTCAGGTGATTATCTTGATGAGTTATGGCAAAAAAAAAAAAAAAAAAGCACCTATTGCTCAAATTTTGTACAACAGTGTAGACAGTTTTACGTGAGATCTTATATATTTCCTCCCTTGGGTGAGTATTAGGTCTGTATAATAGAAAAAAAATAATTTTATATTATAGATAAAAATTTTAACAAGTAAATAAGTTAAACGAAAAAAATAGAAGATCAGAAAAAATAGGCTGTACGACCTAATATGTGCCTATATTGTATGTGTTTAGTTCTTTTGACATAACGATTTCACTTTAAATTTAATTTCTTAAATTATGCCATACTTTAACTATCACAGTAAGAAGCTTACCTTTATTTCCTGATAAAATTCTATTTAATATTTAAATTTATTCGATCACTCGCTATATATCTGCATAAACTGCATTTTCTCACTATTCAAAGTAAATTGTTGTAGGCTAGAATAGAAGATCAGAATGCAAAGAAGCTTTATTAAATGCTTTAAATTTGATTGATAATTTATTTGTAAACAAAATAACTGGTTGATAGTTCTGATTTATGGCTGATAACTTTAAATTTCGTTTTGCTCATGTTCTTTTCTTTTGTCCTGAGATGTATGTGGAACATTTTATAAATAATGTTTAAGACACTGTCAGAATCTTGTCATCAGAGGGAGTAACATGTAACATAAATCTTTGTAAAATTTAGGTTTGAAATTTGAATATTGGCTTGCCAAATGCATCCTACACATTTTACTTGTTATTTGTGTATTTTTATAGGTTCAAGAATTCATGGAAAGGTGCAAAATTATATTACTGAACACAAACAAATGTTGAGTTAATAAGCACAATGTTAAAATAACAACAACCAATGTTAAAACTTTAACCACACGTAATAAAACAATTTTTTTATTTACTGTATCATTTAATATTTTGATCTCTTTATTAAAATTGTTTATATGTTCTTTTATAGGTAAAGGGATTTCTAAGGTATAGTTCTGATCTAAATTTTAATTTTAATTTCTCACATAGACATTCCTCTAGAGTACAGTCGTATGTAATAGCGTAACACATACCACTGTCTTGCTTTGTAACAAAGTGCTTTGTAACGATTTGCACTTAAATTTAATTTAATTTCTTAATTTGTTCCATACTTTAATTATCGCATTAAGAAGTTTATCTTTATTTCCTGATACAATTCTATTTAATATTTTAATTAATTCGATCACATGCTAAAAATCAACATAAACTGCCATTTCCCTACGATTCAAAGCAGTAAGGTACAAGCTCTACAATACAGTTCGTCTCAAAGGTTGTAATGAAAGAGTAGATAATTCATATTTTATATGAATATCAAACTTTTATTTAAGTGAACGCCTAACAGTATGTTTGTTATAAATAGATACTGATTCTTAGATGATCTGGGTGATTATGAAAATAATAATGAATTATCACTGAATATGGAACTAGTATAGTAAATTACTAATATGTGAACGAAAATTAAAACGTTGTATTATATTTACCAATCAATAGGTCCTTTACCGGAATTTAACGAATTTATTAGATACTTTGTAAAATTAATTTTCACTCTAAATTTGAAGATATCACCTTGAGTGAGTCAATTTCCGATGAAGAACTTTTTTTTTTTCAGTCACTTTTTTTCTCCATTTCTGTAAATTATGAACTGTTTAATACAGAGCATTATTACAGAAGAAAAGTTTGGTATACGCTCATTTCGATCTTGCGATGTTTACTCTTTTCATACATATAACTAATAAATTTATATCACAAAGTAACTTAGCGAACCAGAGGATTTGTTGTATAGAATGGTACAGGAAACGGAGTCAGTTCTAAAAGAGAATTGGTCTTTGCTTTTGACATCTTCTTTCTAAATATTTGGTTCGTTCAAAAAGTAAATTCCCCGGAGACCATAAAGAGATGCAACGCATAAATACCTCAAAATATTAATTGACATAGATAACAGGTCAGTTGAAAAGTACCCGGCCTACCATAGTAAAACACATTTCTTTTGGCAAAATTAGTTTTTTTTTTTATTCAACATAATTCCTTTCAAGGGTGATACACTGATTATAGCAACCCTCCAACTTTTCGATACCATTTTTGTAGTACGATTTGTCCTTTGCTTCAAAATAGGCCTCAGTTTCGGCGATCACCTCTTCATTCGACGAAAATTTCTTCCCAGCCAGCATTCTTTTGAGATCTGAGAACAGGAAATAGTCGCTGGGGGCCAGATCTGGAGAATACGGTGGATGAGGAAGCAATTCGAAGCCCAATTCATGGATTTTTGAAATTGTTTTCACTGACTTGTAACACGGTGCATTGTCTTGGTGAAGCAGCACTTTCTTTTTCTTCAAATGCGGCCGTTTTTCGGCGATTTCGTCCTTCAAACGGTCCAATAAAGCTATGTAATAGTCGCTGTTGATGGTCCTTCCTTTTTCAAGGTAGTCAATGAAAATTATTCCATGCGCATTCCAAGATACAGACGCCATAACCTTGCCAGCCGACTGTTGCGTTTTCCCACTCTTTGGAGCGGGTTCATCGTGTGCAGTCCACTCGGATGACTGTCGATTGGACTTCGGAGTGAAAGGATGGAGCCATGTTTCATCCATTGTCACATATCGACGCAAAAACACGGCTTTATTACGCTTGATCATTTTCAAACACTGCTCCGAATCATCAACTCGTCGTTGTTTTTGGTCAAAAGTGAGCTCGCGCGGCACCCACTTTGCACAGAGCTTTCTCATACCCAAATATTCGTGAATGATATGATGTACACGTTCATTTGATATCCTTAGAGTGTCTGCTATTTCATTCAATTTCAATTTACGGTCACTCAAAATCATTTTGTGGATTTTTTTAATGTTTTCGTCGGTAACAACCTCTTTTGGGCGTCCACTGCGTTCACCGTCTTCGGTGCTCATTTCTCCACGTCTAAACTTAGCATACCAATCCTTGAGGGTTGATTTTACTGAGGCAGTGTCCGGAAACTCGGCATGAAGCCACGTGTTTGCTTCAACTGTATTTTTTCCCATCAAAAGCAATATTTTATCAACACGTGAAGTTCCTTTTTATCAATTTTTTCCATAATAACAAAAGTTGCTTCAATTAAAATGCTATAATTCACAAACTAATGATCCGACAGCGGTCAAATTTATACACGCATCTTTTGAGGGTTAGGGCTAACTAAAAAACATATGGATTTAATTCTAGTAGTGCCATCTATGTGTCAGGCCGGGGACTTTAAAATTGATCTGTTACAACACTTTGTTAACTATCTCTTCACATATTTATTACCACTGGAATTGAAGAACTTTTCATATCGTGAGACAAATCTCTGTATGCATTGTCAAAGAAATTCTTCGCCGTAGAGCCTAACCAGGATGTAACAGCCATTTGCACATCGTCGTCACTGGAGAAACGATGTCCCGGTCGGAATACTTTCAGGCACTTAAACAGATGGTAAATGCAGCTCCTTTGTGCTGATTTCTTTGCATTCTGGCCATTCTTCCGTAAATAGAAATAAGAAATAATGCAGCAGGTGGATGCCGTGTTACATTGTTTTTAAAATATAAAATCTGATCCAGTTCATCATGCCTTCCTAACACTTAGTACAGGTCTACTTTGTTATAACAATGCGTACTTCAAAATGACTTCGATCTTCACATTCATTATGTGCCCAAAAATGTGGTGAAACACGGAGATTCATAGAAGCATCGTGGAGACTTCAATACTCGTGAGTAAATTGTATTGTAACAGATAGATTTGATTCGACATTATTTACTAATTTATTACCTATTAAATTTTTTAACTAATACTGGAAGGAGGTACTTTAACTACATGGAATTACTTTGAAACCTAAAATGAAATCAAAAGGATACAATCTATAATTATCATTTGATAATTTTTATTTTAAACAGTTTTCTACTGGTACGGTCATGATTAATCATCTTTCTCCATTATTTTCCGTTAATCCTAGGCATGTCTTCGGAACCACAATGTACTTTTTGGTGGTATATTTGGAATACAACTGGCATATTTGGAATATATTGCATTGATATACAAGTGTTTTGATTTATCGAGATACTGCAAACTTAGTCGATTTTTCTTATTAATTTTGTTTTCAAAGTCAGGTATTCTTGTCCCCACCTCAGGATCGATTTGGTTCTTTTTTTTGCCGTATTTTCTCTTTGTATTTCAGTTGTAAACACGTTCTTTTGTTAATTAAACCTTAATTATGGACCTCTTTATGTAAATACGTAGATATGATTCTATAGCTATGCTCACATTATCCATAGATTTATTCCATTAATAATGACTCTCCGGCGTCTCACTTCATCAACAATTAAAAAAAAACCCGCCGTAATAACTGAGACGAGAGGGAGGTCTCTTTTGGTTTGGTTGGTAAGAGTGTAACAAAAAGGGATCGGTAATTTTTTCTTCAGACCCACTGGTCCACGGTTCGAAATGCCATTGGGACCCCAAGGTCTTCTACGGGATACAAAAAAAAAAAAAAAAAAAAAAACCCACCTCCTGCAAATTGGTAATCGAAGATTTGATCACTAGAGGGAAGCACAGCCTAATAGTACTTTTTTGCGTATGCCCCCCGACTCAAAACATTCATTTCTAAGACTCATTCTAAGACAACCGCGCAAAATCACAGTAAGAGATATTCTATCGGCGCACATGCCGATGAGACCCAACACTCAAGTAGAGACAGCGGATGACGTCAAATGGAAACTGTTCCAAGCAAAACTCAATACAACTGGGTGGAGATAAACATCAATTTCTATAATGGCTGCAACAGCTACTTTTTTTTTACAAATATCAGTTAGAATGTTTCACTTCGTATCACCATGATAATACTGGTTTGAGAGTATGTAGTGGCTCTCTTCAACAACGCCCGATGTTAAGACGTCTTAATAACTAGTCCGAGAGAAACATCTCTTTTTGTACAGTTAGTAAAGGCGTAACAAAAAGCGACCAGTCAACTTTTCTTCGGAATCACGAATCCCGGAAACGAAGTTCCACTAACACAGTAAAATCAGCTTTCCTCAACTTCACGGGGTTGAAAACCCTCAACTTTAAACTCTATTGTTAATTAAACATTCATTAATTTTCTACCTTGTCCCGAAATGCCAGTAAAAAGTTGTCTTTACTTATCATACTTCATATGATGCATACTTATTTGATTTTGTTTCCTTTTTTTAAAATACTTGCTTCATTTTTTCCTTTTAAAATGTATGTTAATTATTTGAATTATAAACGCAAAGACTCAGTGTATAACCATCATCATTCTTAAGTTTATTTGTAAAATTCTTTTTTAATTTTCTATAAAATATGAAGTAGCGGTCCTCTCTTCAGATAGGCTTAATAGCTCAAGGCCCTTATTGGATAAACTCGGTCTGCTTTGTGTGACTCAATGAACAATGTTTCTTTACAAACAAGAGTCAATGCTTCCGGAACAAAATATTCGGATTCTAGTAAATCTGAAATGCATTATCTCTTAAATATGCAGTGAATAAACTATTAATTTTGCAACCCAATTTTCCTTTTCTAATGAGGGAATACTGTATTTTAATACACCTGGATTTGTGAATAAATGGAAAATCTTTTCCCATATTGGATCACAAAGAAATATCATTATCATTTCTGATAAGAACATATAATAATATAATCTCTGAAACGGAAACAATTGTTAACGCTTGGACTGTTTTATAGTTTCGTTGATTAAGCATGTCAATCATATGCAAATGAGATCTATAGGGAAAATGGTAAGGATGATTTTTTTGTTATTAAAGAAGATAAGGCCTTACAATAGGGTCGGTATAAAAAGTATTTTGTTATAAAGAAGTATTGTTTTCGGCAAAAGATATGAAACGCTGTGTGAAGTAAATGAAGTGATCAAAAGACCAGGAAATTGGCTTTAGAAAGGTAACTAGGCAATAGCAATTGTTAAACAAATTTTCACATTATAAATCAATTTAAAATTCCTCTGCCGAAATTTGTAGCTTTAAAAGTAACATTCAAGTAAGGTTATATAAACATATTTTTCTCAAAATAAATTTAAAGTAACTGTGACGCCTTCGACAGCGAAAAAGCAGCAGCTTTTAAGCTATATTTCAAGGATCCTAACTTTTCTAAATTAAAAGCAATTGAAGTCAAATTCTTACAATGGAATATCTATATGTTTATATATA
Source organism: Nephila pilipes (assembly GCA_019974015.1). NCBI lineage: Eukaryota > Metazoa > Arthropoda > Arachnida > Araneae > Nephilidae > Nephila > Nephila pilipes. The sequence goes on along the minus strand of BMAW01032605.1, from coordinate 24,556 downwards.
TATATATATATATATATATATATATATAATTGCTCATACATAATTACTTATGTTTGTAATTATGTATGAGCAATTAATGATCAATAGCCCTGCTTACAATATTAAGTTATGCAGTTGCCTTTAGCTACATCTTGCATTAATTCTACTTCATTTACAGCTTTAAAAATTTGTATAGTATTAAAAACATATTCTATACACTGAACTTAATGAAAATTTTAAAAAAATAAATTTAGTAAATTTATGACTCAAATTTGCTATAATTTTTACTCAAATATTTTACTATGTCTAAGATTTGGGAGCATTTGTTACAAAAAAATTAAGTTCAGCGTGTAGAAAATAGATTCCTTTTATAATGTGCAAGTTATAAGCTTTAGTAGGTTTTGAGAAAAGTGTACGAAATTCCTAAAAAAACACATTTTGAGAAATACTAAAATAAAGATATTTTTTTACTATAATTTGCAATATATTATTTTTAATGCAATCCAGTCCTATATCATAATTAATTGGGTACTTCCCCATCATTTTATCAATTAATTGTTTTGGAATTTCAAATTCTGGTATATTTAGAAGTAATTTGGAAAAGCAATCTTTACTTCATTTTTAAGTCATCGATAATTCATATAATCTTTCTTACAAAATACAAATGTTTTAAACATGTACCTATTAATATATTAATTTATATTTCTTCCATAAGAAACATTTATATTTTATAATGCATACAACATAAATATATTTGAAGAAAAGTGTACCTGAATCTTATCGTAACTTCATAAAAGCTGATTTCGAGGAAACACGAATAATTATATTGTCTGCAATTTTTAAAATAATCTATCACTATAGTCTAACTGAATAGACTATTCCAAATTGTTTTGCTTTTGAATTGTGTTTTTAATTCTAGTTTCTTTAGAAGCTTTCTGAATTACTATTTCTGCTTCGCAAACTCTTTTATTGTCAATATTTCGTAAAGCCTTTCTCATATAATAGCCAGGCTTTACTCTTATTTCTGCTAATACCTTCAACCTACTTTACGCACAATCATTGAAGGATATTACCACATCCATTACAACTATTTTAATTGTTCTTATGCTCATAAAGGTTGTTTTAGGTATACGTTCTCATATGCAAATGTTGAAACTTTCATTTGGGTTTTGAGTTTTACCATGAATACACCTCTCTAACAATTTTTTTTAATCACTTAAAGATTTAAATATGGGCCTTATGGCGAGAAGTACAGATTTAGGAAATGAATGTTTGTGTAAATAAATCATTCCCAACAATAAAGCTTTATTATACCCACACCATGTATCCGAGCTAGATGGACATATTCCATGCTGTGGGTTAGCGTCTGTAGATAGTTTATGAAAATAAACTGACCATACAGTCTTAACCATATCATATATGGGACATTTTATGTTTCGAAGAATAGCAAACCATAGTAACTATGCAAAAGCAGAATTTCATTATACGTAAGCCTTCCGCACCAGTGATTCATTTGCCATCAGAAAACTTACCAGATTTCATGGTAGTTCTCAAACCTCTCAATCTACCACCCATTCGTTTCTGCACGTGTTCAATGCATTCCGTTTTTTTTTTTATCTCTACATCATCTCCGTAAACATTTGATTTCGATATTCGTTGAAGGCTCTAGAATCACCAAGGTAATTCACATACGTAACATTACGCAATCTTTCAGAATGTTGAAATACTTTTAAAATACCATCCGATTCCATTCCCCCACTGAAACATTCAAAAATTTTCTCACATATGTGGTCTAGTCTTACATTTGAAGCAGTATTTGCTAAGGCATTGGAAATCTAAGAATTTTCCAGTCTCTAGAGATGTAGTAGATACAACTCAGTTCAAGGATGTGTGGCCGCTCTTCTGCCAACTACCATCAAAAGTTGCTGTGATATCCTTGTTGTTGTTATCATTATTCACAGTTTCTTCTGTAGCATTTCTCATTGATTCGCTACTCACTTTCATCAAGCTAAGCAAGAGTACATCATTACAACGTTCAAATTTTGCAGGAGGTGGTGATATATTCATAATTGCACAAAATGTCTTCGCAATACTGTTACCTTTTCCTATTCAGCGCATACTGCAGGCCAATCTAATATTAATGTCAAAAAATCCATTTGACATATTAGATGGCATCGCGCTAGTAGCTTGCCAACAGTAAATGCACTGTAAAACTAAATTCCCACATAATCCTTTGAGAGAGCCAGAATCTTCACTAATAATAAGTGAATCCAATTTATTGCAGAATTTATATTTAGCTACATTCTTTAATAATTGAAAAATTATATTTATCTGAATAATAATGTTCACGATACTACAATCATCAAAATCAGCATCGTTTACAGTTGTTACAGAACTTTAATTACCTTTTTCGAAGTTCAGGTACTATTAGTATCGAGATCCAATACTTCTTCAACCTTTTGTTTTGGTATGAAATAACATCAACGTTTCCCAAACGATTTTGTGCGAGTCATAGTTTAAAGGAACTTCAAAAATAAAGAATTAAAAACAAAATACATAAGTAAATGTACCGGTTGTGAAAATAAATTTTCAAATACATGAAACAAAACCTTGTACAGTAAAATGAAACACAACAGTATTAATACAGCGTAAGTCACAGTTAACAGAATAAGATAACATCAAACTTTAAAACTAATTTCAAAAATACAAAAATGAAAAGGTTTTAAAATCGTTTCACAAAATCCTATCAAGCTCCCTTTTTTAAAAGGGGGCGTGACAAGTTTGTTTACGATTTTAAAATTTAATTTTTTGAAGGTTCTATTTATCCAATTCTTATAAATGATACATATTTGGATTCAGAAACACTCACTCCATTTTTTTAACATCAAAATTAAAAAATGCAAAATTTGAATAATTTTGGTGTCTCAGTTACCTTAAGGAGTGAAAGAGAAATTGTGTATATTATCTTTTTCTTAGTTCGAGAAAAAAATCATACAATTAATTAGAAAGAAAAAATTAAACAAGAAATAATGGAAAGAAAGAAGGTTTCATATATATGAGTTATAAATGAATGAGTTATAAGTATAAATAATGTCTCTGTTTAATCATTAAAGATAGATTAGGAAAAAAAAAATAATTTTATTTGCCTGTTTTGCTAAAACTTTTTTACTCCAAATACTATACTATTAACGAGATAAGAGAGATAATGTAATTATATGATTATTTTTCAAGACATCCTTTGCTCTACGTAAAAAGACTCGTTCAATAACAAATTTTTTTGTTTGGAATTAGTTCCGATTATTGGTGGGTATCACACATACGAGTATACCTCTAATTTCGTATGGCTGATCCTTTTTTTTGAACATAGCTGAACATACGATCTGATCGTCCATGAGGAAAAGATAGTTATCACATTCACTTCTGTGATGATAGGCTGAATTCCTCCTCATGGGCAGCGATTTCTTTTTAATTCTACTTTCTTCCGATGGATTCTGATGCGTAAATTTGAACTCTGCAGCTGAGAAGTGTGCTGAATATAATTTATTTCAGGAATGCACCGGTCAAATAAGACACAATTTATGCTTATAGTATTGTATTAATTTCAAATACCCTCACATAATTTTTTGATATCTCATTAACTTTATCATGTCTTTTAGGTTCTGTAATTAGCGGAACGAATTCTGGTAAATAAATTTAGGTAATATAAAATACACGTCTCATAATGTAAATTTAAATAAACATAATATAACATTTTTTCATACATCAACACATACGACATGAGTTTTATTTTTTTCATAAATTTTGAATATATTACATGAAAGTACTTGAAATATTATTTAATAACTATTTATTATAATTATATAACTCACAAATTTAAATCAGAATAGAAATTTTCATAATACATATGAAAACATTTTGTAATAAAAAATACAATTTAAATTTTATAAACGATATTTTTACTGACCTTATATTCAAATTTATCAAGACATGCGACTTGTTATGACTAGATATTTAATATAAATCACCAACTAGTTTTAATTTTAAAATTTTTCTATCTTTTTCTTGAAGAATTCGTATAGTCCTGCAAAAATTTAGCTATGCATTTCAAGTTAATATGTTCTCAATTTCTTTAAAATTTAAATTAGTTCTAACGGTGCTTAAATAATTAAAGATTTAATTTACGTTGGATTATGAGTAGAGAAAAAATTCCCTTTTACAAAAGTTTCCATTCTTAATTACTAATTACTAATTCTTAATTACTTAATTACTAATTATTATTTAATTGGTTGTATTTGCACTTATTTTTCTCATTTAACCAATTACAAACGCATTTTTTAAGATAAATCGGGGTAAAATAATGGCATCCGTAATTTGACATATTTATTAATAATAATAACTATCGATATTAATTGTCTTATTTTGAGAATGTGTTGTAGGAAGTCGAACAATTCATTTGAATTAAAACATTCCAAAAGAAAGGGTTTTTAGCATCTGTCAATTATTTTCTTAAGTTCAATAAATTATCCACAATTAAAATAATTGCGATGCACTTACATATAATACGAGTAAACATAATTTAAAAGCTTACTTAATACTGTAAAAGTTTTAGATGAATTTCAAGATACAAGTGGTACGGGAATTATACATTTCGTTCCTAATTTCCTACATTTTAACCCAATTATCTTTCAGCATATTAATAGATTTCTTAAAAGTTATGTACCCAAATCAAATATGTATTTTTAAAAAAAATTATTGAAGTTTTTTTGACTAAAAATGCAGCATATATGAGTACTATGAAGTACTAAAATATTAGAAATTCCTGCTCATGAAATAAAAAATTAATACATATTCATATGTTTACTTCATATGTTTAATTCATATTCATATGTGCCTCATAAGACACAAACATATTCCATTGGTTTTGATTCAAAATGTAAATATTACCAATATAATCAGTATTACTAATATATCAGTATCACAATATATTAGGCCGTATCCGACAGGACCATGGAAAAGAAAAACTCTTGTGTAGAGCTTACATAATAAAATCAGCCGCAAGACAAAATATATAGCATTATAGATGATGTCTTACTTCTAGGAATATTTCTCGACGGTATAATGCGATGTTCTAGTTACTGTAAAAAAAATCTAGAAAGAAGAATAGAAGTAGTAAAATGTCATATAATTTTCTTCTTCCGCTTGTCGTTATTTGTGTTCTTATCCGACATATATTCGAATTCGGATCTTCCTATTTTAATAATTGATGAAAATATTTAAAAAAAGTGAGGAAGTTTTCTATTTTTGTCTATTTTGATCCTTACAATTCTTATCAGAACATGTTTACTCTAGTTACGTCTGATAATCTAGTTGGAAATTAGAATTTGTTCTCTTTTGACAGTTACAACAAAATAAACTAAAGATAAAATATACTTAAACTTAAAAATAAATAACTGTTAGATTATCTATTCCTTATTATTTACTAGCCGTTTTTTGGTGCCATGAATAAAAACCACTTGATGGTCTTTTCATTGTTTATTTTCAACGATAAACTTAACAAACAATTACAATTCTGTAGCTTATTTTCATTAAAATAAATTTGAATTATACAAGACAAATTCCGGGAAACATATATCTGCTGCAGACCTAGAGCAGCCGATCACTTCAAAAAACACCAAAAAGGACTCCTAGAAAGCTAGCGTCCATCTAGCCCTTCAGGTCTGTCTGAAAAACAAAAATAAATTTAACTTCTTTATATATCGGTATACGTGGGTTTGACATACGAGGGGCAGCTAGGTCCACCCACGCAGACCACGTGATTACCATCCACGTAGACCACGGATTCTCAACATAAACATGTGCAAAAATTATATATTCTTGTTAGTTTGCTTTGGTGATGGCTGAACTAAAAAATATATTTGTTACGATTATGAAAAACGAGTGATATAATATGGGTATATATATATATATATATATATATATATATATATATATATTAGATCAAGCGGAAAGTTTTGTCCCTTTATGAAGTAAAAGAAAATAATATATTTTCATACATGTAATGATATTTATTGTACAATATAATTTCCATCGTTATTAGGATTGGTCTGTAAACATTTCAGATGGGTACCTCGTCAGTTAAGAGAGAAAACTTAGGTTGATAGAATCATCATATGCACACATGATAACGTGATGAACAATGTATTATTTTTGAATTATTTTTAAGGAAACATGGATTATCTGTCCTCTCTCCCTCTAAATAGGGATAGAGCCTGAATAAGGGAAGGATGTGAATATGGTGGGATGTCCAAGAACAGATACAATTCGAGCTTTTGAAACCTAACAAAAAGATAGATGCCGATAGATACTGTGAGCAGATGATTTAAACAAAGCACTGAAAGAAAAGAGACCGTTGATGTTCTATATGCAGCACAATATATTGCATCATGATAATACCAAACAATTCTTTGAAATTGTTTGGTGAAATTGTTTCTTATATGCAATTCGTCGAAAATTCTCAGAGCTAGGCTGGGAATTTCTGTCTAACCCATCATACTCTTTAGACCTATCACTTTTTAGTTATCCCTTGTTTATTTCCTAACAGAAGTTTGTGACAGGAATAAACTTCAAAACTGAAGCATACATCAACCTCCCATTACTTGAGGTCTTTGCCTCTTAGGACAAGGTACTTTTCAAAAGTGGTATTTACAAATTACCATTATGCTGTTAAAAGCTCATATGTAACGGGGGAAAAATATATTAAACGTATATATTATAAATATTATTAAATGTACACACACACACACAGATATATATATATATATATATATAATTTTTAATGTTAAATATATACACTCCTTAACTATTATATAAATTAATAATAAGTTACAAATTATAGGTAAAATAAAAAACAATATTAAAAATCATTAATATTAAAACTAATAAAAATGATTACCTAATTAAAATAAATTTATAATAAAATCAAATAAAAAAAACAAAGCATAGAAGTGAAAATTATACTAACCAAAATTCGAAGCAAGCAAAATATTATAATATAAAAAAGTCATTTAATTCTTGAAATTATAATAATATATAATGTTCAAAAATTTATATGAAACATAAATTGTTGGAAATTAAAAAAAAAAAAAAAACAAGTTTTTTAAGAAATTCTGACAAATTTCAAAATATTAACAAATCTTACCAGGACCTATAAACCCTATTTTAAAAGAGAAAAAAAAAATTTTAGGGGGAGATAAAATAATTCTAAATAGTACTTTAGGCCTTAGATTGAGTAATAGTGTTCTTATACTAGTATTGCGGATCCAACCATCACACCTTAATTAATTACTTCAGAACAAAATAGTATAAAGTGAAAAATAAGCAGAAATCCCAATTTAATATAATAATTCAATCAAAAATAAAAGAAATTGCAAACAAAGGAAACAAAACTTGTATAACCGAAATTAAAATAACGTAAACAACTATAAATAATCTATAGATATTTATATACTTTATTGAATAGTTTTAACTTAAAAAAGAACTATAAAACTTTTACAACTGGAAGTACATTTAATGCTCTTAAACAATCTTTTCAATATGGTGTCAGATTGCTATTAACTGCTAAAGTACATCTAAATGATTGCTGAATTTTATGGAACAAAAGTAATATTCACTTATAATACCACCTGAAATATTTAAATTATCCTAAATACTTAGAAAAGTATATGAACCTTTTTTACAGTAATAAATAAACATTCTTACATAAATTTTAAATTCAAAAAAATTTTGTAGTAAAAAAAAAAATCAAAAATTCATTCGGTATCTGGTGGTAAAGTTTTTAATTAAAATTTTTAAAAATAAATTAACTAATATACATGTGTATGTGCGTACTTTAAATTACACGTGTGTAGAATTGTTCTCATTCATATTGCAACACATTTGTGTTTATAACGCAATGTATCAGAGAGGGAGAGAGAACATTAAAATACTTATAATTTTGTGTAAGTTTGAAATAAACATTTCATGAAAAATATAATTTGTTTTGAAATGAGAGGAAAACAAATAAATTAATATTAAATCTGTTTAAAATAATAATTCACTACCAAAAATGCACTACGTTATGATTGAGTATTGCTTTTATTTTGAAGAAAAATATTTTTCAAAATATGAAAAAAAGTGGCATTTTCGTAATTTATTACTTATGGGAGAATTAATTAAGATTATAAAATGGAAGCTTGCTTAATGGCAACCCCTTTATACTACGACTAACATATCAGCTTGATAAACTACACACTTTATTAAACTGTAGCATCTCCTTTTATTTTCTTTGTTCTTCGCTGTTTTTGTAAACTCCTCTGACATCTAGATTTCTTTGAAACTGTTTCTCTCTTTGGATGATGAAAGTAACTATTGTAATTCTTCCACATTTTTTCTTACTTATTAACTGATTTGTATTTACATATAACGTTTCCCTTCATCCCGACTTCTATTTCCTGTATTATTCACACAATTACTAATAAGGCTAAGTTTTGAGCACTAGTGAATCTTAGAAATCTATTTTGAAATATTCCTATCCCCTCCTTAACGAAATCAAACATATTAAATTAGGATTGCTAATTTAAGAGTTAAGTAATTCTATGCGTGCAAGTGAGGATGTCCTAAATATGCTAGAACCAGTGTATTATCAATGATAACTGAAGCCTTTTGAGAAGAATAGGCCGTTAATGCCTTCTATAGATAGTAGACGAGTTCTAGAAGATATCAAACGTGTGAATTATTGTTTCGGAAAATGAATGCTTCCTGATTTTAATTTGCATTGCAAAGCAGATTTCAAGACGAGTTAAGTTCTGATATGGCATGATTTTGAATGGAGAGCAATATCCGGACAAATGAGGTCCAGCGAAATGTGTCAAAAGGATGTTATTTAACTTGCAGAATGTTAAATTATTCTGATAGCTTATAACTATAAGCAGTGAATCGAGAGAAGTAGAATATTCTGCAATATTCCAAAATAAACCCTTGAAGCTAGCGTTGGAAATGATATGAAAAATATTCATTGTTGAGTTTAATTAGAATAATTTAAATATTTGTAATGACTGACTAACAAGATTAAGTTTATATTATGGTTTTATAAGTTGATGAATATTAAGAAATTTGGAGTTTTTTTTTGCACTACATAACTTTTGGTGGATGAAACACATTTCAGGACTCGGAGATAGAATTTAACTCTCCTGAGAACCATATTCTTAAGTATTGGTAGCTTGTTGAATATTAGAGATATATGCAGATACAGTTAGTTCTAATATCATAGTGGATAATTTCTTATGTGTGACATATAGAGAATTAGTTTAAAAATGACAAAATGTTCTAAAAGTAGATTTGCTATTCATCTCTTTTTTCATGTGTAGGGTTCTAATGAATTTCTTATGAATATTTTAAACAGGATAGTGAAACACAATTTTTTCAAAGTTTATGCATAGATCATCCTTCTAAATTTCGTCAATCCAAGCTGAATTTTCTAAATTAGTATTCGTATAATCCTATCGAAACTGTTTCTGATACTGCTTCAAATATAGCTTTTTCATTAATATCAGTTAACGAATAATTTATTGTTCTACACTTTTCTGCTAATAACCTTGAGTATCTTTAAGCCGTTTATATGTTTGCGGAATAAATGCTTATTATTTCTCTCAACAGTAATGGTAATTAAGAAAGCATAACTAAGCTTTTGCTTCTGGTTGTCTACATTTGTCTGACACAAAGCTTCGTCAAACAAAGCCTGTGCAGTAATTGTGTACCACGGTCGATATCTAAGCTGGCATCCCCTTCCACATTTGTGTGAACGTTACGACAACGTCAGGAATTAACATCGTCAGACATACACTAGTCTCGACAACGGACATGTGACTCGACTAAATACCACTAGCCTCGAGTTCTTAATTTTAAACATCTTATAAGATGTGTCATTTGCCATGAGTATTTGTCAAATAAGAAATGTCTTAATGCTTTCAAATTTGCTGGGGAAAATGAGGATATTAAAACTCTAATATTGCTAAAAAAAGTTAACTGTCACTAAACATTAAAATTGACTTCATTATCTCATTAATTAACTTTAAAATATTTTTAGTTTTTAGCCTTCATACCACCACGAACTCTAATCTTATTGACAGTGTAATTTTCCAAAATCTCCAGAAAACTAATTCACACAGAACATTTCCACTTTATATAAGAGAGGTATCGTGCAGTTTTAAATATTATTAAAAGTCACTAAAGAATCTGAATAAAACTTATTCTGCATTTTAAAGTACCTGATGTACAAAATGGTGCAATTACAGCTATTTATGTTTATTTGTTGGGATTCAGGGAGATGTAAAGCCCGCAATATTATAGTAGTCATAGTCGCGGACTCGTTGCCGGCAGTTTTCGTCGAGTCTGGGTTTCAAGCCTTAATGCCGTTGAAGATCCACCATGTAGCGGGGGATGATGCAAGTTAGATTCGTCGAGGCTCAAAGTCTTTCTGTTGCGCGGAGTGGAAACTAGGAGAGGGAGGTACCAGCTCAAATGTCGTCCTAATCACTTGACCGATACTCCAAATTACGAGGTCCGTTGCCAGTAGCCCTCGAGTTGCTTCTAGTGCGACATTAATAAGACTAAACAATCAAATCAGGGAGATGAAGGTTGATGTAAACCGCATGATGGAGAAAAGATAGAGTAATAAGATTTAAATTTCTATCTGGATTATTTTTAACAATATTTATAACTTTACGACACACCGGAATAATAATTAAAACTTTACAATACTGCTGTTTTCCTTGCAACGCCTCTTTCTCTCATTATTTAAATCTCCAGACATCGTTAAGGTTTAATGAAATAATTAATAAGGCCCCAATTCCGACTGAGGAGAAGTCAGAAAAATCATACAGTTTATAAGGATTCTTCATAGATTACGCAAAACTGCTATCTTTCAGATAACTTTCAAAGTAACTAATCCTTGCTTGGAATTAAAACATAAAGCTCTGGTATATAAATTCCGAATGTTCGATTGATGCAAATCTCGAATACAGGGGTGGCAATTTAATCTAACCAGACGTCTCTTCTAAACGATTGTAGACGAGACGACCAACTACAGCCATTCCCTTCAATTTTTAACTTAATAACACTTATCGATTACGCACTAACAGTCATCCCCTTTCAATTTCAATTCAATTTCGTTTGTGGCCGCCGTAGCCTAGAGGTCATAGTTTCGGATTCGTGGACGGCGGTTTTCGTTCAGTCACGGGTTCGATTCTTAGCAGCTGCAGACCCACCGTGTAGCCGGGGCTGATGCACGTTGAATCTGACGAACGTCAAAGTCCTCATTTGGCGTGGTGTTGAAGTTAGAAGGGAGGGTGTCAGCTCAGGTGTTGTCCTCCTCACTTCACCGAGGTTCAAAATCACGAGGCCGTCGCTATTAACCCTTGTGTTGCTTCTAGTGCGACGTTAATAAAAACCAAACTAAAAAAATAAGTTTCGTTTGTGTATCATATCCTCATTTCAATTCATTACACCGTTTTTCATCTAAATTGGGTAGTTGAGTTTCATTTGATTAGAAAGTTGGAATTTTAAATACAAAATCAGAAAGTAACCTCTGACGTTAGTTAAGGTGTGGTTCGCGAGTAACCTAAAGTTACAACTTCAGCGGTATCCTGATACCAAAGAAATCAAAATTAACTGGTGTAATTTACAATGTCATGTATATAAGGATATTTTAAAATGCAGAATAAATTTTATCCTGATATCTCGTTTATCTCTTAGAAATAATTAAAACTTTACGATACCCCTTCGTACAGGTATAAGGATGTGAATTTCAGAATAGATTCTAGTGTAGTAGAAGAGCTCCTAGGTAGAAAGGAGAGTTGCTCAATAAAACTAAAAGTTCCTGTCACCCCTTTTCTGAGGAAACAACGGTCTTTCGCTTCGTTGAATATCAAAGAGACTTTAAGGGTTCTAAAATTCAAAAGAGCTAGTTTACGAAATCCTTCAGAGACATAAGTACCAAAACGGTGACCTTGAGTATTTGTCACTGAATATCTAGCATGCGTAGAAAAGTGTCTGATATAATATGTATAATTTATAGAGTTTGGAAGGGGGCATTATAGTTATAAACGAAAGGTTTCAATCGTGTTTGTATTTCTTGAAGACTGATAACAATGTATAAAATTCATATTATTTAAGCGATTGCTATTTTCTTAAAATTCCTACTATTAGCTCACACACTTTCTTTATATATCTTGTTCAAATTTTCAATCGCTAATAAAATAGTTTTTATTCATTCACTCAAGTTCAAATACATTTTTTAAATTTGTAGTGAATGACACTTGATGTTTATACAGTTTTTTCAAATATTAATACATTAATTAAATTTAATTGGTAAAAATGCAGTTTAGCCCAATCACTTGGCGCGATTTCAAAAATTGTCAAACTTGGCGATTTTCTTTGGCTGAACATTAAGTCTGAGAAGCGAACCAGGGTAGCCACATTTGGCAAAATACCGCCAAATAATTCATATCGCCAACAGTGGTTTGGGTAAACTGCATTCTTACCATTTAATTTACCGATGAATTAAGAAACAAGCTAATGCTACTCGGATGTTATTTGTCTTACAAAGGCAAATTTAATTGAGCGTCGGCGTAGAATCTTCATGCCTTCGAAGCATAAATTGTTTTTTTTTTATTTTCAAATAATTAATTTTAGTTTTATATGGGAGAAAAAAAATTCTCTTATATGAGGTGTTTAGCAGGATATAAATTTAGGAATCACGTAGATCGCTGGGAATTTTTTTTCTTTTGCCACTTACTATTGTGATTCTGTCATATGTATATACGTATTTATATTAATTGTAATTATTTAATAAAAAGTAACTAAAATAAAAATTTTTTTTGACTTAAATGTGAATTGACTCAATTTTTTTTTTATATTTCTTGTTTATCTTATTAATATATTTCTTGTTTATCTTATTAATATATTTCTTGCTTATCTTATTAATATATTTCTTGTTTATCTTATTAATATATTTCTTGTTTATCTTATTAATATATTCCTTGCTGTATTTCTGTTTTTTTTTGGATATCTTCTTGTGTAATATTTCAGCATAAATATTTAACTTATGTTTAACATATAAAACTTAAACTTATCTAAAGTTGACTTAAAGAAAAGTTAACATTAAATTTCTGACATCATATTAATGTATAAACTTTTGATTTTATGATAGAATTCTGTATGGTTTTATTAACATCGCTCTAGAACAGCACTTGAGATAGTAAAGATTAAACAAAGCCGATGAGAGGGAAAAAGAAACAAAGAATAATTGAAACTATTCGAATACCCCACTTCCCTAACTTTCATTCCATAATCACAGACAAAAAAACATACAAGAGAACAGTTTAGCTAAGAATAACTAATTATTATTCCAGTTTATATTATTACTGTTTTCCATCTTGAAATTTTTGTAATTTATAACTTTTTTGAACAAAAATATAATGCATAAATTTACTTTATGAGTATTCTTAATATCATAGTAGTAACTTCAAATAAGAAATTTAGCTATTTTGATAGCCAAATCTGTTCTTTGCATAGAGCATTTTCTTTTCTTTTTTTATATACTTGTTTTAACTAAAGTTTAAACTCTAGTAGTTTGTAAAATATCAAATTTTAATGTATGTATTCTAGTATTTCACAAAATGTTTTATAAAGTCCAAACGCACCTAAGAACTTCAAGCGTAGCAAAAAGAAATTTAACATTTGAATTTTGACTGACTTGAAACTACTTTATATTCTGCTTATTACACCAAAAAAATATTAAATTATCAAATAAACTTAAGTCTACACTTTGAATTTAATTTTTAGTTCATTAAGTATGTGAATAAAAGAAAATATATTATGTACATTTTACACTGTAAAGAAATTCCACGAAGGTTACTCGCAAGACAAATTTTATGTAAGACATTAAGCAATATACAATTTAAAGGGATAAACTAATTCATTATTCAATGAAAAAATCGTACATGTTGAGACTACTTTTATTTAGAAGGTATTCTTTTTTTCAAAACATAGAAGATTACTTGAGAAATTAGAAGCATACTTCAAAGTATTACATATTATCAAAAAAAAAAAAAAAAAAAAAAAAAAAAATTATAAAAAAATATTAAAATATTAAATATTTACAAAAAAAAAAAAAAAAAAAAAAAAAACCTTTATGATCATGTATGTGATGATTAGCATGAACCCAATCTACCAAGAAGAAGTTATGAGTTGTTAAATGAAAAGAAGAAAAATTAATGCTATGATATTTCATCTGTGTGAGTGAATATTTTCTCTAACAATTTAATTTTACATATTAATTTATAGATGAAAATTGCGTCAATTTAAAGAAATGTGAAACATTTAAATGAAAAAAAAATTAAATAAGGTATTGAATGTTATTCAAAATTGACGAAATATTTCATTTTGGTTTTATACTGCTCTGTTATCATTTGCATTGCTTTATTAGATGAGATAGTTACATGAAAGAATTTGATATCAATTCAGATAAATACGTTTCGAGTACGCAGAGCTTACGAGTACGCATTACACTTAAAATATAATCAATCATTTCCGAAAAAATGTAATTTGCAAACATGAATATGTATTTCAAATTAATTATAAATAGATGTTTCAGTAAGTGAAAGATATTTGAAGCTGCTTAGTAAAACTTTACGATTAATAAGTGGAAACTCTTAATTTTTTTTATGATTTTAAAAATAATGAAATACATACATAAAAAGAAAATTCATTATAGAAATGCTTACCAGAGATATAACTAATATTTAAATAAGAAAAACTTAATTAGTGTTACTTTGCTGAAAAAAACATGTTTATAGAACAAGAGTAATAATTTGATAAAAAAGACCGAAACGATCTCGAAACTCATTGGAAAAAAAATTCAATGAAGATTGCAAACTACAGTAAATGAATTCTAAATTTAAAGTAAAAAACATACATATTTGGTAATTATTAATCTAAACATAGTTTATTTGAATATTTATTAAAGTATTCTTGGAAAAAATTAACTCTCTGAATTTTTTATTGCCTCTAAAAAAGTGACCACATTTTCTTAATTTGCTAGATGTAGTCTAATCTTCTTAAAAAGAGTTAATTAAATTAAATTGTTTACAAATATTTTTAATTACAGAATACAGATACTACAGATAATGATAAATTTTTATTTATTAATGTATAACTTTAACAAATATGCTACCAATATTTTTATCAAGATATTTTAATGTGTTTTTTTTTTATATTTAAAAGTAAATTAGTTTAACAAACAATTATTATAAAATGCATAACTGTTTAAGTATCAGATTTAATTCAGCTTTCAATAAATCAAAATAATCAGAAAAACATTTTTAAAAGAAAAATTTCATTCCTTTGAAGTTTATTTGGAAAAATTATTACGCTGAATAACGCCACTAAGACAAACAATTTTTTCTTGAATTGAATTTAACTTTTTTGTGAGTTGAATAAAAACTATTGCAAAAATCCACAAAATATATAAAATAAAATATTCTTTAAATACACTGGAAGCGAAATAAATCAAAGAAATTTTAAAGTCAATTTTAAGTTTTTATTTGTCGTAATGCAATTAGAAGAAATAAATTATATTTTTAGACTTCTATAACAATTTATTATGCTATCAATATAATAGTATCATTATGATAATGATGTTTATCTATAATGTTTAGTATAATGATGCATACTTTTGTGATGATGATGTATACCAAATTACTTTTAACAAAATATAATTTTTCATGCATGTTTTCAACGATGCTACTGCAAAAAGGGATGGATATCCGACTTAAGTGTCAATTATATATATTTTTTTAAATTCCATTTTCTAGCAATGGACTCTTTATGAAAGCGTTACTGCATGTTAAAAAAAAATCCTGTTTTTAGTTTCAATAAAAAGCATTTTTTTCTTTTAAGTAGTGACAAGGACAGTTTTAATAAAGATTTATTTATTTTATATCACTTTCATATTTTTGATGCCTTACTTTATTCAATAAAAAATAAATCCATAGTTAAAAACCTTCATTAAGCATAAAGAAACTTGTCAAAGTTCAATGAATTATTTAAGGCTATTTAGAAAAGTCAATTTATATTTTCTTGTAAAATGCTTATAATCTTTGAATCTGCATGATTAATTAACATTTAAAGGAAATCGAATTATTTGAGCAATAGTAGGTCTGGTTTTGGTTAATTTTTTAATCAAAGCTACGGTTAAAATTCTCGTTATGCTAGTGAAAATATATTTGGATTGAATTAAAATTGGAATAAATACAACTAATGTAAAGGAATGTATCGATTATTTTTGGTTTAAATGGTACGAGGGCCAAATTTGATTATTCTACTCTTAATGTATGATGTATCAAAATATTATTAATGTAAAGCTAGTAAACTTAGCTTTTATGAAACAAAAACAAAAAACAAACAAATAAACGGGTAAAATCTGATGCAAGTCTTTGAATGCCATTACACGTTATTCATATTTTATTGTCTACAAAATTGAAACAAAATAATGAAATTTTTGAATGTTCACTTAAATATATTTGTTGAAATAGTAATTATAGTTTCTGCACAAGTGAACACAGATTTTTGTTATAAATGACAGGAGACAGTTTGTATATAATTAAAATGATTGTTTTGACCGCTTACGTGTAAATATAGACAGATAATAATTTGGTATATTAGGTAAAAGTTTGTGATAAATGTAATTCTGTGATTTATAGTACAATTGTATTAAAAATTAAGAGAATATATGTATGTTCATTCGAATGTATCGAAAAATACAGAAAGAATGCTTCCAAACAAAGTTGCTATTTTTCATGCTTCCCCTTTTCCACAATAAAGACACGATATTTTTAAGAGAATATATATATAGTTATATTTACACTAAAAACAAAATTGTAAATAAGCGTGATACGTTTTGTTAAAATCAGAAACAGATCGCCTGAACTCCGAAAGACCCTTCAATCCTCCATCATTCCTTTCAAGATAAGCAGGAAAACTAAACCTAGATGCTTTGTAACCCATTACAAACTATATACTGACATAACACGCTGCCACCATTTTTATGATTAATTCCAAATTAAACATACATATGTAAACTAAATTTTATTACTGAGGTGGGAATTTCACAAAAATTACGTATCTACATATGAAAATTACACATATACAGAACAATATACTAAAAAATAAATCCGAATAATTGAATATATTAAAAGTGAACTAAAAGCAAATAGATGGCTGCAATGCTTAAAGGTGAAGTTCTGATTTGTATGGCTACCATTTCTACAACACCTTCTGCTGGTTCACCAGTGCATTATATGGTTAAAATTGATTGTTTAGATGTTTTCAATCAAATCTTAAATTTTTGATCACGCGTTCCGAAACTCTCATGAATAATGAAGAAAGGCAGACAAAACATAAAACTATGTTTTTATATGTTTTGATAGGATCCTCCATAGACACATTTTAAGATTGTGCTATTATTTAACTGAGCTTAAAAAAAATATAAGAACGTTTATTTTTTTTTCACTTACTTGACTTACTTTTTAGAATGAACTTAGTTTTTGTATTATTTGGAAAAAATGAACCAAAAATTGCTTTATTATTATTGTGAAGTATTAACACGTTAAGGACCGTGGTCGCGCGATTCTCTCTTCATGGCCCACGGTATCGTATATATAACGTGTGTTTCCGTCCCACCGAACCCATGATCACACTAGTGTGATTTTAAATTGGAACGTTTTATTAGAATTTTTAATGGCCATTAGATGGCGGCTGAAGTTCATGTTTTTTTTTCTTCAAATATCGTTCCACAGAGTGCTGATTTTCAATTCCCGCTTCTTTAACTTTGTTTTTGCCAACGATTCTGGGGAATTAAAAAAAATTTAAACAAGTGCATTTGTTTGATTCTTTGATTCATTTAAAGGACTGTGATTTACTGTGAGCTGGGTTTTCCTTTATATTTTAACGGAGTTTAGGGAAATGAAATGTTTGTTGATTAGAGTTGGGAATAGACTTATCGAGCGCAAAATGGTATTTTGTTTGTTTTTGAATCAGTTTTATCTTTGCAATCATGGAGAAAAGATTGAAATATCTGATTGAAGAAAGTCAAGGAGACAATGTGTTTCGGGCGAAAAAGGTTCCCTAAAAGAAAGAAAATGCAAACTGACATTTTATAATTGCAAAATTTGTAACGTAGGGCTTTGTCCTGAACAGTGTTTCGAAATGAATCAAAAGTTTTAAGTATTTAGTAATTTTATTTCATTTATATTATATTTTTGTGTGTGTATTTAGTTCTCTATTTTACCTACATTTTAAATACTCGTAAATTAAACTTTTTCTTTGTCATTCATATTGTTGTTGTTATTTTCGCAGCTGGATAATTTTTTGTATCAAAATGAAAATAATTTCTCAAATATTCGCAATTTTTTTTTAAATATGACAAAAATTTTACTACCGTATATTTAGATGATATCAATGATAATTATAAGCTTCATCGTATTTAAGAGCAGGAATGGTTTTACATTAATTTTTACATGAAATTAACGAAAAATCTCCCGTTCCCGTGCGTGCTTAAACTTTCGGAGCGCGAAAGGTCTGGGGAAGCGGTTCTTTCTTTCGCCGGTCTTGAACGGGTTAAAGTATGACTTTGAAGTATTTCCCTTCTACTTACCTCTAGGGGAAAATATAACATTAATTTTAAAACCTTTGCTAACCTGATATATATATATTTATGTATGTAATATTTGTGTTGAGTCACATATTTTAATATTTTAAAAAGAAATTTTAAATTATAAATTAGTTTAACTTTTGAAATACTATTATTTATTATTTAAAGATTATTTTCTAAGATATTCATACATTTATTTACATTTTTTACCTTTGAGAAGTTTTTGTTTTTTCATATTCAGGTTTTAATAATGTCTGATACTATTTGTGGAACATGTTGCTATCTTCTGCCTTTTTAGTTCATGTAAATAGCGTGCGATTGGCCCGCAGTGTTTGCTTAATTCCTTCATTTGACTCCGTAAGTTTATTTTATATTGATGTATATTTTAAATAAAATTAATTTTATAGTTCTTTTTTTTTATTCTGATCTGATATTTCGGATTCTTATGGGTTTGATTGATTGTTATCTGTTTTATTGTTCTTAAATGTTTATATAATAAATTTGATTGTTTATGATTTCTGATCAAATGTATCTCTGGTTTAATAACTATTTATAAAAATGTATTATGCTGATGGGAATAGTGAATATTTCTATTATAACCTAGCTTGGTACAATATAAAATACATTGCATTTCATTAGTATGCTTTTTTACAGTAATTAGGATTTTTAGTTTTTGAATATAACTTTCTCTGTAAGATAATTTTGGTTGTTGTGAATTTATTTTTTCGAATAATTTTGTTCCAGTGGAAAGATCTATAGTATATAATGTTTTTCTTTTAAAGTTAAAATCCCATATCTATTTTTATTCATTTTTTACGTTTACAACTGTTGTCTGCATATTTATATGGATTGATGCATATCTTTTACTTCAATGGTATAGTATTGATAAACATTATTTTACTTTATAATTATTGAGTTGTTTCATAGCTTCTTTTTCTATTAAAGTACTTTTGATTAATTACAATCTCTCTCTCTCTACACACACACATATAGTTTAATGATTGATTGATTGTAACTGTGACAATTATGAGGAACTCGAGAGACTTTGACGACAGGCCTCGTAATTTTGAGTCACGGTCAAATGATTGGCGACATCTGAAATTACAGTCCTGCAGTTACGCTTTCACACCACGCCTTCGAGAGGACTTAGAACTTCTACAGATTTATCGTGCATCAGACTTGCTATATTTTCTTAATTAGCATGAAGTGTTTGCTAATATCATAAAAAATAAAATATATATATCAATCACAAATTCCATGACAATCATCCAATCACAGTACTGCAAAAGATATCGATATATTTAATTTATATTTATTACTTTTTTTTTAATTTCGTAAAAACACAAATATATGTAATCTTTTAGTTTCGTGATATGATATTAAAAATAGTATTGATTCGATTGTAAGAGCTGCAATTTTATGGAAGGTTCATCTTAAACTCCATATTCACTTCCAAAAAATGTTCTAACGAAAAGATTAATAGGGGATTTATGTTAGTATTAATATTCTTTCGTAGTGGGAAATGGAATTTACGAAAGTGAGATTCCATCAAAAGTTTTATTTTGTTTATGCTTTTTGCAAATTATGATATGATTGCACTGCAGTAGCTCTCTAATGTTATTATAGTTACGTCAGACCTGTATTTATATGTCTGCAAAAAATATTACTTTTGTGGTATGTTTCATGTATAAAACTTATTAAAGTTTATTTTGATCATACATATATAGTTCATATAAATTTTCATTCGGAAGTGAGAAATTCTTTTATACAAGTAATATGAAGTCTGAAATACAAGGAAAGGAAACAAGACTTTATTTACTGTTAAATGAACGAAATGATGATACTTAAAAGAAAAAAAGAAGGTAAACACTATTTTCCTTTTCAAGGCTTTTTAAATCTCAAGAAAAATAAGAATAAAGTAGCAACGCTTTTAAACCACGCTTCAAATCGAATTCCCTAGTTCGTTAATGGATAGATTAAAAAAGACAAAAGGAATGCAGCTTACTTTTCATGCTTAAATAAAATCGAAATCTGGTGATCGCTATTTAACAAATTAAAATCGAAAATAGTTCTTTGCTGCGAAAAAGATCCATTCTTACGTCTTATGTAACAAATACTTTATACACCTTAAAAACGTATCGAATAAGTAGAGTAACATGAGTAGGAAATTTATAGAGGTTCATAACATAAGAATATAATAATAGAAAATGCATTTAATTTTCTGTATCAAAGTCGAATAGAAAATATTATACCTTTAGTCAAATTCATTGCTGCAAAAATTTCTCCATTTTGTGTGGATGTATACGAGGGAAAATCAGTCAAACATGGAAGATAATGGCAAAAGACTCTTTAATCACACATATTCAGGAGCACAATCAAGTAGCAGAGCTTAGAAAGTAACAACAAAAACAGGAATATAGATTAGTGATACATATGCAGGGAAAAAAAGCACTTTTAACGACAGTCACAGTTGTATTAGCAACGTTCAGCTCATTAGCTTACTAGTTCACATTGCGGACAAATCTCCGTCGTAATACTCTGCATTTTCAAGGTAGACTTCCACAGTTCCTAGCAGATTCAGGTCGGGTCTGCAAATTCACTCCGCAGATTCACTTATAAGTGCCAACAGCTTCCAGTCGCTTTCTTGATCTATCTCCCAAGCAAACGCCTGATTGATTGATTCAAACTTTCTGCGCATTTATACCGTTTCCGACCAGATAAGACGTCACATAGTAATATTCAAGAAAGGTATGTAATTTTCTTTCCCGTGAAGATATGGATTCGATTCCAGCCCTTTAAGAAACTTTCTGTTTATCGACACAGTCATGAAGTTTCTCCCCTTGTGATAACTATTGAAAAATCCGTCGCCAGATTAATTTGTTGGGTGACTGATGACTTAACAGTGAGTCGGATAACTTTAAACATTCTTCAGATGACTGATGAAATTTCTGTTAATGTCTCTTTTCCTTTATAAGAAGAATATTGTAGGGAAGCATCATTTCATGTTCGTACTAATACTAAACAGAAAGGCGTAGAATATTGGCTGTTGTCAAAACAAAGAGAATGCTTTGAAAAGAAACAGAGAGCATTATATAATATGACTCAGGGCCTCATTTAATATGTAAAATTACTTGAATACTTCTAGTAATGGAATTATATAAACACTGTTATTTTTTAAATAGAATATTAAGCAATTAATCATATGCACATCAAACAAAATCCGTAGACAGGAAGATGGTGTTTATCCTTTGAGGTTTCAGTCCTCTAAAATAACCCAAAGTGTCAATAATACTGATATCCGAGGAATTAAGCATCTAAGGAAAATGTGTAATTTCGTTAGATTGCTTTTCAAACTGTCTGAACATGTCTTGTATGAGTTGGAGTACTAGAATTGTGAAAAATGATATGCCTTGAAAATAACACCCTAGGAGTGCCTGATTGGCTAAAACGTTCATAACATAATACTTAACTGTTGCTTGACAATTGAAAGAAGGCAATTTTCACGATACTTTAGGTTAGGAAAATTCCAGAAATACAAATGTACCTTCTTGCAAAAGAATGTGATCGTTGATTCATGGGATCATATAACTTTTTCAGTGTATCATTTAACCACACTTATTTGTTACGTCTCCCTTTCAGAAGACAGTTGGCATGCTGACAATTATCAGTCAGAAGTTGAATTAGAATTGATAATCTGTCATAGATTTGTTACTAAAGCTCTTCCTTTCTAAAAGTGCAACAAATGCTGCTTAAATTCTGCTGTCACTCTTACTCCAGTAGTCTTCTTTTCCAATGTCCCTATAAGCACTGACAATAGACAATTTCAAAGGATCTTTTACTTTCATCCACATTGTGCCTTTTGGGGTTAGTTTTTCGTTATATGTGGTCTTAACTTCCCGATAACATAGATTGAAAATCATTTTGCGCTCTAAAAGTCTGAAAAATCGGATATCCGGCAAAATGAAAAAAAAAAAGAAAGAAAGGAACACAAAACCTCCTCAGCTTTATTCTCATGCACCTTTTTGATCTTCAAAATTTTTGTATGTTCTACTAAAGGGGAAACACTATAACAACATCTTGCGGATTAAACCGAAATCACAAAATAAAAGAAATGGTACAGTTTGTTAGATTAATTAAGATTCCATACATTTGATGTAACACTTAATTATTTACAAATATACTTTTACATTCTTGCTTTTTAGGCACATTCGAAAGCATTTGAATTTGTGAAAGCGCTGCTTACGAATACTAGGTGTAGATTACAAAAAACAAAAAAAGATCTAAATTTTTATCTCCACAGCAGCTAATGTGTACGATTATAGTAGCACCATTGGCTTGCTCATGGCTCTCCGTTGACGATGAAGTCATTTGTATAACAGATAACTAAAATAGTAGAATAAATACTAAACACACTGACAAAATTTATTATTTGTGTATCATAATTCACGATTTCGAAATACCCGCATTTTTATAAAAATTTACAGTATTTTGTCAATCATCTATAATCCAAAGATTGATAGATCATATGCATAAGTAAGTTTATCATGTAAAATGTCATGCCCGCAAAACAAAAGTTCATTAAGGTAAGTTTAAATAAAATTTCTTCGTGACATGATGGAATAAATAAAATGAACAATTGTTTTCAGTTGTGAAAAAAAAAAGATGAAAACATTTAAAAAATTATCTTAAAATATTTGAGACTAATTTTGTAAGAGTTGATATCAAAAACTAATTATTAAGCATTTGTTTTATGAGAAAATTATATAAACACATCATTAAAAAACTAAGGCATTGCCGAATTTTAAGTGTAATCGATGTATTGTGTACATGTTTTTGCAATCCTAGAAATTTGAAAGTTTGCTTTCACTATACATTTGTATCAATACCACTTTTAAATAAGTTCATATTCAATTACTTGTGAACATTTTGACTAAACGGTATATCGCGAACAAAAAATGGTAAGATAAATCTAACCATATATATATATAACTAACGGTATAAAATTAAATTTACTATATAGAAGAAATGAACTTTGAAATTTTTACATGAAAGAAGTGTCATATTTGAATTTACAAGTCTTAAGTGTAAAATGTAACTCATACACTATGCGACACTGAAAATGTAACACCAAGAAGGAGTAGCGAGAAAATTATGCAAATTTCAGGGTAGACGTAAGTCACCAAGTTATGTAAATGAAGTAAAATACGCAGCTCTCCAGCGCACGTTGAAGAATAACACATCAATCAATAACTCCCGAGACTAACCCAGAGATGG
The DNA here is from genome assembly GCA_019974015.1 of Nephila pilipes. NCBI lineage: Eukaryota > Metazoa > Arthropoda > Arachnida > Araneae > Nephilidae > Nephila > Nephila pilipes. The sequence goes on along the minus strand of BMAW01032605.1, from coordinate 555 downwards.
CGCTCGTAGTAAACCAGTAACCAGGTCTTTCTAGAGTACGAACCTTTGCTTGAAACGTGTCAAAATTGTAAGTCGATCGGACCAGAAACAGCTGAGTTATCGAGGTTGGAGTAAAGTCGTTTTGTAGTTTGTTTAAAAAATGGAAAAAAACCGAGTTTCGTGTTCTGATAAAACATTGCTTTTTAATGGGTAAAAACACCGTGCAAGCGAAACAATGGATTGAAAAATGTTACCCGGACTCTTGTCCATCAAAAGCAACGATTTGTCGGTGGTTTGCCGAGTTTAAACGTGGTCGTACCGACACAAATGACGCGGAACGCTCGGGTAGACCTGTGGAAGCCGTTACACCGGAAAATGTGAGTGAAGTGACAAAAATTATAATGAAAGATCGTAAAGTGAAGCTCCGTGAGATTGCTGAGATGACACAGATATCATATGGAAGTGTATTTACTATCCTTCATGAAAAATTGAGCATGAAAAAGGTTTTTTCCAAGTGGGTGCCGCGATTGCTTTCGATGGAACAAAAACAGCAACGAGTCGATGATTCAGAAAGCT